>JACEII010000034.1:24413-105014 GCA_014332785.1 Antheraea mylitta
TTCGAATAATTCGAAAAATTTCGAATAATTCGAAAAATTTCGAATAATTCGAAAAATTTCGAATAATTCGAAAAATTTCGAATAATTCGTAAAAATTTCGAATAATTCAAGAGTTTTCGAATAATTCGTGAATTCAGGGGGTATTCTAGTCTAGAAGCACGAATTTCAGGTAATTTTTTGAAGTGCCGTAAAAAAAGCAATCAATATTTTTACCATCCATTTTTTTATAAGTTATTTATTAACATTACATTTACAAGAGTACAGAAAAAAAAATAAAAAACTTGGAAATTCAAAAAATTAGCAGTTGATGAAGTGGGGGGGGTTCTCAAAAAATTGGCACGTGACCATGCCCACGATTTCAACCCTCCTAGCAATCGGAAATAAAAAAATCAAAATGATTATTAATCTAGAGTAATGTCGCTATGGCATGAACTAGGGAAAAGTTGGAAAAAAATTTTTTCACAAAATGGCGACCGCTTGAAAAAAAAATTTTTTTTGTATTTTTTTTTTTACTTTTTCGAATTTTTTAATAATAGTAAAAATTAAAATTGGGGGATGATCCTAGTTCATGCCATAGCGACATTACTCTAGATTGATATTGCTATAATATAATTTCTATTTCATTCTTTAAAAAAAAAAAAAACTATATTAATTGTTCTATTTGTGTAACTATATTTCATGGTTTAAATAAAATGTATATTGACTGTTAAATTTTTAATCGAAAATTGAAAATAAGAAACCCAAAAAATTTTCGGATTATTCGAAAATTTTCGAATTATTCGAAATTTTTCGAATTATTCGATATTTTTCGAATTATTCGAAATTTTTCGAATTATTCGAGAACTTTCGAATAATTCGAATTTTCGAATTATTCGATTCGAGTTTCGAATCGAATATTAATATTCGATTCGGAACGAATAATTCGTAAGTTCGAATTATTCGCACACCCCTAGTGTTAACAGTAATCACGCTATATTATGCGGGATGCCACCAATATTACTAAATATGATAAATACTAACACAGTGTAACCAAGATATTCAGAGACGTAGTTTTAACAGTTTCTTCATAGAACTGAGACCTCAAAATTAAAAAAGCAATTGAGCCGTCTTTTTTTCGATCTGACTACGCTATTGACCCAGCAAGGTCTTAACAGCTTCATCGGACTACAATTGAGCCGTCACGGGACGCCTGGCAGATGTGAAACATCGAAATTGTTTTGTATAAGTTATATGCATAAAACAACAGATTACGACAGGAATCAGCTATGGCATAGTAAAAAAAATAGAGCATTACAAATTTGTTCCATAAAATAACAATTATTTATTTATTTTATTACATAAATATCCATTTTTATTAAATACAAAAATTCAACTAGGCGCAGTAGCGGTGTTTGGCGGCATTTATCAAAGGGCGCTAGATCATCGGTGGCACACTAACGTGTGCGTGATGTAACACTAGTATAACGAGTGACTGACAAAACAGTTCGAATCTTATGTTTATATAGATAGGGTTACAATTGTTTTTGAGTATTTCGTTAATAGTGCAAAGTTTATCTTTTATCTCGCCACATCAACAATCAGGTTTACTCTCCGCCTATAGATGTCTCACATCAAAAATACATTGTTCGATTTAGGTACTAAGAAGGTACTTATGAATATAAATACTAGACTTGTTCGAAATACAAACCAGTCATCGACAAAAACCGACAAGAAACTCAAACGGGATTATGTATTTAACCCACATATTTTGGTAACACAAAGATACAATCCTGAATGGGTATACGGAGAGGTGTGAATTCCAAATATCACCGTTGTTTACATATTTTGACACCAAAACCCGCTTGACATAGTGCTTAAGCGCGCACTTACACGACCTCAAACCATAATAAATTTATATTAGTCTATAAATGACTTCCCAAAATTCTTGCGAGAAGCTTTAAACAAACACATCTTGTTTTTTTTTTATCATAAGCGAGCGAACAGTTGGGTCACCTGATGTTAAGTGATCACCACCGTCCATAGACACCAGCAACACCAGAGGAGTCACAAATGCGTTGCCAGCCTGTGTTGATGGGTAAGGAGGAGGGGGATGGAAGGAAGCGAGAGGCGAAGCGTACGTCCGGCGCTCTTACTGACCGAACGAAACGCAACAATGCAAGCACTGTTACTTCACTACGATTTTCTTTAAGAGGGTGGTACTATCCCGGGCGAGTCGACCCATTCATGCTGAAACCAGTTACAGCTTCAGCGTGGCTCTACCACCTTAGGATTTTTATATTACCTTAAATTTGACTAAGAGCAGATTTTAACATCAGGTGAGATTATGGTCCTATAAACTACATTAAATTTTCAGGTGTTTGTTGACACTAACACATTTATATGCATTATACCGGCCATGTTGTCAATGATTATCCTGATGCTGCTTATATGTTTTATAGCAGAATCCTTTCATTTGAAGATTGAAAAAACTAGAAAACTATGTATTAGCATAACGGCTTCGAAAGGGGAAGGTATAGAATATATTACATAAATAATAGATATACTAGTTATGATCAATATCCATCAGTCAATTGAAAATTTGTGTTGAATTACAGTCAATATTGATTTACTTCTGTAAAATGAGTAACGCAATCCGGTTAGCTCTAAGACATTTACTAATAAAATTACCACCTTCAAATTACCGAAAACATGTAAATTTACATACAAAAATATTATACCAGTTTGTCTGTCTGTTCGTGATAAACTCAAAAACCACTGAACGGTTTTTCATGTAATTTCGCCAGTAGGTAGATAAAGTAATCATAAACTTATTTATTTGACCTCACAATTACATTCTTAAAACTGTACAATATTGTTTATGAACAAAAAAAAAGTATACATTTTATAGATCAGTAAATTTACAATGTAAAATATAAAAATAAGAAATAAATATAAAATGTATAATAATATACATAACTTGTATTTATCTGCGATTTCGTTCGCGTGGAATAGTTATTTTGGGCTAATGCTAGCAGCGAAAGCTCTCAAGAGGAAAAAAACGATTTTGAAATATTCTTCATTGGCGCTCTGCTCTTGTTGATCTTATCTTAATGATAAATAAATAACCTTCCTCGATTAATGAACTATATAACACTGAAAGAACTTTTCAAATCGGACCAGTAGTTCCTGAGATTACCCCCTACAACGTCATAAACTCACAAAGTTTACCTCTTTATAATATTAGTATAGAAAATTATTATTTTATTTTTCAGGCAAATCCCGATATAACGCTAAGCGAATAATTAATTTAGTGAAAGGCCAACGAAACATGAGTGTATTTAACATTTACACACTAGGGCCTCGACTGCCACTACACATATTCGCTGTTACAGCAAGTTACACTATAGTTCTTCTACAGTTTGCAGTTCTTTAGGTAGACATATTTAAACTAAGAGATTATCAGCAAATATTTCTCCAATAGTACTACAAATTTATATTCTTACATTAAAAAATGAGTACAGTTAATGTAAATAAAGTAGAATATCTTTCAAAGGACATATTAGATAAAGACTTTATGAGAATTTTTAAACCTAGTACCAGCATACAAATGGTGTTAGGTTCATGTAGGGTGCATTTAAAAGACCGATTTGTGACTTCTCCGACTGTCTATCAAAAGGCGTACACAATCTTATGTATTATTTTAAATATAACAGTAAACTTTACCTCAACACAGACATACTTTCTTTGTAAGTTCAACGAATACACTATCCTTAGTTATTTACTTATTTCTTTATTTGTAATAGATTTAGTAGCACACATCTCAAATATGATCCACGTACGTTTTATAATCGGTGAGGCTACTTCAAGACTTTACATCAAACTGCAGAATATAAATCGTCTAATGAAGATTAATTTAAATATATACACGTATACAGTATTACGTAGGAGTAACTTAATAACTGTTACATTTCTAATAATTATATATTTGAGTATATTCGTAGCAGTAACTATGGAAATCGGGCTAATACCTTTTTTCTGTTTTGCTTTCATTTGTCACCTTACTTTTATGTTAGAAATTGCTGATTGCTCGAATCATATAGTCCATTTCTTTTCACATGTACGTTATTTAAACTCCATTGTTAGCAACCACCTAGTACCAAAAACACCAATTAAGAATAAACAAAGATTTTTAAGCAAACAAAATAGAGATATTTAGCAGCAAAATTCAACGATTTTACGTCAGATGATACTGACGTCTATTTGGATCAGATATTTGATTGTTTTTCTAAATTCCAAACTGCCTATAGGTTTGAGGTAAGTAATTTATTAAGTCAATTAGTTGAAACAAGTGATTTAAACAGTTTTATTAATCAAACCAATTCTTTAAATTTCAGATGTTTTTATTCTGCAGTAGATTTGTTATATTAAATTTACTTGTTTTTGAATTCACGCTGTTAGCGATCCAACGAAATGTAAGTATATTTTTAAATACTTGCGGTACGTATTGAACACTTGCTTTAAAAAGGTTTCATTTTTAATGCACCGCGCTCGATGAATGTTCGCCATATTGTTCTTTTGTCTCGCTTTGGTTAGGTTAAATTAGACTTGCGAAAAAAGGATAACGCGAACTTGCCTCAGGCGAGCGCGGTGAATTTAAAAGGAAACCTTTTTAAAGCAAGCATTCAATATCTACGTATTTGACTTTTCTGTAATAACACTGCGTATATCTTATATCTGTCTTAAATTATCATAATGTTCGTTTAAATTCGTCATGTTAATAAATGCTTAAATATAAATCACGATTAATTGAAATCAAATTAATCTAATTAAGTATATATTTTATTTTGTAAGGGGTATTAATTTATCAGCCATTGCCTTATTTCCAGTTACTGAAACCACTAGAAGTTATATTCATAGCAGCAAACTCTATGATTAATTTAATGACATCACTTATTCTGAGTACCCGTTTCGAGTTATTATTTAGAGAAGTCAAAGAAACTAAACGATTGTGCATCAGAGTAATGATTCGCTACCAAGAAGGTAATTAAAATTTACGGAACTTCTTAATTCCGTCGGTGTTTATTTCAAGTATTTTTATGCAGGTCAAAGTGGATAGGCTAATGACCGGTGTAGAAGAAAATTTGATTTTTGAGAATTATGTTATAGTCCTTAATTTTAAATTAAAAACATTATAAAATTTAAGGATATACTAATTGAAATTAAAAAATACATTACGACGACAACATACCATGATGGTAGAGCTTCTGTAATATTTATCTTAAGGACTTAATGCTTTTTTATTACTAGTTAATATTATGTAATACCATACAGAAATTATTGTAAAGTGACTTTTGGAAATACTTTTCATTCGTTATAATTTCTTAAACGATAAACTTGCTATGGGTAATCATAACGTATTAAAGACCAAGTAGGAAAATATCGATTTTAAATAAACACGGAAACAAATGAGGCATTGTAATTGGTCGAATATAATCATCGGTCAGCTACGTAAATGAAAATGCTACATGTGTCGTTGGTATTTGTGTTGGTTCTGTTATAAACACAAAATAATACGGAACTATTTGGCGGGTTGCCTTCCGACATTGATAAAAAATGCACAATGGACAAAGGATACGAGAAGATAGACCTCATCAAGCTGCTAGTTTTTGGTGGTGTAGGACGTTCATCGTTAAAAAACCACCAACCGACATAGCACTGAGAGGTTTGAAGGGAAGAGATATAGCAGATACTGGAAAACAGGATAATATGCCGTTGTGCAATAGAATATTTTCTACAAATTTTAGCATAAACCTTCGGTTAAATTTTTTTATTACTTTTTATAACTCGACTTGTAAATTTCAGCGACTATTGTTAAATGATGTAGCAATGATTGATCGATATATTTTGTGATTGTTACATTTAAAGGTAAATATGATAATCTATTCGGTAAAATGTATTTCTTTATAGTTTTAGGTCTTTATAATTATAGCAACATTTATCACGCGGAATACAATTAGCATTTCGCATTGGACTATAGTAACGACAAGCTATGATGGCCGTTTTGCCCCATTACAGTACCGACGAGAAAGTTGATTTATTTACGAAAAAATATAATCAAATACTATTTCGTTTTGCATTAACCATTGACACGAGTTTGCTGGAGTTCGTAATTAAGCTCTAGAATATAAAGGTAAATTTCGCCGCTGCTGTTAAAACAAAAATAGCTCACATGGAAATTAGTTGATTCGAAAATCTGTGTAACCCCATTATGAATCCGAGTACATATATTGTTTTTTGTAAAAAATTATAATTTTATAAGACAAACCTAACCTAAATAATTTTATTATCATAATTATAAGAGAAATATCTTTTTTTAATATTTTTGTGATTTTGTGAGGCAAACTTAACAGTTTATTTTAATTAAAACGTTTTTTAAAGAACCGAGCTAGGCACGGTCGCCCAGGTACTAATTATATATGGCATATAAACAATACATAAAATAAGTTCGAGTTTTGAAAAATATAAATACGGAATTGTGTTGCAGATAAGTACACTTGTCACAATAATCCTGAAACCTTTTTTTGTTATTAAAAACGTGAAAATATAGTAGTAGCTAACTACTATTGTATAGAATATAGTTATACATACATATACATTGAAATCTGTACTAAATTAACTCTTGTCCTAAAATTATACATTTCCTAATTTTAGGACTAACTACATGTCAGTATTAAAATAAGGAACTTCAATTTACACCTGCAAACGTAATTATTAATTTATATGAAACTTTATGAGCAGACAAACATCAAAATGCCATTATATCCTGCGGTTATTATACCATCCTCTACTGCAATATCTGTCACCAACAACTTATAGGAACGCTATAGCCGCTGCTTTTTTTTCGATCTAACTACGCTATTGACCTAGCAATGTCTTAACAGTTTCACTGGACTGCTAAGGCGAGCGCTTAAGGCACTCAGCCGATTTTATTTGACAACTGGCTCAAGGGTGCACGGTACACCTCGGCTTGGGCTGTTACCTGATACATGCAATTCGTGACATATCTGAGCTAACCTAAGCTAGGCCAACTATTCATATATATATATGAGTTGTTGAAACATATATGTGTACCAAGCATACATACCTCAACAACTCTTATATATATTTCGTATCGAATAATTTTCTAAACTATTTCAGTCTGATATGGGAAAAAATAAAGCTCTTCCACTTTCATGTGTAAGCGTGTATACGTGCACGTGTGTGGAGGTGATATGTGTAATGTTATCACAGTGATGTAAGATTTTGTGTGAATGTATCGCGCGAGCAGCGCACTCAAGAGCTCCTCCACGTCGAGGGAACGGACCTAGGCTTGAGCCACTACCGAGAGGGGCCTAATCTGGTGTGCGGGAGCGAAATTTGCCCCCGGACCACGGCCCACTGGTTTTAATACCTAGTCCCTCTACGTTTAACGTGTTACCACGCCAGCGCACATCGCTTTTTGATATCAGATTGCGGTGAAACGATAAAAATCTATGAATTATATTTTTTTTTCGTGAATTGCTGATATTAAAGTTATTTCATAGTTCAGTTAACTTACATAGGTATTTATATCGATGCATGGTAGTTACCGGAATGTAGTCATTTTAATTAAAAATATTTTTTTTTCATGATTGTCGTTACAAATTTTATATCCAATCAATCTATACTCAAACAAAATAACGCGTAAAAAGTTAAAGGCAAAGTCTTAAATGTAACGTTATGTTTTTCTAGGTTCTTTGAGAGAAAAAGCAAGAAGAATGTGAAATTACTAACTGAATCACCGCTGTGCTTCTCTGTTTACGAAATATGGTACATGGACGCAGAAACGTTTGTCAAAATATTTACTTTAGTCAGCAGCCAGTTACGAAGGTCAGAGCCGGAGGATCCAAAAAAAACCAAATTACTTAAATTAATTTATTAAAAAAATAAAATTACAATGAAACTAATACTAGAGAGCTTCCGAAGTTAGGATAGCCCTCGCCTAAGACTAACATTGTGAGAGTGTAGCCGATGTTAGGCTAACTCTCACAAACTAAACTAAACTTATAGCATAATGAATGCTACCGATGCTAGGTTAACACTGTTTAAACGTTGCTTCGTACAAGTTTTTATACATGAATGATGTGGGAACGAAGGAGTCGGAGCACCGAACGTTTCCACCAAGTTTGTACACCTGTTGTACCGTGGATATAGCTGACTCGTTGCTCTGAACACCTGCAGCGCCTTGAGACTGGGAACTCGGCTCTCTTAGTCATCGTCTGTGGTGTGAGGCGATGGCGTAATGCTTTGTACACCTACCGCATCGTGGCACTGGAAATCTTAGTCAGCAATTGTGGTGTGTAGCGATGGCGTAACAAGCCTCATCTTACGCACATACCTTACGTATTGTAGCTTGATCTTCAATGTTTTGTATCAAAAATTATTTTTATATTAAAAAGTATGACAATGGGATTGTTCAGTACGTTTCTGACAGTACAGATTTTCTGCCTTGCCCAATGACATAACGTGATCAACACCTTGTAAATAATTCCATTATTAGAGTTTTTGGCGGGATTTTAGTCTGTCATGTAGTGGATTATATATTTTATTCATAATCTTGTGTTATTTGACTCTATATTGTGTAAATTTGGTGGTGTTATAAATATATTTAGTTTATTGTGCATAAGTGAAATGAATGGAAAATAATACCACGGAGCATAAAATTCTGAGATGCTACAAAAACTCCCTGGAAGGTTCTAGCAAAGGATCCACCATGTTGTTAGAATATTGATTCATACGATGCTTAATATTGAAATGATCGCACGACGCTTGTGATATTATTGACTACGTGACAATAGCAGTAATAATCGGAAAGATTGATTGCCAAAAATAAAGTAAAAATAATACCATTATAACATAGAGAAATTTTTGCTTCATAAAAAATATGTAGGTACCTACATATATTTTATTAACATTATTATGACACTGTCTGATAAAAGTACTAGTGTGGTTTTAGCAGAAATTCTATTGTAATGACGTATCTAATAACCGTTTGCAAATTGATAAGTCGATTGTTAGTCGACAATTTTTTATATGAATCAGTTGATCCACGAGCGAAACTCGTCATTTATCAAGTCAGTTGTTCCGTCAGAAAATAAAGATATTTTAATTACCTTAAGTTACTGTTCATTACGGTTATATTTACTAATAAAAACATCTAGTAAATTGGTCTCACTACATTCCAATAAAAAGTATAATTTTTTTTCGTTGTATTTATTTTTTACCTTAATCCCATCCTGAAATCGTAATTCATTCGTTAACAGCATTCTTCGTAAATTAAGGTACCTTTGATTAATTACTTAGCAATCGACAATTACATAAATAACTTATTAACTTTAAGTGACAAGGTGTCCATAATGATGTATAGAGTATAAATATACATTACACACTCGCCTGCTAGATCATATATACATGTTAATAGTAATTTATAAAATAGACTTTCATTTATTACTCAATATTTAAATAGAACTTAAGAAATACAGTAAAATGGGATCAGTAAAAGTTAACACGAAGGAATTCCTCTCAAAAGACATAATAGAAGAAGAATATTTAAACATATATAAATTAATGAGCTATATGCAGATCATTTTAGGCTCATGCAGAGTTCACGTCAAAGACAGATTTATGACGTCACCTTCATTTTACCAAAAACTGTATACTGTTCTGTGCATCATGTTCGCTATAGCGTTATATATTCTGAATATTAAATTTAACTTCTCAAAACTTTACGAATATACCGCCATTTATTGTTTAATTGTATTTGTGTCAGGCTTAGACGTTCTTTCACATATTTGTAACATATTCCACGTGCGTTTCATAAACAGTGAATCAAATGTAGAGTTTTACCTGAAATTACAAAATATAGACCGTATTATGAAAATCGATATAAACAAAGTCATGAATAGAATGTTGCACAGAGTAAATATGATTACAGTTACATTTATAGTCAGTCTGTTGGTATTCATGTTGGTTGTAATGCTTATTTATAACACAAAGGTATCGTTTCTCTGTTTATTTGGTACGATTTGCAACCAAGTCACTTTCTTATTAGAGATGATCAATTGCTCGAACATTGTGTTCTTTTTCTCCATCCGCATGCGATTTCTTAATTCCATCATTAGAAATCATATTAACCCGATCAATTCAGAAGAACATTTTAACCCATTGAGATATACGATGGCAACGAAAAGACAAATGCAAAGCCTGGCGGCAAAAATTCACGACTTCAGAATCTGCGCTACAGATGTTTATTTAAATGAAGTATTTGATGGCTTCGAAAAATTTCAAAATGTATTTAGATTTCAAGTGAGTTGTTAAAACATTATATTTTATTTGAATATTTTCACTGTTTAACTATTTTAGTACGATTTTACATATACATAATCTTTGTCTATTTTCTATTTATATATATTTATTATTATTTATATATATAATATATTTATATTATATTTATATATGAATTTGGAGCACCGAAATATACTAATATGTATCTATTTATATTTTCAGGTTTTCATATTCTGCGCTAAACTAGTTCCAATAACTCTGCTTGGCTTCGAATTTAGCCTATTCGCTATTCAAAGAAATGTAAGTAGACAGACTAAACTGCAATGAATCTTATAACTGAGTAGATATTTTAAATTATATTTTTTATCAGAAAGATACTGTATATTAAAAGTAAATATACAGGTTTCCATCTTAGTTGCATTTTTGTTATAGGTTACTAATGTTTTGAAGTCTGGAAATAGATATCTATGATGTGCTTATTATTATTAATTCACAATTTTGTAAAATTATTTTAATATTATTAGATATTTAATTGAATAGTATCTTATAATATTAATACTAAGACTGATTATTTTCAGCTGTTAAATTTAGTGGAAATTTTAATATTGGCAGCGTATCCAGTAATTGATTTTCTAATCGCACTATTTTTAAGTGTTCGATGTGAAATATTTTTCAAAGAAGTAAAGGAAACGAAGCGCTTATGTATTGCCGTTATGTTAAAATATCAACAAGGTAATAAATTAATTTGCAAACTATTTTAACGTCTCAATTTTCCACGTTTAATTTATGTTGCGAAGTAAATTTTATAACATCGTAACGCATATTTTCACAGGAATCGGCGATTTTAAAGTATTTACGGCAACACTTATAAGGGTAAAGCCGCCAAATTTACACTTTTGACACAAAATTTACGTAGTACTTTCAAAGTTGCCCAAAGTTGTTGTTCAAAGTACCCAGTTTTTTTGTAAAGCTTGATCCATAGTAAATTGTGTGAAATTCACAACACAGAAGCAAAAAATATGACACATTCTGTAAACAACAAACCTATAATATTACGATATTTTTGCAACATACTTATTATTGTATTAGTATGTAGTTTGACGTTAAGAGTTATCAAACTAAATTGTAACACTTTATGTTATTATACGAAGGTGTATTGTTATTAGTTATAATTTTTTTTTTTTCGAGATGACTACGCTATTGACCCAGCAAGGTCATAACAGCTTCACCGGACTAATAATTGTATTAAATAAACTTGGCAAGTACCGTTTATGATTTGGAAAAGTTAGCGAAATAATCACTAAGCAGATTCGAACCATCAGGATAATTGTAATGTTCCAGTTTCTCTTGAAATTGATGTTAACATTCTGATATTCTTCGCTCCAGGTAAAAATGATAATTTTGGCGGCCTTACCCTCAAACGTTTATCCAATGTTTTGATGATAAAATATATGATAAAAAATATATGAGAAAAAAAAAGATATCGTGTGATGAATAATACTTCATATTTTTATAAGTGCAGCGGTAAACTTTTATGACTTGAAGAATTACTGTTACTTAATAAAACTGTACTATTTCAGGGCCATTACGAGAGAAAGCAAGAAAAATGTTAAAAATGATCGAAGAATCCCCTCCATGTTTCTCCGTGTACGATATGTGGCAGCTGGACGCACACATCTTTGTGAAAATCTTTAGTTTAGTCACAACACTAATGGTCACATTATTGCAGTTCGCTTTTTTGTAAAAGTACGATTCGGTTCTTGTAATAAATATTTTCAACTCATTTTACTCATATTTGATCATTTCTAGAAATTTTATCATCGTATCATATCATAGTCAACGTAGAAATAACATTGGTGTACAAAATTCCACTATATCTTTAATTATTATTATACATTTTTATTTTTGGATAATTATTAACAATTCTTATACTTATCTCCATTGTGGAATTATCATGATTTATTTAACAACTTTCCGTACAATATTTGAAGCCATTTTTGAAGTTATCATTCTTTTGCCATATTTGGAAAAATTATAGACATCTACCGACACCCAAAAGCGACACCATGAAGTAGGTTGGTGATTGTCTGTCAAATTCCCGTAATATTATAAGGGTCTAAGTTCGGGTATAATAGTAAGAATTGATAACAATTATATTGAATGTAGTTATTTAAATAAATTTGAATCGACAAGCTGTGTTTTATATCACTAGAAATGAATAAAATATATTCATACATAAATATACATGTATGTTTGTGTATGATTTAAATTACATATGATGGTGAATGATAATTTTACTGAGTAATCGTAATAAAAATGTTTTTTTTATATCATGCGTTTTAAATAGGTTTATAGATTTGAGGTTAACTCTCAGTATGTATTCTTTTAATTGTTTACATTATTATTATTATACCTAATTCTTTTTGGTATCTGATTTGATTGATTATACAGTTTTTTATAACATTAATGTTAAAGGCTTTAAAAGTGAATTATAATTATTTAATTATAACATTACTAATAAAGTTAATTTAAGGAAGTATAACACAAGTACACACAAGTTTTTTTACTTAAATCCAGACATCTAAAGAGGCAGACTCACACAAAATATTTTGAAAGTCATATCGCTGCTCAAAGGCATTAATAATATAGTAACGAATATTGAAAATATCATAACACGTTTGTAATATTGTTACCTAATCGGTAATAGTAGTGATAGTCTAGCAGATTTATTGCAAAACATAAAAAACAACAACAGGTTAAGTACAATAAAAAAATCAAATATGTAATAGCCTAACGCTGCGTAGTAAAGATAGCAATAAAACGGATAATATAGAAATCTTCATGAAAACAAACTTGGGGTTGCCAACTTGGTAACCAAAGTGATCCGTCACATGGTGCCAAGAGTTTATCAATCTCAAATATATACCAACAAAAACAGAAATGGGGGAAAAATGTACCAACATAATTACAGAGTTATCAATCTAGATTTGGTACATAACTATTTAGAAAAACGGTGAAGTATAGTCTGGTTTACGAAGGTTTGTTTTGAATCAAAAACTCATCGAAATTCAAAGTGCTTCTTAGATCATGTACAAAAAGTAATTCTATAAAGTTTCAATTTTTAAGATATATTGTTTAATGGTGTAATAATAAGGATTAATATTAAAAGTGAGAGAGAGATTACATTTTAATACTAATAATAAAAATCTCAATATAATTAATCATTGTTACTACGTTTGTAACCAATCATTAAACTTGTACAATGTTATTACAAAAAAGTTAAATACTTATTAAAAACTTTCTTTAAAATGGTTTCGTACTAAATGCACCGCGCTCATCCGAGGCAAGTTCGCGTTATCCTTTTTTCGCAAGTCTAAACTAACCTAACCAAAGCGAGACAAAAGAGCAAGATAAAAGCGACCTTTCATCGACCGCGGTAGATTTAAAACGTAATCCTTTTAAAGCAATTACTCAATACACATTTAACGTCTTTGTAATAACACCGATTATATTTATCCTATTCATAAGAACATAATTGTATAAATTAACTTGTAATGGAATAAAAATGCAGTTATTTTCTTATATTTATTTGATGTGACTTAAAAAAAATTACAAATATGTAAAATTTGTGTCAAAAATTGTAAAATTATTTTATCATATTAATATGTATATTACATAAAAACCCGTTATAGAACTAGTACTATAACATTATATTTCTTATAAATATAAAATATAATTGTAAATAATCTTACACTAGATGGACGGATAACAATAGGTACAAATTTATGGACAATATGCAAAATGTACATACAATTTACATTACGATTATTTTAAATATTTAATTACAAAATCTTTATCACATGAGATACATTAAAAAACTTGATTAGTAACGTTATTGAAATATTTTGTGTAGTAATAAATCAGTCATTTCAAGCTGTTTAAATGGAATAATTTATCTACACGAGATTCAAATAGCTGACTTAAGAGATAAAAACACACTTCCTATCACAACCGCTCAAAATAATGGTCTAAATACCATATATTAAGATTTCAAATAAAATAATTAATACATCTATCTGGTCCCATAATACCAATAAATATAAAATTATATAATGCTTTTATATAATGTATTTTTTTTTTCATACATGTGTAGTGTCATTAAAAGTGTTAAATATAAAAAATATATTGATAAACTGTGTTAAAATGAGAATTTACACATTATCATAATTAATGTATTTGAAAGAAATTCTATTTCAAATTATAAATTAACTAAAAATGTGATTTTAAAAACTTGAAATGTCAAACCTATATATATGTTTTTGGCCATAGTTTCACAACTAGTGATGGAAGTTAGAACAACATTTTACAAAAGAAATATAGTACACTATATGACAATGTTAATAATGAGACAGGTGTAAATATTCTGGACGCACCATTACAACGATGATCCAAGAAGCAAAAACACCACAATGTCTCATCGTACATATCCCTGAAAGTTGAATTAAAAATATTATTATGACAATAAATTCAAAGATGTGAAGTGATTTAAGCTAATAGCTCAGCCGTCTAGTGTTTATTTGGATTTCATCAATCCATTACGAACAATACGTTTTTCAAGACGAAAATATCCTGTCTTTTTTAATGCTGACAACAACTTGTGTTAAAAATTTATCATTATTAGTTAAGCAGTTAAGAAGTTAAAGTATAACAAACACATTTTCACATTTACAAGTTTAGTAAGGACTAGCTGACCCCTACCTACAACTTCATCTGGAACAAATTGGTTATCATTATCATTGGTTTCAATTGTATTTTTAAATGTGAAAATTTTTAATAAACTTAAAACCTGATTGCACTGCCATACCTACCATTTCCAATTGTAAATCCAAACTATCAAGAGACTCACTCAAACATATACCCCTTGGTATGTGCAAAATCTTTTAAAATATACCTATAAACCAATAAAACCATTCACAGCCTTATCTACCATATTCAATTAAGATAAAAACTAACCTACATATATTAGCAGTAATCCAAAAAAGAAGCATAAGGAGATGATATAGCTTAAATTTTTAGCTAATCTATTTACTACATATAACACAAAGAAAATTTACCAAAATCCATCAAGTACTTCATTAACTAAAAATTTTTGACTTTCGTCCTATATGCTGGGGAATTCCAATCGTTTTGTGGGACAAAAAGTATCCTAGATGTGATTTCATAATATTAGTTATCACTGTGTCAAGTATAGTCAAAAATGGTTCAGTACTTTCAGAGTGATACTTGTTCACAGGGACAGACAAAAATTGTAAAAAAAATTCTGGCTTCTATATCAATGACATAGTCTACCCTGATTAAAATATTTAATGAATAAATTTCGACTTGTTATAGTTTTATTATAGTATAGAAAATAGATAACAAATTACTAATTAAAGTAACTATAAAATTACCTTCTTATATCAAGTTCTTTGATGGTATTATTGACATAATTAGCTAAATTCACATCCTTAGCAGCCGGCCTGCATCCTTCATATGTGTCAGCTGGTATATCAGTCCGGATGGCTTTGAAGTTGCTTAAACAGTCTCTTGTGATTACCTCTTGAGCTGAATTGTTTTTATACAACTTTATAGTTACAAATGAATTTTTAAAAACACAATTTTAACTTAAGATTTTTAAAATTACATGAATTCAAAATGAATATATGATTAAAAGTAAAGTTCGGATTAAATAAAGATTTTCTTGAAATAAACTTTAAATCAAAGTAATTCTGACATAGAAAAAAATACATAATAAAAAACAAACTACCAACCTTCTTTCCTCTCAATCAGTTTCACACACACATCATCAGTCTCTGGACATGGATTGCCCAGATATCCTATACCATGCCAGTTGAATGGTTCCAAACATCCAGGAGTTGCAGCTGTGCATTGGTAACACCATATTGCTAGACCTGGAAACCATAGTATATTATAATTGTCACTATAGCTTTGACTTTCATAAGTGCCTTCTCAGGACCTAAATTGAATAAAGGATATTTTGATTTTGACTAAAGTCAATTCTCTAATCTCTTCTTCTGAACTTCATATATAAATTGAAATAAGGAACCCATATTTCTTGATATTTATTTACAATGAACCACCTGTGATTTTGTCTACATTGACCTGGATACTAGCTTTGGGACAGATTGGTCCCAGCTCGCTTTTTTAAAAATTTTTAAATTTCCCGCCATCGGCAAAGACATTTAGTGCATGTACCATATGAGTCTATAAATCTATGGTCACAATAATATATTTAATTATATTCAGATTATATATGGTTTTTATATTATCATGTATTTGATATTATTTTCATAAAAATTATACCTAATTTAAAATATATTTCGTTTTTTGTTCTTATGATCGATAAAATATTGTATATTTTCTTGAAATAAGTTTTATATGAAATAAGGAGAAAGAATAATAGTAAAGTTAATTGGCTTAAAACTATTGTTATCATATTCATTTGTCTAAATTATTCAATATTTAATTTGATATATTCATATTGTAGTAGTTTAATGTATATTTAGTTCAGTATTTAATGTAAAATATTTTTTCTAACCTAAAAGTATAAATACAATAGCTAAGTTGGACATTTCATGGTTTAGTACAAAAAATATTTCTTAAAAATTAAATAATAATGTAATAATACATTTTGCATAATAATTGGCATTTCACATTACATCATTTATAATTATTCAAATCTTGTAATAAATCCAGTATTTTTTTAAACCGTATACTGCCAAACTGTTTGCTAACCTTTGCATCATAAGGTCTATTTTCGTTTGTATGGCGCTTAAATCTTTATGGTTTTTCACCAATACAGGTGTTAACTAACAATAATAAGTTGTATTGTTGTAATCAATGTATTTATTTATCTATATTTTTTATGTCACAAGAGGCAAACGAATAGACAGGTCACCAGAAATTAAGTTTTCACTGCCATTCATAAACACTAGCAACGCCGGGGGGTTGCCAGCCTGTATTTGGGGGAAGGGGAGGGAAGGTGAACCTCCGGCGCTCTCACTAACCAAACAAAACGCAACAGTGTAATCACTATTACTTCACATTGGTTGTCTGTGAGAGGGTGATACTACTCTGGGTGAGCTGACCCATTCATACTGAAACCACTAATAGCTGCAGTGTGGCTCTTCTATAAAGATGAATGTAAGCTTGTATTGCTTTTATACTACCACTCCCTAATTAATCAATTAAACATAATTAAATTTTGCACACATGTTATCAGAGTTACCGATGAGAATACAGTGAAGATAAAAAAAAATTGTTCCTCAGATCTAAATAAAAGCCAACAAAGCCATAGGCTAAAAGCTACGAACAAATAGAATAGCAACAGAATAGTTATGTATTGTTACTATAATGCACTAAATATACCAACACTCAAGCAATCTTAAAACTACTGGCATTCTATTCACCATTTTCACACTTTATGTTTGAGTATTTGATTGCAATCACACCTAATATTAACTGGCAATGTAGCCTACAATAGAAACATGATAAACCTAGCACATGGGATCTCTAGTGCATATGCCAGAACTGATTTACAAATGGCCTTAGACACTTTATTTTGAAATAGTAAATATTCAGATAGACTAAAAAAAGCCCGACCATAATGTAAAAACCTTATTTAACTCTATAAAATATCTGCGAGATGTATTGAGATACAGATCAAGGAAACTTTTTTCTTAATAGTTCTCTGTTGTACTTTAAAACTAGTTATAGTGATAACATACTATATTTATTAGACCTTTAGATTCAGTTTATTATAATTAAACGTTTCAATTTTTTATTATGCACGTAACATGCAAAAATGTTCATACATATACCTTAGCACTTGAATTTTAACTTATATTTTTGCCTATTAGTATCTCACAGTAAGACAAAACATAGCAAAATAATGTAGACTGCGAAGATAATATAATGCTACATATGTATTCCGTTATTGTAACATACTATAAAGGAACGTTTCGTATTCAAAACTTTTTCGACGGATTAATATGCATGATTACAGAAACCACACCCAAACTTTGATACAATAGTATTTATTTTGTTACTCACTTTCACCAAAAACTGATACCAACGTTAAGAAGATAAAATTGATCTTCATTTTCACAGTTGTTATTTAAAAATCAGTACGAATCATAAAACTCCAAACAACAAATATAAAATCAAACTTCAAAGTACCACAACAAAACACACACTAACTACCTGTCAGTGTTGCCGTTTAAGAAATAAAAAAGTCTCCAGACGTTACTTCTTCTTCTTTTTCTTGTTCTTGTTTTGGCTCCGCAGAAGCACTTGCTAGTGTCAATGTTTTCTTTCAATGGATAGTACAATAATATTACGAGCGTCGTGTGAATAAATTTCAATATTCTAACAAGATGGTGGATCACTTGTTAGAACCATCCTGGGAGTTTTTGTGGTATCTCAAAATTTCATGCTTCGTGGTATTATTTTCCATCCACTTCACTTGTGCACAATAAATTAACTATATTAAGTAAAACACCACCAAATTTACAAAATATAGAGTCAAATAACACAAGATTGTATATAAAATATAAAATCCACTACATGACAGACTAAGATCCCGCCAAAAACTCAAAAAATAGCTCTACACCCCAGCGAGGAATCGAACCCCGATCTCCCGCGATTAGGCGGGCGCATAATTAAAAAATCCACCAAAAGTCGCTAAATGTTTCATAATATTCCATGATAAAAAATATGGTGAATTTACTATATTGCGAATAAAACTGGGATAAAACGAACAAAAAGCTTTAATTGGATTAGTCATAACAAGTTTTATACACGTTATAACTCTTCTTGCTGTTTTCATTCTGGTCGACCCCGAGATCGAACGGGAAATTCTAAAAACAACATCAACAATTCATGTTTTTACCAGTAATTACAATTAAATTAGTACCAAAACATTTAAATATTCTCAATATTCAATTAGTCGCAAAAATCCGCTAGATCTAGCGACAAAGTCGCTAAAACGGCAACAGTGCTACCTGTACGACTAATAGTCTGTGCACTTTCTAACCCTACTAAGGATAGCTACCTGAAATCGATCAACTACATAATAGCGGTTTAGACATAAAAATTGAGTATTTTATTCGGTATTAAACATTAGATCGCTCCAGTTATTTGATTTCTTTCTGTGTATAAAAAAATAAAACCATACAATAATAATAAATAATTTAAAAAAGAACTAAAGAAAGGTAATTGAAAACTGAAAATAAAAAAATATTATTTTTTGTATATTCGATATTCTAGATCTCAAATTTTTAAATGAATCGATTCCACAAACGATATTTTACAACATTTTTTTTTTTTGCGAAAAATCGAACCTCTCTGTCTCTTACATGAACGTATTCGTTAAAAGTCATATTATTTTGAAGCGACTATAATTGGTCCTAAGGTAGGATTTGATTGTTTCGTATTCGTATCGATATTAAATAATTATGAACAGTAGAACCTCGTCAAGTTAAGAACCAAGGGAAATATAAAATATTTTAAATTATAGAGTTTTTAATTTATCATGGGTCTAGGTTAGAGCGTGATCGATATACACAGTTCCTATTTTACCCGAATGCGCCACAAGAAGTGGTAAAATAAAATACATACACATCTTACATAAGAATAAAACTTCATTTAAAGTTTAATCTACGACTCTACTGAGTTTAGTTTGTTTTTTTTTCAACAGTTCACGGTTTCTAAATTGATTTGATTTTCAATGTTACCTTTTATGTTGCTACATTGGGCACGTTCCAGTAGAAGCTCACAACGCTCACAACGCCCTTTTCGCCTTTTTTCTCGATCTGACTACGCTATTGGCCTTGTTTTTCACAGCTTCACCGGACTACTAAGGCGAGCGCTTAAGGCACTCAGGCTATTTTGTTAGTGGTAACTAGCTCAAGGGTGCTCGGCACACCTCGGCTTGGCCGTTACCTAGAAAAACCCGATCTGTCCTAGCTAAACTATGCTAAGCTATACATGTATCCATTTTTGGATCATACAATTAAAAATTGCATGATACAAAAACACAAAATGAATTCGGAACGAGACAAACTAAACCTACTCGATTCAGTTCGATAAGGGAAAAAAGTAAACCCTTCCACCAGATGTGTTAACTATGTATGTGTAAAATCGATGTGGTTTGTACTGTATCGCGACAGCAATATCTCTGCGCCCACCCGGGTGGCCACGGACAAAAATATTGCCAAGATAACGCGAACAAAAAGTGTGCGGGTATATAAACGAGAGCTCTCTGCCTGTGACGCACGAGACAGGGATTCGCGATCTGGCCGGCCACAGGAAAAAAAAAATTAATAAGATCGAATTTACAATTTAAACGAACGGCGCCAGCGCCGGTGCCGGGATCTATAAATAGAAAAACGATATTTGACGATTTTAGAGGAAGATAGACGTAAACACGCGAGTTTACTCTATCTTATATTGAGAATAATTATTATTATTATTTAGAAACGGCGGTGCGCGCCAGCCGTTGAATTGTAGCCGCGATGGCGGGAAATTTCGCGATCGCATGAATGGGGCTCTGTTTCGGGTCGTTCGCGACCTCGTCGTAAGCAGAGATCTCCGAGATCTCATGAAAAATTAAGAGATGGGCGGACTAGTCCATGCCGGAGAGAACGACTGTGGTGTCGGCCTGTGAAGGCTTCGCCGCCTGAACTCGTGGGTCAAGTTGCGCTGCGATCTGCGGTGTCCACGGGGCCTGAGGGGCCCGCGCGGGTGCGGGCGCTGCCGGTGCGCGAGATGCGCGCGGCAGGCTCGGGAAAGCCTCTCTAGAGTCGAGAGGCGGAGGGCGGGGGCGGGATGCCGCTGTAGGCGCCCTGGAGGGCGAGACCTGCGATAATTCGCGGTATGACCCACGCCGCGGCACAAAACGCAACTCGGAGGATCGTGCGAGTCTTTGGTTCCGGAACATTCCGAAGTGGAGTGTTCGCCGAGGCACTTAACGCACCTGGGTTTCAGGTGGCAATTAAGTGCGGAGTGTGCAGTTATGATACTGCGACGGTACGGACGTTTTGCGCGGCGGCTCTACGGTGACGCCGGAGAGGCCGCAGAGGGGCGAGAGCGAGAAGATTTTCTTGGCCTCCATGGTGCGGTCGAGAATGACAAGCACCATATCATAGGGTGCTCTGTTACGAAAAGATCGCATGCGGTGGACTTCTTTGACTGGGAACTTTTGTTCCCGGAGGTCTTCGTAGATATCGTCTACGACGATTTGGGCGGGGACTCTGCGTATTACTACGCGTAACATGCGCTCTTCTTCGAGCGCATACGTGAAGAACGCAATTTTCTTGGCGCGCAGAAGGCGCGTAAGCTTGCGATGTAGGTCAGAGTTATCAACCTTTACCTGAATACCTGTTGGGGTACTCATGGCAGAGGCTATCAGTTTTTTTTTTAATTTCGAAATGACTACGCTATTGACCCAGCAAGGTTTTAACAGCTTCACCGAACTATTAAGGCGAGCGCTTAAGGCACTCAGCCGATTTTATTTTGGCAACCAGTTCAAGGGTGCACGGCACACCTCGGCTTGGCTGTTGCCTGTTGCATGCAAAATCGCGACTTATCTAGCTAACCTAGCTACCTATTCATATGTGTATGAGTTGTTGAAACGTATATATGTACCAAGCATACACGCCTCAACAACTCCTCCATATATTTATTATCGGAAAATTGAGAGTTTCTCAGTTCGATAAGGGGAAAAAAGTAAACCCTTCCACTTTCATGCGGGAGCGTGTAGGCGTGCACGTGTGTAGGGGTGATCTTGTAGTCTCGTAGCGGTGATGTATATTTGCGTGTCACCGTATCGCGCAAGCAACGCACTCAAGGGCTCCCTACTGAGGGATCGAACCTAGGCTTGAGCCGCTGCCGTGGGAGGCCTTATCGGGTAGAGGCTATCGGGATTTCGGCTTCCTTCAGCAGATCTGAGATATCGAGCCAGGACGCCTTGTCTTGGATCGTGACGGGGGGAGGCGGACGGGGCTTCTTACTCGAAGCTGCGGAGCTCGCAGCTTTCAAAGGAGCCGGTACAGAGGGCGTGGGTGTCGCCTTTAGCACTTTCGCGCCATCGCCTTTAGAGACCTTCAAAGGCTTATCGCCTTCGGTATTGGAGGACAAGTTAGCGCGCTTCTTGCGCGGTTTGGGCTTGCGGGAGACGACGGTGAAGCCGTCGTTCCCAGCGGGGGGGTCTTGCTCCATGTCGGAGCATTCCTCTTCCGAAGAACGAGAAGAGGTAGGGGCAGGGGGGATGCTCCCGGAGGACTGAGGGTCCTTCAGGAGCGCTGCGAAAGAGTTCCTATCGAGGTCATCTTCCGCAGCGGAAACGAGTGACGGGATCGGACCGCCCTTGAAGTAATCGTCCGCTTCAATACAGAAGCGGTCGTAGTCGGTGATGATATCGGGACACAGCTTCGAAACGAACTTCCGAAAACGCACGGACTCGCGCTGTTCAGAAGTCGGGTTGGCCATAGCGGGACCTGAGAAGGGGTGCGGGACGGGGGAAGACATTTGAAACCTCCCTGTCAGAGAGGCAGGGGGGCGCGTCTTTTTGAAGTTAACGGACTCCGGAGTCCGGGCCAAAAGGAAACTGTGGGCGAAGTGCAATGCCTCACAGGTGACCTACAGTCCCTAGGGGGAGGCCTTAACACTTCTTTCTTCGGCTGCGCGACGACACGCAGCTCGAACCACGGAGCGAAGCACGAAGCGCTGAACTCCTGGAACGCGAACGACTCGCGGCATACGGAGAACACGCAGAACGCATTAAAAAGTGCGATTAGAATTGCACCGAAAAGTGCAGTTTGCTACGTTCTGAAAAGAATGCCTGCAATCAAGTCCCAAGAAGGGAAACAAGATCGCAAAAACGCGACAAAACGTACGAAATACCGAACTTCCGATGTGAATACACGAACGCGTAAACACGACGTGAACACTTGATCGAATAACCGAGCGAAAACACGAACAAAAAATTCACATCGAAAGAGCACTACGCACGCGACCGACCCGCACGGCGGCACGAATCGGAGTCGATTTTTTTTTTCTCTTTTCGCCGTTCCACTAGACAACCGCGAGCGTTGCGGTCGTGGCGAAAACGTCATAACATACGCTCACGCGATGCTCACGACGCCCCATGTCTGGAGGTGGGTCGACGTGAACGATGACAAAATTGGCTGGATTCTCAATAAAGATGGCGACCGTGAAAATGTCATTATTTGATACGGTATAGGATATTTATATTAAATAACATATTGTATTCAAATACGTAAATGAAATATGAAATGAAATATGTTAATAAAGTTCTGATAATTTTACTTCTTTGAAAAATGTTGTGAATTCTAAACTTCAATTTAGAAATTAATTTATAATCGTTACATGGTAATTTAATATTTTTCATTTAACCAATAAGGCCATTTTTATGATTTTATGATAATTAAAATAAAGAAATTGTTTCTTTAATATACTTAAATGAATTTAATAATTATATGAATGTACTGTAAAGACTTACAAAGTGTAACTTAACCTCTCAAAGCTTTTGTTTTATTTTTTCTAGATCGCCATTTTTATTATTTATCTGAACGCTCAAAACGCCCACAAATGCGTTCCACTAGCTCTTACGATCGTAACGCTCGCGAGCTAGTGGAACGGGAAAACTCGCGGTCGTGAGCGTTAGCGTTGTGAGCTTCTAGTGGCACATAGTCATTAGTCATTGCTTTATGAACGATCGGATAGTCACTAGCAACTTGTTAGAACTCTACATGTAGTTTTTATGTCAAATCAGAATCCATGCTCCTTGCTATTATTTCCGATCTACTTCACTTGTGCACAATCACCGATCTATATTACGTAGAGCACCACCAACATTACACAATAAAGAGCCAAATAACACAAGATTATTGATAAAATATAAAGACCACGACATGGCATTCCCAGATTATTATTTTTTCTCGAAATGACTATGCTATGGCCTCACAAGATCTTCACCAGACTACGCATTTCAAGATCCCGCCAAAAACTCTTAGGTAACTTTTATCACACAGTACATTTTGCTGAATAGTAATCAACAACTAATGATTCAATGAAGCCGCTGTCCTAAACACCGCAAACATAGCGTTTAGTGATTTTATAGAAACAATAGATAGTCGTATACTTATTGTTTGTGTTAACAATTTACAAATTATTATTATTACTTTATCAAGGCTCTACTATATATGTAGTAGTATAACTTGTATAACAAATTGTCTTCCATAATTAAATACAAAAAAGAAACGACGTTTTAAATCACATTTCATCACTTCTCATACTTTCCCTTTCTTTTTGACGTGAATACGTCTTTAAATTTGCTATCATACAGGGGAAATTTATCTTCGAATCTATTCTCTACATTGAAAATTAAAGTATACCACTGGATAGCTAAGGGATCAAAGAATTTATTTCTCTATAATATTATAGTTCTAGACAAGACACGTCGCACGAGGCGGGGGAGGAAGCTCCGCCATTTTGAGGTCATTCTGCTGCGTTTTGAGATTTCTATTTAGTAATTAGTATAACTTTCGACTGGGTGAAGTTACGGCATTTATTTAAGTTACAATCGACAGCTCTTGTCAAAGTCTATCGATTATGTATATAACATTAGTGTAAAAATCGTGACTGTGTATATAATAAGGTGTTTAAAAACAATATTTTTCCCTAGAAATATTTAATGGCAACTTAGACGCGTCGAAAAGTCAAATCTAAATATAAAAATCGTATAGGGTTGAAAAGAGCATTTCAAAGCCACTCGAGTCAAGCAGTACCAGCAGCGTAAAAATGTCAATGCTGCCGAACAGATTACAAAACCTATAATTAATAAAGTTATAATTCAATAATCTTTTCTTTCGTTGATTTAGCTCCTGAACCCGTTAAAAGGAACAGTTGTCATTATTAATAAAATATGGAAACCCGGAGGACTTCTTATGGTTATAACATAGATAAATAATAATAATGTATATAGGAAATATTGCCCGTTACGTGACGTGTTCACGTACAACAAACAGGTGTAACCATGACACAGCCACACCCCATTTTTTTTCTCTTTCTGATAGATACTAATTTGTCCAGATATACTTGACGCGAATGGCAAACTATAATGCCCGCTTTGACGTTTGTTCGCTCATGAAGTTTCGTATAAATTAATAAGAAAAATTAATTAACACATTTGAATAGAAATAGAAATTAATACATTTGAAGGAACAAATTGCAGTTATTTATTGTCAATAGTAACGTGCAGTTAGGACTCTTATTTAATTTAGTACAGAGTTCTAAGTTGTATATAATATACACATATAACTACATGTTACATAGCTATCTAAGTACTATAATATCTCGCTATACAATATGGTCCTGCGACAACTCTTCTCACGTTTTTATTTACAAAAAGTAGCGGCGTTTGGCAGAATCCTTAATTTTGTGTTGTTTGACTCTATATTTTGTAAAATCGTTGGTGTGTTACATAAACAGTTCGGTTGTTGTTCATAAGTAAAGTGAATGCAAAATAAAACCACGGAACATGAATTCTGAGATTTCACAAAAACTCCCTTTTTTTACTTAATGTGGAGAAAACTATCTAGAAATGTCAGGCTCCGGGGGAGATCCTGCAAACATTTCAAATCAATTGAACTAGCACTAAATAAAGACGAGCGGTGTATTTTGTTTAAATTTTAGTGGTAAGCGTCTTTTAACTTCTGTACTATCTTATACCGGCTTTCATAAGTAAGATCCTCAAGATAGCCATATGAAAAAAAATATGTGAAGATAATAGCCACTTTAATAAAACTATATTTACGTAGTCAATACGAGGGTTCGGAAAATGACTCCTAAATACTCTTTACAAGCCACATACACTATAATGGGGAAACTCACTATCTTAGCAAATAACATTATCTACATTGCGTTAGTAAATTTATTAATCGCTTAAACCATGACCATATTTAATATTTAATACAAAAAAATCACTAATTTTCTTGGCTACGAGGACTTATGTGATTACAGCTGTTCAAAAATGTTTAAGCAAATGCACACTGGCGAACATTTTATTATGTAATTACCATACCCCGGTAGGCAGACATTATCCTAACGCAAACCTAAATAAATTATGACTTTTTTTATATATCTAGGAAAACGAATAGGTGTATCACCCGATGTTAAGTGATCACCTCAGTCCATAGACACTTGCAACACCAGGGGAATCGCAAGTGCGTTGCCAGCCTGTGTTGGGGGAGAGGGAAGAGGAAGGGAAGAAGAGAGGGGTAGGGGCAGGAGAGGTGGGCCTCCTGCTCTCTCACTGACCGAAGTAAACGCAATAATGCAATGCATGCATTTTACTTCACGTCGGTTTTCTATTAAAGGATGGTACTACGAGCCGACCCATTCATGTCGAAGCCAGTTTTAGCTTCAACGTGGCTCTACCTCCTACAAAATATAAACACATAGTTAAAAAAATATCGAGAGTTGCTCTAAGGGTCTAGTTGTACTTGTAGGTGGTAGAGCCCCGCTGAAGCTATTTTTGGTTTCAGCATGAATGGGTCGGCTCCTCCGGGGTAGTACCACCCCTCTCACAGATAACCGACGTGAAATAACAGTGCTTGCATTGCTGTGTTTCGTTCGGTCAGTGAGAGAGCCGGAAGCCCACGTCCCTTCCTCTTTCCTTCTTTCCCTTTCCTCTTCTCCCATATACAGGCTGGCAATGGACTTGCGACGTCCCTGATGTCGCTAGTGTCTATGGACGGTAGTGATCACTTAACATCACGTGACGTTGCCTCCTTTGATATTAAAAAAAAAAGTTTTGGTATTGTTTGTTTATATATCTATACTAATATTATAAAGAGGTAAAATTTGTGAGTTTGTGATGTGGCGTTGTAGGGGGTAATCACTACCGGTCCGATTTGAATAATTCTTTCAATGTTACATAGCTCATTCATCGAGGATGGTTATAGGCTATATATCATCACGCTAAGATCAATAGGAGCGGAGTACAGATGAAAAATGTTTCAAAATCGGGATATTTTTCCTTTTGAGAACTGCTGCGTGTTAGTGTATCTATTCCACGCGAACGAAGCCACGGGCAGAGGCTAGTATATATATATATAAGAAATCTAAGAAAATAAAGGAAGAAGTTTTACTTGTAAGACTAAAAAAATAGTTCTCGACAATAGCGCCATCTATCGAGACCCCTATAGCTTACAGCAGCGACCTTTATAGCTAACACGATTTATCTTCATAAGTACAAAAAAGGATATTTGGCGGGATTTTAGCATGTCATGTAGTGGATTTTGTCATTTATTAATAATCTTGTGTTATTTGACTCTAGATTGTGTAAATTTTGTGGAGTTTTATGTAATATAGTTAGTTTATTTTGCATAAGTGAAGTGAATGGAAAATAATACCACGGTGCATGAAATTCTGAGATGCCACAAAAACTCCCTGGAAGGGATCCACCATCTTGCTAGAATATTGATTCACACGATGCTTAATGTTGAAATAATCGCACGACGCTTGACTACGTGACAATGGCAGTAATAATCGGAAAGATTGATTGCCAAAAATAAAATTTAAAAAAGCATAAAAAAATCGTAAAGATCGGTCTAGTGATTTAGGAAGAGAAGAATTATAGACACACGCATACAGGAATTTTACATATAAAGATAATGCCCAGCAACCCATGTAAAGAAAAGGCGTACTCAGATTGGAGTGTCATATGATATTCAACATGCTTGTAATTACGATAATCAAACCGCAATTCGTAAACGAATGGGTTTTGATTCATATACATAACTCAATACCCCAAATATCTAATACCAAATGCATATTATAGTGATTGTCAATAATGAAGCTACTCTCATTACATAAATTGCAACTAAATTCACGAAATTTCCATAATGTTTTACTTAAAATATTTACTAAATATAATCATCACTACACAATTTACAAAATTACAAGGCCAGTCCGGTTTTGTTTCACGTAAATATTTATTGAAGGAAAAAACGATAATTTTGACGATAGCGTCTTTTCACGACATAGTATTAACATTTGATTTCTTTACTACATATTTATATATCTTCTACCTGTGACGGTTGTTCGCCGGGAAATATTGCAGCCCTGAGCATTATCAAGTCTTCTTTGTTCAGATCAATACACATGGTACCTATCACATCTTCGACACCTATCGTTCCATCATTACTTAAATCAACTTCTTTGATAAGATTATCCAGTTGCTTTTGGGGCATTCTATACCCTTGCTTAGCAAGAACCTCTTTTAAAATTTCTCTATCCATAGAACCAGTCCTCTCAGGGTCAAATACTTGCAAAGCGCTTCGTAATTCATCTTCAATATTAAAATTTCTCTGTCGTATTGTAACCATTTTTAAGAACTGTTCAAACTTGATATGCCCTTCGGGATGTAGAGGTCTTACACAGTAAGCTATGAGCTCTTGTAGTTGCTCTGGAGTAAACGTCATAATAAATAAGCTTTTTAACATATATACTAATTCTTTTTCAGTTATGTATCCATCAATATCAGTATATGCCGGAGTATAATTTTGATATAATTCCCAAAGTTGTTCAACTTCTGCTAACTGTTCTGGACGTAGTTCAAATGGTTCTTTCAATGCCTCTTTAGAATCACTAAAATCAAAGGGTGCTGTGGGATCAGGAGGAGGTTCTTCTACATAGACATTCTCTTCTTCAACTAAATCTTCATCTGGAGGTTTCTGTTCTTCCTTTGTTGTTGTTTCTTCTTTAGCTATTGTTTCTTCTTGTTTACCTTCCAGTTCATCTCTTTCTCCTTGTTCACTCACAATCTCATCGCCTTCAGCTGATATTTCTTGTTTATCATCCTTGTATACTTTTTCATTTTCTACATGTTCTCCTTCAGTGTGTTCTCTTCCAACTGCTTCTAAATTCTCACATGTTTCGCTTTCTTCGTTTACTTTCTCTTGATTTTCAGTTTGTTGTGTTACCTCCACATCTTCCGTTTCACTATTATTAACACCACCCGAATCTGTATGTTCTTGTTGTGTGTCATCAACTTGTTGTGTTATGTCGTTTTCTTTTGTGACGTCATCCTGTTTTGTGTAAACTTCATCTTGTATGGCATCTTCTTCTTTTATCACATCTTCTTGTATGGCATTCATTTTTTGTGTGCTATCATTTGGTATTGTAGCATTTTCTATGCCGGTAATTTCCTCCATGATTATGTTTGTCTTTCTTTTTACACCATAACAATTTAGAGTTACTTTTATGCAATATTTCTAATAATTCATACCAAAAATTTGTCGCCGCATCGAGGTCTTTTAAAATTCGTACGAAGGACTATTATCAGGTTTCCAGTTATTTTCTCATATAAGTTAAAACTTTCAAAAGATATGAAATCAATTATTTCTATAAATTCTTCTAACAAATCATTTCTCACAAGATCTATAAATTCCAACATTGATTAAAAATAATATATTCTGTTCGATCGATATGTTTTAAAATTATGGTGTGTCACGCACACTGTCATTATATATACTATTTGCACGGCTTAAGTAGGTTATAAATGAGTACGCCTATATACCAAATACGATTTTTGAAAGTAACCTCTTTAGTAAACTATAATTGCTATATGGTTAATCAGATTATTATATTTGTTCATAGACTGCGTATAGAGTAGTAAAGCATATTCTCGTCTTCCCTACTGCACTAAATGATTAAGTAGTTACATGAAATGTATGTTTCCCTAATCACAAAATTAAATGCATGTCTGGTTAAATTTAAAGTCCCATAAGTTAATAGGGGATGTTTATTATTAAATGAATATTTTCTAGACCATCTTCCTCCTACTTTCAGACGAGATTAACCCAATAATTTTACAATCATTACATATTATAAAACAAAATCCTCTACCACGTCTGTCTGTCTGTTCACGATAATCTCAGAAATTACTGAATGGATTTTCATGTGGCTTACACCAATAGATAAAGTAATTCATGTGGAAGGTTTAGGTGTATAATTTGTGAAGGTTTTTTTATTATCAGGGTGGGACAACGTCCGCCGTCGAGATAGTTATATTTATATATCACGAAACACTTAAACATTAGTACTAATAACTTTTGTGGAAATTTCAGGCATATTTAAAATTTAAAGTACTCTGTCTGTTTTTATATGGAATTGCATTTTTCTTAATAACAAAAATACTTAGGACATTTCTTGATTCTTCTCTTCTTAAATAAGATTTGTCCGACCGTTCTCCCTATTCTGAGCTCTTGTAAATAATTGGTAGCCGCTATGTGCTTGTATTTAAAGCAAAATAGACGTTTAGATTATTAATAAGATATTTGAGAACATATCTATCAAATGAGTAAATTTTATACGTTCCTACTAGTATAAGGCTACAATAAAACTGGCATAAGGAAATTGCTTCAAAGCTCCTAAATGTAAAAAGAAACAAATGGCTTTATGTGCAAGTGGAAAACCGATTAGTTGGAGTGCGAATTGTGTATATGAAGAAAAGACATTTCAGGAAGGAAGAGGCAGTGACTTCCGATTTTAACCAAGCTAAGCAAATAACAACGACCACTTAGTAAAATATCGGCATTATCTAAATACTAGAAACTGTAATAAACTGGTCGTCCCATGTTTCAGACTTAGTAAAACCAGTAATAGATTTTTAGATAATAGCGTTAAGTTTTACAATAAAGTCCCAAAGCATGTTACCGATTTGCCGGACTGTAAATTTAAGCGCCACATCAAGTGGGTTTTAGTGTCAAAAGGATAGTATAGAGTTTTCCGAACCTGTGGAAGCAATGACGTTCATAAGTACCTTATTAGGGACTAAACTGAATAAATTATTTTTGATTTGATTTGATTAGTGAAATTTATCATTACCTTAAATAAGTAATTCTAAAGTCATAAGAATATATGTACATGAATGATGATAAAACAACTCAAAAATTAGTTTATTATACCTATGTATCGTATATTATTAGTTATTCACATATGTCCTAACTATTTCGATATAGATCCTTCCTCCGTAATCTCGTTATTACATTCTTTTGTTACTAAGTTTCATAATAGATTCGAGACGTCATTGCGTAAAGGCGTTCCACTTAATAAACCGAGGATCTTGTCCGGTTACTTGGATAATCGTCCAAAATAACAAGTTATTTCCGTTCATAAAGTTTAATATAAATATTGTAGAAGTATTTTCCATTTAACGATATAATGTGCAGTTTGAAATAGCTTAGTAATTAATGTATACGATTAAGTTGAGGAAAACTATGAGTTATAAATAGGCCTAGTATGGCATTGATGTGGTGACTATTCAACATAAACAAAATTAGGATATTTTAATGAATTATATCTTAATATATATATTTTCTCAAAGGATAACATAGATATTGATAGAATTGTCTATTATTTACCCGCGTAATATCCGAAACGGCTGAACTAATTTTAAAGAAGGTTTACTGCCATTTGAAGGACTTTTTAGAATGTTATGTAAGCTTCATATAATTAGTTCTACATATGAACTAAGCAATAATGATAAAGTTTAACGAGAGGTAACATAAATTCTGTTATGCGTTTTTGACGCTTAATACGAAATTACCAAAAGTGCAATAAAAAATTACAAAGATAACTCACAGTTAATTCAAATATAAAAAGTTGTTCTCGTAAAATTGAACAATTCATTTCTGAAAGAGAAGTCGTAGGCACCTGGTATTAATTAATAAAAGCACTACATATTTGTAAATGACTAAACTGACTTACCAATATTTAAATCGACATCGGGCGTAAACAAATATCGACTCAGTTAATAATTATATAGTTGTCGTTCAATTTTCGAAATAAGACTTAAATAAGGGGTTGGAACTTTTAATATATAGTCATTATTATCTGTATTTAATATTATACAATTTTAGGCATAATCAGTTTTAATTATAACGAAAAGAGACTTATAAATAAATGCTTCGACTAATTGATGGAATGAATGAAAATAAGGTTTTGCGAGACGACATCATTTTGACATGGAAATTATTTTGTACAGGTAATATGCATAAAATGATAGTTTACGACAGTTAATAAATATGGCGTAACCAAAGATAAAATATGAATATTTTTTTCAAGAAAAAGATGAATTATGTTCAATAAAAATACAAAAATTCAAAATCATATAGCGTGGCGACGCAAACAGTGTCGACACGTCGCCAGGCCATAAGTTGGTCTAAGCCGTCGCCATAGATGTTTCACATCGAAAATCTATACACAGTTCTTTTATTGATTAAAACATTACCTACTAAAGACAAAATAAAGGAAATCGGTTAACAAACATATAGAAGATAGTTCTGTACTGCTTTACCGTTGCTTATTTATGTACCTATAGTGGAGAGATTATTAACGTTATAATATTTATAATCAAGAATGTTACTAAACTTAATACGTTCTAACTTGACAGCGATATCTAGGTATCATTGCTAGGATGCATAACACCTCCCACGACCGGTGCTTTCATAAAGCGCATCACGTGCCTTCGTTCTCACAGGAGAAAGAACCCGGTTTGATGGTCGGTGAGCGGTTGATGCGGACAATGTGGGCAGAAAACTTCACGTGCGGTTGCCTCGCGCTTGCGTGCTGATAGTAGTTTTGGCGGGAAATAAAATCGAAATTCTTAAAAGAAAACATATTCACAGTGTTTGCATTTTGTTAAATAAAAACATTCTTAGGAAATAAATTGATTTTGTGTGTCACTATGGTAAGTATGAATACTTTAACATTATTAATTAAATTATTTTTGATACATGTACGTATTTAAATTTGTTTTATTTTAATATAGTAACTATTTTATAGAAACTTTTTTTGGATTTTTATCATCGTTTTCTTATTACTTAACCCTTAAAACAATATCACCGATGTTATATTAAATACGTTAAATTTTAATATTAGCATTTAATCTCTTATAGCAATATATACATAACCTTGATAATACTCTGTCTCATAATAAGTAATAGATACAGTCTAAATAAGAGTAAGAGTCTCATCGCTTCAGATGTTTCGCAAATTAATTCGGACAAATAACACACATCATTTTTATTTATAGTTATAAGTTACTTATTAAATATCAATCATCAACATTATCCAATTTTAGATACTTACCACCTTAACAACAAAATTATGGTACATCCCACGTGTATGTTAAATGCTAGCTGTACCCGCGACTTCCTCCGCGTGCAAACGTATGTAAAAACAGTACTTAATAAAGTCGTCTAAATGTATTAAAAGTACATTTACTTTTCCTCGTACTTCCGCTGCGTCGTCATTATAATTACTAACTTTTGATAGAGTGAACCGATTTTAATGAAACAATAACTAAGTTTATTTCGGAGATATGCTTTATAATTTTCATTGTGAAATTAGAACTTTAGCTAGCACTATAGATACTCATAAGTATATATCAGTTTGTAGGCTAAGCAGACTGTAATCCGGTGAAGCTGTTAAGACCCTACCAGGCCAATAGTGTAGTCAGTTCAAAAAACAAGCAAACACGTTGTTAACCGATTTTCTTTATAGTACACATTAGTAGAAGAGCTTTAGTGTTATTAATAAAATAAATGTTTAAATTTTTTCCACACCATCAGCGAAAAGTCTGTATTTATTAGTTTCTATTATTCATACTTCACGGTCCTTACATATACAATCGATGCGGTGAGTGTAGTAAACATAATAGAGTTATAGTTATTATTTACGGAAAAAAATCACTAGGAAAAAAAGAAATAATACCAATATATACGAACTCGATAACAACGTATGAACGTAAGAACGTAGTATGCGAAGAGAAAATTTTGTACCCTATATCAATTACTAGCTGACGATACTTTCTTCAAACATATCGTTCAGATTCAATCCACTTTGTCCCTTTAATCGTAGTCCGGTGAAGCTGTTAAAACCTTGCTAGGTCAAAAGCGTAGTCAGTTTAAAAAATGCTTTTAATTGAATAAAATCCATTAACTTACGCAGTATAAGAATTCATTTCCGATATACATGTAAGCGTTTGTGGATCGTGCTATTTTAGCTTAGCTTACAATAGTCTAGCTAGGTTAGATTCAGGTTGTTTCGGTAACAGCCCAAGCCGAGGTGTGCGGGCACTCTTACCTGAATAAAATCGGCTGAGTGCCTTAAGCGCTCGCCTTAGTAGCCAACTATAGCTGTAAAGCCTTGCTAGGCCAATAGCATACGTCAGTTCGAAAAAAAAATTACGCAATATAGCATTTAAACTATTAAGACATCTAGTGGGATACTAATTTGTTATTTAATTATAAATAATAACTATATAATAAGTCTTATTAATATACAATAAACCAAAATAATAACTTTTTTGAGACTCGATCACGTCAAAACTATTAAATAGTAATATAAATAGTATCGACACAGAAATATGACTGTTCGCTACGTAATTTTTCGTCGATGGCTTTAGGATTTTATGGATGGACTTATGAGCCTTTGATATTTTTTTGTATACACTTTTTACCGCCAATTAAAACAAAAAACACACACAGCGAAAGGCGCGGGTCAGTTATTAGAATCCTTTATACATCTATACATATAATAAGAATGTATGTCCTAAGTGTCTGTACTTTTTCGGTTTCGCGAAAAAAAAATTGTTGCAGATTTCTAGGTACATTTCAATCATTTTTAGAAATGTCTGCCTGTCTGTGTGTTTGTATGAACACGCATCACTGCTACAGTACTGTTGTTTACAGTACGGGTTTTCAATTAAACACAGCAAGAAAATTATAAAGCACATCTTCAAAAATAACTTAGTCGTTGTTTCATTACAATTACAATCGATACTAATACAATCGGTTTACTCTATCAAAAGTTATCGCTGGGTCAATAGCGTGGTCATTTCGAGAAAAAGGGATCAAAAGTTATTGCAATTTTAATGGCGACGCGGCGTAAGTATGAGAGAAAAGTAGATGCGTAAATGGACTTAATACATTCAGATGATAGAATTTTTTCCCCTACCTGGATAACTGTCACCATCCAGTTTACTGCATACTACTTGTATAGACATATGTCAATTAAAAATATCGAGTTAAGATAATTGATATATGGGTTATTGCTATTTTCGTAGCATCGATATAGACATTGAAATTTTTGACGTGAAAATTTCTATAACCACTTTGAGCTACTTAAAAAAGGAAAAAAAATTGTAGAGGAAAATTTATGAGTGACGTGACGCCTTGAATGCCAGTGAGCGTCATCGATGACGTATTGCGCTTGTGTCAGACATTGTATATACTTGACTGTATCACAAGCATGTTTGAATTTTTGAATGCGTAAAATGTAGTGAGTTTGCGTTACCAAACGTCACCGATAACATTTACATGCTCGTGAAGTATTGCGCTTAAGTTACATACAATAGTAATATTTTATATGAAACTAGCCTCTGCCCGGTACTTCGTTCGCGTGGCATAAATACTTAGGGCTAACACAAACACGCAGCAGTAATTCTCAAAAGGATAAAAGCATCCCGATTTTGAAAAAAAATTATCTGTTCTCCGCTCCTATTGATCTTAGCGTACATATAGCCTATAACCATTCTCGATGAATGAGCTATATAACACTGAAATAATTATTCAAATCGGACCAGTAGTTCCTGAGATTACCTCCTGCAACGTCATAACATCACAACGTCTCAAACTCACAAGCTTTACCTCTTTATAATATTAGTATAGATATGTGCAGCTCATCATATTTTTAAGTAATTAATAAACTGTATAAAAATGTATATAATTATTCCTTTGAGTGCCAATAGATGTGAAAACCAGATTAATGTTAATAATTTCAATTTACCAATTCAGGAATCTAAATAATTGAAACCATATTTGATTTAAATATTTTAAAATGTACACATATATTTTATTGTTCTGAGCTTTCACTGCAGGCGACAGTCCTTATGACTGAGTATAATTTCTTTTCTTATGAATTATTTTATAAGTTACTCAACTTTTTATTTTATTTTTAACTAGAGAGCACTGATAATGAAAAAAAAAACATTGGAGTTATAGATATGCTGACTGACTGATTTTTTTGTAAGCATTATAAAGCTAAGGGAGAGTTCGTAAGAAACGTCTTCGTTCTTATTTTGCAAATCCGACTACTAAAAACATATCGTTTTATTTTTCGGGTTAATATATAGTCACAATCACAAGTAACGTGGTTTTCTATTGATAAAATAATTTTCAAAATCTGTTTAGTAGATCCAGATATTACCCCTACAACATCACAAACTATACCTCTTTATAGTATTGGTATAGATGTAAATTCTAATCATCATGTCGAGTTTTTTTTTCTCGAACTGACTACGCTGTTGACCTAGCAAGGTCTTAACAGCTTCACCAGACTACAAATCATGTCTGGTCATATAGAAAAAATATTTTTTAATTTTTCCACTCCCGCTTTAAAAGTCATACCAATGATTACAACACAACTACTTTTCACACTAACGACCATTCGCTAATGCTTTCGGTATGTGAGAAAAGTGTCTATTTACAAAAGTCAATGTTAATTCGAATGCAAACATAAGTAAGCAATCGAACGTAAGCATCAAGAATAAATAAACCAATATGTAATTTAAATTAGTAAACCCCATAAACAATATTATATATTTTGTATACAAGTGTGATATTTATTTTGATCCTGTTTAAATTAGAATAAACCTTTTTTTCAAAGTCTTTGTAAACCAAAAATCTTGTCCATTTTGAACCCTTATGAAAGCAATATAAGAGCCTCAGGAGTTTTTGGCTGGATTTTGGTCTGTCATGTAGTGTATTTTATATTTTATTCATAGTCCTGGCTCTATATTGCGTAATGGTGGTGCTTTATGTAATATAGCCCAATGATTGTGTACAAGTGATGTGGATCGGAAGTAATAGCACGGAGCCGGGATTCTGACTTGCCACAAAAACTCCATGTAGAGTTCCAACAAGACGGCCACCATTTTGTTAATTCAATGAAATAATCGCAAGAGACTTGTAATATTACTACGTACTCGACAATGGCAGTAATAATCTAGTAGACGATTGATTCCTAAAAATAAAATAATATAATAAAGACGGTCTCAAGATGACAAATTTTTCAATAGAATAATATTTATACTAATATTATAAAGCTGAAGAGTTTGTTTGTTTGTTTGTTTGGTTGAACGCGCTGATCTCAAGAACTACCAGTACGATTTGAAAGTTTCTTTTAGTGTTAGGTAGCTCATTTATCGAGGATGGCTATAGGGTACATATCATCACGTTAAAACCAATAGGAGCTGAGCACTAATAGAGAATGTCTCAAAATCGGGCTATTTTTAGAGCATCGGCTGCGTGTCAGTGTCAGTATTATATGCGTTGCCATGGTAATATGATAACATTCTACCGGAAATATTATTAGGGTTTATTTTGTGTTAATGTTCAAAAGTTTATTCTACGTTATTTTTAATTCCAATTTTTGATTATGAGTAGTACGTTGCTATCGCAAACATTTTTAAAGTCTATTTTGTGCTGCTGTTCTAATAGGTTAGTAGTAATAATATTCGTCCATCAATACAGGCGAAGGAATTAATCCATACTGCCAATTCTGAAGTTGTAAATATAGGTAGTTGTTATATATTCTCTACCCAGTTTTCGTCTATGTCTAAGTTGATGTAAAGGTATAAGCGCCAAATATTTCGTAAATTTTTATCTTCTTAATTTTCAAGACCCCAGAATACATGTGCTTCGTGGTATTATTTTTCATTCATTTCACTTATGCACAATAAACAAAACGTTCATTACATAAAACGCCGCTAATTTAACACAATATAGAGTCAAATAACACCACTGAGGGCAATCCGGGCGTACCGGACGGTGTTCTCGGCGGCGGCTTTCACGCTCGCCGGCTCCCTTCCCTGGGAGCTGGAAGCTGGGGTTCTCGCCGCCGTGTACGAATTCACGGCGGCAAGAAAGCGTAGTGGGCAGCCTCCGGCTCCCAGAGAGATAGAGACCAAGAGGCGGGAGTGTAGGGATGGGGCGCTAGTAAGGTGGATGCAGGACCCGGCGGACGCGCGCTTCGGGACGTACACCGTCGACGCCGTCCGCCCGGTCCTGCGAGAATGGATAGGGAGGAGTTGGGGCTCCCTGACGTTCAGGCTGGTGCAGGTACTAACCGGGCGCGGTTGTTTCGGGTGGTACCTGCACCGGATCGCTCGTAGGGAGCCGACCGCCGCCTGTCACGAGTGCGGCGCTGAGGAAGACACCGCGCAGCACACGCTCTCTGAGTGTGTTGCGTGGGAGGGATAGCGCCGCACTCTGGCGGCGGCGGTAGGGGGGAATTTGTCGCTGCCGAGTGTGGTCTCCGCCATGCTCGGCAGCGAACAGGCGTGGCAAGCAATGGCCTCCTTTTGCGAAGAGGTCATCTCGCAAAAGGAGGCGGCGGAGAGGGCCCGCGAGGCAGATCCTCTAAGTGGCCGTCTCCGCCAACGGAGGACCGGCAGGAGGAGGCGGCGCTTTGCCCAACTCTTCCTGCCACTATAGCCGGACCTAAGGGGATGCAGTCGGGAGGCTCATCCCCTCATTGCACAGGTCCGGCGGACGAGGGGAGGCAGCTGGTGTGTACCCAGCTGCCTCTCTATAAGTAGGAGCCCGGCGGCCACCTTTTGTCGGTACACCGTGGGGTTTTAGTCCGTGAGAGTCGGACATAGCCTATCCTCTCCCCCGGGAGGGTGGGTCTCCATAATGGATTTCCCCACGTAAAAAAAAAGAGTCAAATAACACAAGATTTTGAATAAAATACAAAATCCCCTACATGACAGATTGAAATACCGTCAAAAACTCCTCAAAATACGTTAGTTTTGTTCCGAATTTTTGGTTTGTGATATACATTATGTATTATAAGAATAAAGTGTGTGTATATAATATTGAAATAAAAACTTTTTGATGAATACATATATCTGCGGTGCTACAAATATCAACATCTTTTTTTTTTATTCTGTCGATATATCTGTTTGTTTATTTGTTCCGGGTAATCTTCGAAATGGCTGGACCTATTGAACGTTTTTTTTTTTCTTAGAAATGACTACGCCATTGACCTTGCAAGGTTTTAACAGCTTCAAGCTGTTACTGTAGATGATGTGCGTGTCATACATACAAATCTTTTGAAAGAGTATTATTGTTATTTACACGTCTAATAACAATTTTAAATTTATTTAATACATTCAAAAAACGCGTGCGGAGCCGCGGGTAACAACTAGTATTCTAAAAAACTTTTACTATAGTTTGTACCAGCAGTTTTTATTCCATGTATACAGCTTCTGTAACCAAATTAATAAAGCTAAAAATATATCAGTAAGTGCCACGAAAGAACTACAATAGTTTTTATGCAATTTATTTTCTAATTTATTTAGTCCACAAACAGTTACGATTTTATTAACGTACAGCATCTCCTATCATTTATTTTTTACGTTTATCATTTGATTAAGAGAAAATCGGGAAAAAGGATTATTTAGATAACCTTAAGACATAGTCATTTCATTCATAAAAATAATGATATTATTACAAAATTAATAGACATCATCCTTTTCATCGACGTAATTACATAGAGCATATATTGTGGCTAACAAGATTTTATAAATTTAAAAATTACGATATCTATTTATTAAATTATAATTGACAAATAGGAATTCCAAAATGGTATCTAACGGTCGTATTTAAATAAATCATATTATCTATATTTATTCTACCTCAAAGTAAGTCGGGCAAATAGTTGTCTAATACACTGTATAAATATGAACATAATGGTTAATATCTCCTATATATTTCAGTAGATACAACGGATGCGAACTGTAATGCACATAAACTGCATGTTCACTGAAAACATATTTTCGTCTTTGACATAAAATAACATTTAGAATGTTAGCCGTCTAAAATAGTATTTAAAATGAGGTCATATTACGTCTCTTTTTTTCTTATATATCATCCTATCATATTACCTTAGAATTAATAAAAAATTGGTTGTCTATGAAGTCGGCTTACGGACGATTTTACGCGATAACGACTCGGTCGCATTAGCTAATGAAATGGAAGAGAGGTAGATACCTCACAAGCCAAACGCTTAAGCCGATCGCGTCTCTCTATCACTTGTTCCGCGCTCTCGCTTGCACGCTCGGCTCAGGCGGAACGTGACAATGAATCATGCTTTTTCGTGCGTGTAACCAGCGTTCTTTGATTTGTAAGACGTTACATCGTCAAAAATTTTACTACATGAAACTAGCAATAGAACTATATTGTTGAAATTTAATAAGCTTTCTAAAGAAACTCCAACACAGGAAGAATATGAACAATATCCCATTGTATGTGCACTACATCCCTGTTATGCAAAGTCTATTTATTCATTTTCAAAGTAGTTTATAATGCGTAATCCATCGTAATCGGTAATCTGATACAAGTCATGGAATTCGACATTGTGTTTCATATAACCTAACCCTGTATTGTTTTGATGTCTATAATTTTTTTTATCGCGTAATTATTGATAGCAATAACTGAATTTCTAAAGCACGCAATACGTGATCATCTTCGAGCCTATAAAATACTCGTGCTCAATCAATTGGTAACCTTGTCATTCCTATTCATTTAATTGATGGGCTTGTATTGATGCCAATATTTATATTTCAATTAATCATCTAGATTGTTTATTTTATGCCTCTTGTGTTTATAAAAATACTTCGAAAATCGATTATTTGTTTCAATAAACGTACGTTGTGATTAAGGTCAGCATTGCGTATACATATAATGAAGCAATCGTACTTTATATTTAATTATGACAAACTAGCTAAATGCCTCGGATTCGCACAAATTTATTAAGGAAAATCATAAGAACATATTATACAGTACGATCACTTAATCAAATAAATTGGCAACTGAACTTCAATCTGTCTATTTTATCAATAAGTTTTGATGATATCCTTTATCTATGTCATTAGTTACTCACTCACTCACCTTTCTATACAGAGATTAAGTAACCCAGATTGTTCACTTTTCTTTGTGATTTTTGAATTGATTTTTAAGGTTATCTTTATCCCAACTACATGGTAAAAAAAGAACTAGCAAAAAATACAGTCAATCCGAAGTGAGACGCGTACATACATTCCGTAATCGATTTTCGCTCATCTATACTAATATATAAAGCTGAAGAGTTTGTTTGTTTGTTTGGTTGAACGCTAGGATCTCAAGAACTACAGATCCGATTTAAAAGTTTCTTTTAGTGTTAGATAGCTCATTTATCGAGGATGGCTATAGGCTACATATCATAACGTTAAAACCAATAGGAGCTGAGCACTAATGAAGAATGTCTCAAAATCGGGCTAATTTGGAAGCTTCCGCTGCGTGTTAATGTCAGTATTATACGCGTTGCCATGGTAACGCGATAACATTCTATTAAAAATATTTTCATGGTTTATTTTGTATTCCTATTCAAAAAGTTTATTCTACGTTAGTTTTGTTTTCGATTTTTAATTATACGTGTTACGTTTATATCGCAAACATTTCTTAAGTTTATTTTGTGTTGTTATTCAGAAAGTTTAGTAGTAATAATATTCGTCCAATAATACAGTCGAAGGAATTAATCCATACAGCCAATTCTGAAGTTGTCAATATAGTTAGTTTTCTTCTATGTCCATGTTAATGTAAAGATATGTATAAGTGCCGAATCCTCTACATAATATAACGTAATTTTTTATCTTCTTAATCTTCAAGACCATAGAATTAATGCTTCATGGTTTTATTTTTCATTCATTTCACTTATGCAAATTAAACGATCGATATTATATAATACGCAACCAATTTCTACACGATATAGAATCATGTAACACAATATTATGAAAAAAATATAAAATCCACTACCTGACAGACTGAAATCCCGCCAAACACTCTTAAAAAACTCTATTCTACATTAGTTTTGTTGCCAATTTTTTATTTGTGATATATTACGTATTATAAAAGTAAAGTGAGTGTAATTTATATTAAAATAAATTATTTTTTGTGAATAAAATCTGTGATGCTACAAACATGAATTTTTTTTTAACTCTGTCGATATGTCTGTTTTTTTTATTTGTTCCGGGTAATCTCCTCCTTATGTGGCTGATCATAATCCCATCCCATTCGATACACTATTAGTATTCACATACATAATGTACACGTTACCTGTTACAGTAGATGATGTGCGTGTGATACAAATATTTTTGAAATAGTATTATTGTAATTTACACTAGATGTGTAATCACAATTTTAAATTTATTTAATATATTAAAAAAAACGCGTGCGAAGCCGCGGGTAATAGCTAGTATACTTATAAATAAGCAGTGAGAAAATGGATAAGAACAGCTCCCTTCTCTGTTTCTCACTCCATTTTTTATTGTTTCGTTGCTAAAGACATCTAGTGTAATCAATAAATAGATTGAAAAACTTTTTTTCTGTGGTCGATGTCGACCACTGGGCGTATGCTCGTTCATATAAAACGATAGATTACGGTCAAGTATACAAATATAAATAGTGGTCATAACTTACTGATTAATTTATATAAGAATTTTTTAAACAATATTTAGCAATCATGTATAAAATATTAATTTATTGCTATTGAACTAAGTCATGAGATGTACACTACAAAATTGTGCAAGAGTTAAACCAGGATCAAGATAATTTTCTTTTCATCTCGCATTGTCGAACTGCATAATAATTTTGTGTAGGTGGTTAAAGAAATGCATGCACAAACAATTAGACGGGATTATTTAGTGGTGTGAAGGTTGAAGCTGTTGTGAAATGTATCGAACCACATCTGGCAATATAGTTCTCATTGTGATACTGCGACGTGAATCACGAACTACTATTGCTCCATTTCCTTGAATCGATTAGACATTTAAATTGAAACACATGTTTACGAAATCCTCTTTATCTATCTTTATTGTGCACCATAACAACAATAAACTAAATTGAGATTAAATTGCTTAGAGAGATTTTTAGAGGTGGTAGAGCCACGCTGAAGCTATTACTGGCTTCAGTCTGAATTGGTCGGCTCGTCCGGGGTAGTACCACCCTTTCACAGAAAATTGACGTGACGTAACATTGTTGCGTTTCGTTCGATTGATGAGAACGCCGGAGGCCCACTTCTCCTCACATTCTCCCTCTCATCTTCATTTCCTCTCCTCGCCTCACCCCTAACACAGGCTGGCAACGCACTTGCGACTCCCCTAGTGTTACAAGTGTATATGGACGGTGGTGATCACTTAAAATCAGGTGACCCACCTGTTCGTTTGCCTCCTATGATATAAAAAAAGACAACGAAAACCAAAATTAGTAAATAAAAAAATATTTATTAAATCAAAATATTGAAACCTTTTGTAGTATATCTATCTATCTATATATCTAATACCTTTAAACGAGCAATTCTTGTATATTTTTATATTTGTATATATTCAGGATCTCGGATATGGCGTCATCTATTTCCGTGAAACTTAATATGTAGGTAGTTTCGGGGACGATTAATCGATCTAGCTAGATTCTATTCATAGATTTTTTTTATCTAATACTTTTAAACGAGCAATTCTTGTATATTTTTATATTTGTATATATTTAGGATCTCGGATATGGTGTCATCTATTTCCGTGAATCTTAATATATAGGTAATTTCGGGGATGATAAATCGATCTAGCTAGATTCTATTCATAGAAAAAAAAATTAACTGAGTTTACGGGCAATGACAAAATATAGCTAGAATATAAAGGTAAATTTTTCCGGCGCTGTTAAAACAAAAATAGCTCAGATATAAAATCAGCTACTTTGAAAAAGAAAAGTTACAGCAAAAGAGATACTTCTTATTCATTTTTTTTTAAAGAAAATGTTAATTTTAAGGGGTTTACGAACCGTTTATTTTAATTTAAAAATGTTTTTTTTTTTAAACCGAGCTAGACTCGGTCGTCCAGGTATTTTTTATTATAACTTCTAGAAGCCATATAAATATCATCAGTATACATTTTTGTTAAAACCAAAGGAAATCAGTACTTAAATATTAACTTCATTTGTTGAATGTATTTCTTCCCTCATTTATAGCCAATCCTAATATCTGTTATATCATTATAGAGCATAAAACAAAGCTATGTGCCGTATCTGTCTGTCTGTATATTCGCGATAAACTCAAAAACTAGTACACGGATTTTCATTCTATACATATGTAATAGAATTCTTGCCTGTCTGAATTATTCGATTTTCGTAAAAAAAAAATTGTTTTAGATGTCTAGGAATACGTAATTAAATATATTTCAATCATTTTTAGAAATGTCTGTCTATTTGTTTCGAAACGCATCACTGCTAAAGTACCTACATACTGCATTCATGATAAAATCTCTTCAAGAAAATCGTAAAACATATCTTAGAGTATCATTTAGACTTTATTTCATTAAAATCGGTTCGGTCTACCAAATCTTATTGTAATTTTAATGACGACGTGACTTAAGTAAGACGGAAAAGTGGATAACTAGATTGGATTTAATACATCCAGATGACTTGATGTAAGTTTCCTCGAGGACAAAGTCACGGGCATAGATAGTTACAAATATATTCAAGTTTAATAATATCGTGTTCGAACTTCATAAACAGTAAATGTCTTAACCACGTATAAATTTGATAAATTGACATAGTAATAACGATAAAATTTAAATCTGCAACAAATTATGTAATAGAGGATGGTTTATTATGCTCTTGGCATATTGTAATTTCACAATAATAGTTATTTTACAATAACTCGTTTTGAAATATTCAAAATTTACGTAACTAAAATAATTTTCGTAGAAAGGTTACATTTTAGACCACTGTGCAATTTACAAATTACCGTTAGATTTGTCCTTATCAAGATTTAATTTTATATTAAGAATGTGATAGGAAGGAATCGCCGCCAACACAACACCCTCTTGCTTATATTTGTATGATTCCATTGGCACGTTCCGTCAATTTAGCCAGTGTATGTCCAACAATCTCACGAGTTATAAAAGGCTAAGTTCAGGAATTCGGTATCTGAGACTCTCTTAACCTCCTAATATACCCTTTATAATTTAATGCATATCCGCAAAAAGAAAAAAAATTTTTTTTTTATAAAAGACTGACATGGTTGAAATACTAAAAACAGTGACAAATTGCTCATTCCATATTTTAGACTCAATAAGAGTTTCATAGGTAATAGGTTTTTCAACAAAGACCCAAGTCATAATGCCGATTTTCTATATAGTTAATTAAAACATTATGTCAGGCGGGTTTTAACGTCTAAAAGGTTGATTAATATTAATGTGAACGATGGTGATGTCTAAAAGCGACACACATCTCTGTGCATCCACCAAAAATATAAAGCCATGAAGATATAAAGTAGATCAAGTTTTTTACTGGTACTTATGGATGACCTGGTTATTTTTCAATCCAGTGGTAGATTTGATGTTTTCAAGGGCCTTCTTAGCCTAAATTATATAAAGTTTTTTTTATTTTTAAACCAAGCGGCATGTTAGGAAACTGTAATCGATTGTGATCTGTCAAACGCACAAATTCTAATAAATTGATCACAACAACTCTGTTTTTGTTTGTTACGTTTGGAGTTCAGTCAGGGTATATCTATCTACCAAAGGACTCCGAGCCAAGGTGATAGTATTGGCTGGGTGGTTTAAAGTATCTCGGTATCCGCCGTTGTTTTCTGTTTACCTATTTGCCTGACTAGTGGTCTTATTCGAATTGGTTTACACCAAACTCTCTCCCGCCCGAATAATTACTTTGGGTTAACGCTAACACGCAGCGGAGGTTCTTAAGAGGAAGAAAAACCCCGATTTCGAATCATTCTTCATTAGTATTTCGCACCTATTAGTCTTATGATATTAGCTTATAAGTTTCCTTGATAAATGAGCTATATAACAGGGAAATATTTTCTCAAATTGAACTATTGTTTCTGAGATTACCTCCTTTTTTTTACCGTGCAAATTCCATTATGGATATCCACCCTCCCGGGGGAGAGAGTGGGTTATGTCCAACTCGTACGGACTAAAACCCCACGGTGTACTGACAAACACTGAGATTACCTCCTACAACGTCACAAACTCACAAAACTTTAATTATAACATTAGTATAGAAACATGTCAGTTTATAATTCATATATTATAAGGACTCATCACGTGTTAACACTGTACTACCTACAACGTATTTTATTTCTATATACACTTACTTAATATGTATATATTTTACACACGTCTAAAACATACAACAGCTGTAATTTTAATGGAACTTTCGCCGAAGACATATGCAATTGGAATATAAATTTAACGCTCATCTAGCAATAGAGCTCGATGTTTTTAAAAATAAAATCTAATTTGAAATTACACTTTACATAATCTATCTATCTAATACCTTTAAACGATCAATTCTTGTATATTTTTATATTTGTATATATGCAGGATCTCGGAAACGGCGTCATCTATTCCCGTGAAACTTAGTATGTAGGTAGTTTCGGGGACGATAAATCGATCTAGCTAGAATTAATCTTTGAAAACTTTTTTAAACTGAGTTTTCAGGCAGTGAAAAAGTATAGGTAAATTTCGCCAGCGTCAAAACAAAAATAGCTCAGATGGAAAACGGTTGCTTCGAAAATCCGTGTAACACCAGTTCGAATCCGAGTGACAGCAGAAGAGATATATTTTTTTAATATTTTTTTTTTGTAAAATATGTTACTTTTATAAAGCAAACCTAACAGTTTATTTTAATTTAAATATGTTTTTAAAGAAACGAACTAGGTTCAATCGCCCAGGTACTGATGTTCTAAACTACACGTTGAGAATTTGAATAGATTCTTAGAAGCATGAAAGATTGAAGCGACTATTGTTTCTAGTCTCTGAGACGACAGAACTAATTTTGACGGCACTTTTACTGGTAGTTTTAGGACTTTTTAGAGTATACATATAAAAGAGTAGAGGATAACATTAAAGTCTCGTAATTAAGTAGTAATAACCAATTGAATAAAACAATAAAAGATAGCAAAAATCCAGACCAAAGATATAAGTCTATGAAAGGACAAACCTTTTTTCGAACAAGGTCGTGATTATCACCAACTTATAAAAGCTTATATGTGTTTTATTACTAACGTGAGACCTTGCAATGACCCTTTGTAAGTATGTTATACGTAAATGCTTGCAGTGAAAATTTACTGTGCTTAGCAGTTTAACACTATAATGCCTTAAAATTGATATTCTATTTTTATCACTTTTAATCTTTGTACTACCGCAACGTAACGTGTGTTATGTTTGAGAGATAAAACTAAAATTAACTTCCCACCTAATTTATAACCTGGTTTTTAAACTCGTCCTGTCAGACCCACGTAACTGTATATATCATATGTAATAAATATAAAATATGGTTCTTGATTTATCATTACGCTGCAATGTTCCCGTATAGGAAAGCTGAAAGAACTGGAATGTATACGACCTGTTCTTGTAAATGTCTTCCGTTTCCTTAACATTCAACGACGCATTTTGAATGCTTTTTACAATGTATTTTTTTATAATGTAAAATTATCCACAACAAATTTCATAAGAATGAGATATATTCACAATAAATACTTAAATATGAAGAAAACGTATAAAGATGTGGTTTTTTCTATATGTGGTTTGGCCTGTATAATCCAATTTCACGTTTTTATAAGAAAAAAAAAAACGAAAATATGATCTCCGAGATGAGTAACAAGCAGTCCCATGTAATAAATACCTAAAAAAATAAAATTATAATATAACCTTTATTATTAGTTATCTGATCATTGTATATACTCGTATGTATGTATATATTACGTATATTTAATATATAAAAATCTCGTGTCACAGTGTTTGTGTTCAAACTCCTTCGAAACGGCTGAATCGATTTTTATGAAATTTTAAATGCATACTTGGTAGGTATGAGAATAGAATAGGTCGGAAAGTATATTTTATACTTCTCTATAATTAGGGTGCCCGAATTCCGTTTTTTTTTTTTTGACTAAGTATATATTTTTTTGTTCTTTTTTTTATTTGTCACCAAGAGATATATAACCCCCAATTTTCACGTTCATAACTCCACCATCCCATCTTTTATTGTTGATTTTAGTATTTTTTTGTGAACAATATCCAAATATTCAGAGGTTGTTGGTATTTCAAACAATAAGAAATAATTAATGTTATTAAATGAATGATGGCGCTACGGCCGTCTCATCGAAATTTCTTCCACATATGTGTAAGTCATTCACTAAACCAACTAGGTATGTGTTTGAGTGAGTCCCTGAATTATTTGGTTTCAGAATTGGAAACGATAGGAGTCGCTGTAATCTGGTCCTATGTTTTTATCAGTTTTTTCGACTTAGGAAATATAACTGGAACCGGTATAACATATTTCATGCAGACGGAGTTGCGTGGGTCATCCAGTACATATAATTAGATAAATACATTTATGTCGTACGAAAACGTCTCCAACGATTATGTGTTTAGATAAAGTTTTGCTGTTTACATTAATTGACAAAGATATTCCTTTAAAAGATATAATTATTCTCATTTTGAACGTTAGTTGTCCGTTTTTATTATTACCAACCTCCCAATGGTCTGACATTGTTATCCGTGACGTGCGAACAAGAAAGATTTATGCAACAACCAATAGGCGTAAAAGGGAGAGCACTTCACGTTGCCCACACCCAGTCACGATACCAACAAGGTATACTCATATCATTGTTACAAATTCCAATATGGTACAAAATAACAAATTATTTGGCAATAGTTTATAAAAAATGTTGTAGAATAACCCAGTAGTTAATTCATAATTGATATATAGCAATTGTACACAGAGAAACCTGATATAAAATAAACATATGTATATTGGTTTTTTGCGGGATTTTGGTCTGTCATGTAGTGGATTTTATATTTTATTCATGATCTTGTGTTACTTAACTGTATATTTTGTAAAATTGGTGGTGTTTAAAGTAATACAGTTTGGTTATTGTGCATAAGTGAAGTGAATGGAAAACAATATCACGGACCGTGAATTTTGAGATGACACAAAAACTCCCTGGAATGTTCTTACATGGGAACCACCATCTTGTTGGAACACTGAAATAATCACAACAGATTTATGTAAAATGTGTTGTAATCTCCATTGAAACAAAACATTGACACTGGCAAATGCTTCTGCGGAGCCAAAATAAGAAAAAGAAGAAGAAGAACATGTATGTTTTATTCTTTGATCACAACAATATAAAAGTAAATCGAAAATTATAAGTCATAAACTTTTCCAGAAAATGGTGACAACTGACAAGTTACTTTGCCATTGAAGATAAGAGAAATGATCGTTAGACTTGATATGTGAAGTGTCTAACTTATGTCCAAGTAATAAGTTACCTATTACGCGAACTCTCTAACGAACATGGTATGACAGAAGACTGATGTTTCTCGTAATTTATACACTTTCCAATGATACTAAATGTAAAATTTATTACTTGTAGCTACTGAGCGATCAGGATATACTCGTATTCGTACATTCCTCGTCAATCTTTTTGACCGCTCTGAACATAGCTGTAAGTTTGGGCTTGCACGTAATATAGTCGAACAGTTTACTACAATGCAAAGTTGAAATCTTATTTTGGAAATCTAAAAGTAACATGTATTAATTCTTAAGTTGTTTCGATGTTATACAAATAATATTTACTTGTATCTAAATTTGTGTTTTGTGAAACTATATTCAGGGCGATCAGAAAGTTTGGCGAGGATTGTACTGCCTTATATTAACTATAATCTAATACCAGCTAAGAGACATTGATTATTTTTAGTTCTAAATATGTCACATGTTGACCTTGTTATAAAAATGTCGTCTGTAAAGTCGGTTTACGAACGATAGTTCTATGTGATGACGTCATAAGAAAACATCGATGAAAAATTGCATACTATTATGAATTGAATTGAATTACTCTGTATATAGATAGAAGTGTCACAAGCCGAACGCTTAGGCCGATTGCGCCTACCTATCGCTTTTCCGCGCTCACACGTGCACGCTTGACTCAGGCGGAACGTGACAATGAGTCATGCATTTTCGTGCGTGCTTTTATAACACGTTATCACGACAAAAACTACAAACATATGTTAAATAACATTATATCCTTTTTTAAATATTTCGAACAATGTAACACCACCGTATCCTTAGCGAGGTTTATATATACTTAACTAGCTTTCGCTCACATCTTTGCTCGTGTTAATGTATGTATATAGTGTAATTTTTTTTGTGAAGGAACAGTATCCTACCGTTTGTTCTGTACCGCTGACAACGTTCATTACAAAAAATTATGATGACCAGTTGAGTACTTAATACGTAAAAGAGTAACGAACAGACGCACTTCCACATTTATATTATTAGTTAGGATATTGCCAATGTCGTACATAAATGATTATACTATATTTTAATGAGTGTATCTTTATATATTAACACAAGTGACACATTCTCACAATAGATACGAAATAAAGTCGTTTTTATAGACTACTCCTCTAATGTCAGGACTGTTAATTTAATATCAGATTTTATTTTAATTTAATTAAAAACCTTTATTATATTTTTATGTATTTACAAATGACACTATAAGTAGATCGATCGATAAAATCATAGACGCGAATGAGACTTTCTAAAATGAATATAGAAATCATTCAAATATAAACGTACTAAATACATATAACTTTATTTAATCATTGAGCAGCATTTAGTTCTTTTAGATGTACAAAATTATAATCTTTATAAAATTATGCTTTAGCTTACACATAACTAGTAATTTTGTAAGTGAAATCAATAATACAATATACGGCAATCCTCACTAACGTGACCTAAAGACTGGGAAATGAAAGTCCAATATGTTGTCATCAATACAGACCATCATAAACGTATTGAAGTACTTACATATAGTACATACATATTACATATACTAGGTTGATCGCGCACGCTAAACCGCTTATTAGATTACTAATGCAGTAAACGGACACGCATAACTATTTTTGTCACTATTAATAATATGAAACGAGAAAAGATTTATTACGGGCATATACGGACTATTTATTTTATTAATATAATTACCCTACATTTACTCAACTTAATTTTAACAGTAACTACATCAAAGATTATATCGGGAGAAAACTAACCCATTGATACATATTTTTGTAGTTCAAAACTTAGTTGTAAAATACAGAAATGCATAATTATCATTTAAAAATTCAATTTAGACTGTAGTAATTGCATTTCCTCGCGAAGACGTTTTAACAAAACAATTACAGGATTTTATTATCTATCTATCTAATACCTTTAAAGGAGCAATTTTTGTATATTTTTATATATTCAGGATCTCGGAAACGGCGTCATCTATTTCTGTGAAACTTAGTATGTAGGTAGTTTCGGGGACGATAAATCTATCTAGCTAGATTTTATTCATAGAAAACTTTTTTAACTGAGTTTTCAGGCAATGAAAAAATATAGCTTAGAATATGAAGGTAAATTTCGCGGCCACTGTCAAAACAAAAATAGCTCAGATGAAAATCAGTTGCTTCGAAAATCCGTGTAACCCCAGTTCGAATCCGAGTGACAGCAGAAGAAATAGCATTTTTGTATAAAAATGTTAATTTTATAAGGAAAAACCTAACAGTTTATTTTAATAAAAAAAAATGTGTGACAATGAGTGGTGGAGGAAAACACTATGTCTGGTAGTAGTTAGATTTACATTCTTATTATATGTATCACCGAAGGAAGCAAAATATGGTATCATAGTTTCTATGTAAAATACCTAATAATAAGAACATAAATTCAATTACCTACATTCTAAAAACTGTACAGGTGAACTTTATAATTTACGTGTGCGAAGTCACGCGCGGATAGCTACTTTATTGCATATGAAATGTGAATACCAAATTAGTTATTAAAGCGCATAAGATATATACTGCACCTTGCTCTTGATAAGCCGAGTATAGTCACGTACAATTTTATGGAACAAGACCAAGTCCATAAATAAGCATCACGTGATGAGATCTGAACGGTAACTTGTGAACGGGAACTGATAATATTATATACGACCTAAAACGTACTATCCTCGATCTTATTATTGCTATAATTTAATCTTGGCCAAGGATGCGCTATTTGTAAACGTTTGACATTCCAAATTATGCAAGCACATCCGTCTCGAGTAATAGTATAACAATATTTTTATATTAGGTATTTAAAATTGTTAGTATCTTCATATTATATTCATGGTAAAGACGGCAACATTCTTGAAAGCGCTGTAGTTGCCGTCATAATATTGAAAGTTTTCAATTCAGTTAGCATCCTCTAGACCGAATGTTTCTTTCCACTTAGCTGGAAAACAGGCCGTAATATGGCATCACCATATTGTAATGAGGTTGAGTTTTTAATTCATAACTCCTTCTGTAACATTGAAGTAATCCTACTTCAACACGACTTCGAACGAATTGTCATTTATACGCTCCCATAAATCCTCTATTCAAAACTGTAATTTACACAATTCGTGTATTTAACACTTCCTTGGTGCATTGGGTTTTTTGAATTTATTAAATAAATTTAAAATTGTTATTACATGTGTAAGTAAAAATAATACTCTTTCAAAAATATTTGTAAGTATGACACGCACATCATCTACAGTAACAGATAACATGTACATTTTATATGTGAATACTAATAGTGTATCGAATGGAATGGGATTTATCATAAGCCACATAGCTGGAACCTTAAACTACTATCTGTGTATCACCCTCAGTGCTCACTTACACTATATAAGAAAGTAATGAAAATATTAAGCTATACATTATCGAACAATATGTGTTCAATCTTTTATTATATAGATATAATACCGGGTATCGTCTGCTGAACTCGCTAGCTTAAGATAAAACAGCTAATTAGTTAGTTATTTGCCCGTAAAATTCCCGTTCAAATATTACTTGTAGTCCGTTGAAGCTGTTAAGAGCTTGCTAGGTCAATAGCGTAGTCATTTCTAAGAAAACAAAACCGTTCATATATGTCTAGCTGTTTCGGAGATTACCCGGAACAAATAAACAAACAGATATATCGACAGAATTAAAAAAAAAAATTTGATATTTGTAGCACCGCAGATATATGTATTCATCAAAAAGTATTAATTTGAATATTATATACACACGTTTTATTCTTATAATACGTAATATATCACACACCAAAAATTGAGAACAAAACTAACGTAGAATAAACTTTTTGAGGAGTTTTTGACGGGATTTCAGTCTGTTATGTAGGGGATTTTATATTTTATTCATAATTTTTTTGTTATTTGACTCTATATTGTGTTAAATTGGCGGCGTTTTATGTAATATGGTTTGTTTATTATGCATAAGTGAAATAAATGAAAAATAATACCACGGAGCATGTATGTCTGTCATGGTCTTAAAAATTAAGAAGATAAAAATTTACGAAATATTTTATAGAAGATTTGGCGCTTATATACAGAGAATACATAAGAACTACCTTTATTGACAATTTCAGAATCGGCAGTATGGATTAATTCCTTCGCCTGTATTGTGATGGACGAATATTATTACTACTAACCTTTTAGAATAGCAGCACAAAATAGACTTTAAAAATGTTTGCGATAGCAACGTACTACTTAAAATCAAAAATTGGAATTAAAAATAACCTAGAATAAACTTTTGAGCAGGAACACAAAATAAACCCTAATAATATTTCCGATAGAATGTTACCATGTTACCATGGCAACGCATATAATACTGACACACAGCGGATGCTCTAAAAATATCCCGATTTTGAGACATTCTTCATTAGTGCTCCGCTCCTATTGGTTTTAACGTGATGATATGTAGCCTATAGCCATCCTCGATAAATGAGCTATCTAACACTGAAGGAAACTTTCAGATTGGACCGGTAGATTAGCGATTAGCTTGAGATTAGCGCGTTCAACCAAACAAACAAACAAACTCTTCAGCTTTATAATATTAGTATAGATATATATATATATATCTTAGGTGGCAAACGAACAAGCGGGTCATCTGATGTTAAGTGATCGCCGCCGTTCATAGACACTAACAACACTATAGGAATTGTAAGTGCATTGCCAGCCTGTGTTGGGGAGGAATAGGAGGAGTGGGAAGGAGAGAGAAGGAGATGGGGCGAACGAAACGCAACATTGCAAGCACTGTTATTTCAGGTTAGTTTTCTGTGAGAGGGTACTACCCCGGACGAACAGACCTATTCATGCTGAAACCAGTATTAGCTTCAGCGTGGCTCTACCACCTACAGCTCTGCAATTAAATAAGTGTCGGGGTGTAAGGGGTGTCGAGTAACATCTTAAAACTTGAGACACCCAAGCCAACCTCACCTGCACGTGGTGCACCCTGCTGATCAACGAACGAGGCAATGGCGATAGCGGGGTGGTATGGTTATACAGCCCGACTTGGTCGCAACCACCATGTACATAGCGAAAAAGCCCGTCATAGTGACTCGCTTTTGCGCGTCGCGTTTCAGGATCAGCCTGGGCATATCCAGTACCGGGTGACTTTCGTCATTATGGCCGGCAAGACAGCGGTGACCGACGATGGATAACCTATCTCTCGGTGGTCGCCACTGTTCTGGGATTGTACTATGCTCACCATCAGGCATAGAGCAGTCACTTCGTCGTGCTTCAATAAAAAAAAAAGTGTAAATGTATATGATATCAGAATCTGACGACAATGTACCTGTAAATACATAAACAGTAAGCATGCTTGGATCAAATGGTTTAGGTGCATTTTCAAAAGTGAAATCAATGCAATAAAATCTATCAGTGAAACTCAATTTACGTAAGGCAATGGTGAATTAAAGAGGACTGACAAGCTAGCTAGCTAGTTAACCTTAACTACTTTGATCACAGATACTGGTCAACTATCTAGCTCGTCAGTCCTCTTTAATAACATATTAATGTTATCGTGGTATGAGCATTTCATAAAGAATGACGAAATTAATATAATCAGAATAGTGTAAAGTATCAAAATAGATGAAGGCAGAAGTAGACGAAGACTGAAGAAGGTATGAGTGAATTATTTGCAGAATTATGTTTGTAAATATTGTGAATACACAGTACATAGATGAGAGTGGTAAAGAAAAGAGGTTGTAGTTTCCACTCTTAGATGGGATAATGGTAGACGATGATGTCTACATAGTAAATGAATGTCTTTTACTTGCCCGCCACGAACTACCATCTTGATTAACATGTTGATATTAGTTATTCTGCAGTTGTTATATAGTTTAATAGGTGCCTCAGTAACAGTACTTCTTAGTACCCTATGTCCTTTTCTGTGCCACTGACAATGTGTATGCAAAATTTCATGATGGTCAGTTAAGTAGTTAAGCGGTAACAAGCAAATAAGTACACGAACTCACTGTCAGTTACAATATTAGTTAGGACAGTGGTCGACAAACTCATCATCCAGAAGAGCCAAATATAAACGACTAGCTGACCCAGCCACGCTGTGGAAAGTTATTATATCATTACATATAGATGAGGATTCATAATTGTTGTTTACAATATAACCAATAAACATCACTTAACGAAATAACACGCAGCAGAAGCTCTAAAAAATGGATTTCGAAACATTCTTCATTGGTGCTCAGTTCTTATTGGTCTTAGCTTGATGATATATAATAACCTATAGCCTTCCTCGATAAATAAGCTCTCTAACACTGAAATTATTTTTCAAATCTGATCAATAATTCTTTAGATTACCCCCATACAAACTCACAAACTTATCTAGTATTAGTATAGACACAAAAATAAAGTTTATTCAAAAAGTTTTTTTTTAACCTAAGCTCTCTTTCACTAGAGATGTTTTTATGAAAATAATTAGGATTACGAGTAAACTTTTGAGCTTGCCTTTGCTAGATATGTATTTTTTTCAAGAGACTATCCGTACTATTATTGTTTTCTAAAAAGGTGCCTCCTTTCTGTAGACTTGCGTTTTAAAAGTAGCCTATCTCTTACAAGGCAAGTTAATTGGTAATATTTCGAATTGAAGCATTTATTAAAGAGCCACAGTAAAGGAGAGAAAGAGCCGCGGTTAGCCGGCCATTGAGTTACGACGATATATGTATCATATGTTTACTGATTGTCCTATACAGCCTTAAGTACCTAGAATAACTTAATATAGAACAAATTAATATTCTATAACATAGCATACCTATTACCTGTCACTCGTAAACCACTTTAATCGACGAGTTCACCTGAAAAAAATAAATAGGTAAACAGCTTAGCCGGGCCATGGTCACACATGACGGTACTGTATGACAAGCGGAGCAAATTCATTTGTATTAATAACTTTATCTCACTGATGTCATAAAGTGAATAGACAAGGTATTGAATTAACATTGAGTTTTAGAATGTAGATCAAAATTTATTAGTATAATTAAATTGTAAACGAATGCTTTGATTTTTACATCCTATATCAAAAACATAAATGTGTTCAAAATTATAGTATAAGAACAAATATATATATACATTATCCAGATAAGTTCTCTACGGAAAACTTGATCATGAAATTGTAACGGAAAGGACATTTTTAGTATGATTTTATATTTAAAGTACATATTTATTTAACTTAATTGTTGTATTTGTAATAATATTCATAATATAGAACAAAATTACATCGAAAACAAATTTCGCTCCCACACACCAGACTAAGCCCCCCTCGGCAGCGGCTCAGCTTAGGTCCGTTCCCTCGGCGTGGAGCCTTTGAGCACGCTGCCCGCGCGATACAGCGACACAAAATCTTACATTACTGCAACAACAATACACATATCACCCCCACACATGTGCACGCATACACGCTTATATATGAAAGTGGAAGGGTTTTGTTTCTTTCCCTTATCGAAGTGAAATAGTTAACAAAATTATCCGATACGAAGTATATATAAGAGTTGTTGAGGTATGTATCCTTGGTACACATATATGTTCCAAAAAATCATATATGTATGAATAGTTAGATTAGGTTAGTTCAGATAGGTCGCCAAGCCGGGGTGTGCCGTGTACCCTTGAGCTAGTTATCAAATAAAATCGGCTGAGTGCCATAAGCGCTCGCCTTAGTAGTCCAATGAAGCTGTTAAGACCTTGCTAGATCAATAGCGTAATCAGTTCAAAAAAAAAAATATCGAAAACAACGTTTATTACTCTTATGTGGAATGATTTCAAGAAAGTTTTAGATAGTACGAAAACAATTTTAACTTTAGCACTTTAAAAACGCGAAACTTCCAGATAATAAATACAACAAAAATATTATATTACAATTACTTTGGAATAGATTTCTAATAAGGGATAAATATATATTTTATAAGCAATAGCAATAATGATTTATACATAATCAATAGATAATGACGTAATTAATGAAACATATATGAATACAATTAGATAAATTAAAAGTTATTGATATCACAGTATCAATAACCGCTGCCACCTAAATCAGGTAATCCGGTATCTGAGACCCACCCATAAATGTTGTTATAATCAGTAAACCACAGTATGTATTATTTTTTACTCTTCATTTGAAAATCAAATTTAATGTCAGTAATCTAAATATTCATAAGAGATATTTCGATTGAAATCCAATTATAAATGTTATTAAAGATATATTACTGTTTAGTAGAAGCAAGTGTACGACGTTATTATAAAATAATTGCCTACTTTTTATGACAGTGGTTATATGTTTTTAGCGTATTATAATTAGTAAATAATGTAATATATACTTATGGGCTTACCACGATTTGAAATCTGTACATGTATTTATATTCATTAACCACTCACTTTAACCAGTCTCAATGGCCCTTCGATTTTGTTTGGACTTTCGCTTCAGTATCGACGATATTTTATCCTACATTCACTTAATTCAAATGTTTAAATCATGACCTATAGAACTTAACCTATAGTTTTATTCAATTTATTTTGAAATAGATAACAAAACGAAAGTAGTCCATTGAATTTTCATTTGTGAGATAGAGATTGAACTTATGTATTATTGAACTCGAAATATTATGTTGACATTTTTAGGTGGCGGGAATTATTAGTGTTATATATAATACAATAATTATGTGTATTACTGACAATTTATTGAATATTTTTGTCTAATAGAGTATACTTATGGGTGTCGAAAGCTAGTTATTCTCACGCCACCAGCGTCAATTATATCTAATTTGTAGTCATAACAGAACTGACCGTTAAGTTAAATTATGGGATGCTTCCTACATTGTGAAAACGAAGTCACAATAACACAGTGCATTCATTATTGTTAGATACATTTACCTATATCCAGTGGCGTAACTAACACAGTATGTGCGCCTCAATTCAGAATGTGAGGGTGCCCTCCTAATTTGCATTTACCTTAATCTTTCGTATTTATAATTTGGGGCTATACTATTTATACGTCGTGGGCACCACTGGGTTTACAGCACCTCCCACGACACCGATTTAGTAGTAAAGTTATTTATATATCAAACAGTATACGTGTGAGTAATAAACTTTCGGGTGGTAGCTGGCCAGGTGGTCTTAGGAAAGCCTTACCACTGTAATTTCAATGTTCTCGTATATCGAAAACTCTGACTCAGTTGCAAGAATTCGAACTTACGTCAGCCGACGCGGTATCCGAACACGCTTTCAACTTAGTTCTCATGATAAAACACAATTATTGTCATTAGAACGAAGACGATGTGAGAAGCAAGTCATAATTGTAGGGCTAAAATAGACGCTTAAATCAAGGGTCGAGCGTGGCGGGCCGTGCGACATTCGATTCAAACAGATGCTTTATTGCGTAGGTGTCCCGAGTAGCCACCTGTAACGGTTGAAACGAACGCCGCGCCTGACGCTCGATTTAAGCGTTCTCTTTGGTATAATATTAAACTAAATTTAAACAACATGTAGAGTTCAAACAAAAACGCAAACTTGGTTTAAATCGGATAACATCTTCCGGAACAACATGACTATGATCATATTTCCCATACAACATATCGTAAATGGATAAAACATTCAGATAAGACAAAGCACGGTAAAGTACAATACGCTCGCCTAATTTGGTTAATCTCTTCCAACAGATTTTACGTACGAAAACATCCCAAAATGTGATTCAAAGTTAGTCACGTGTACAGACCTTGACAAAAGTTGTAATACTGCTTCGTGATCGCTTTTGATTCTCGAGACAAACTTCGTGACAAATTGACTGAGCGGACCGCTTTAATAAAGCATGAATAATAGTAGAGAACTCTTATGATACTATAGTGATTACCTGTAGTAACGAGGGTTGAATTGCGCAACATTCAACTATTATAAATGCTGTACCGATGAATGTGTAATTATTTGGAGCTTTGTCAGTAGTCACGTTCCAAGGAGTTTTGAATAAAGATTCTTTGGAAGAGTTAGTAAATGTAAACTTTGTTTTAATTTTAGTATGTAGTTAGCACATTATCAATCGGGCTTCGAAATTTATAAATAACTAGTTCGCGCGCGTTTATTAGTATTTGTTATTGAATAAATATTCCTCGTACTCGGGTGAACGATTGATTGGTATAAAAGTTGATACGGAACAGAAGAACCTTTTTGCAGCGCGTTATAACAAAGTGGATTGCATCCTTGTATTTGTTATTGAATAAATATTCCTCGTACTCGGGTGAACGATTGAATGGTATAAAAGTTGATACGGAACAGAAGAACCTTTTTGCAGCGCGTTATAACAAAGTGGATTGCATCCTTTGTACAGTTTATCAATCTCAGCTTTAGCCGTATTCAGCTCATAATATAAACAAGAATTAGGATATACTGTGGAAGTCAGGTATAGAAATAGCAATTGGAAACTAAGCAGTATTCAAAATAATTTTAACAGATATGTTTTTCGGTCTATAGAGTTTTCGTTGTTATAAGTTGGCACCATTTTTCTTTACTTCTTTACGTCAATACACACCGTTTTTCTTTTACTGACTATGTTAACAATTTCCGACATAGTTTATGACTCATAAGTGCCTGATAGGTTTAGCAGCTAAGACCAACATTTCGTACAGACACTGCAATTCAAGAGTAATGGAACATGTATTCTAGCGAATTATAATAAGAAAAGCATGGCAGCTTTTAAAACCTCAGATGTTGTCTTTGTAATTTCGGCACTTCAAGGGTTTCGTTGGAGCCTTTTACAAACTGATCACATGAATAACTGTACTAATAATAAATATTACATAATAGATATTTACCGGTTTCTAAATTAGGACTACATTTCTTTGTGATAAAGAATAGTGCTTCCGCTTTAAACAATGTGTATGTAAAGTATTTTAATATCCTGGCTTTGTCTATTACGCTTGGTTTTTTTTTTCGAAATGACTACGCTATTGACCCAGCAAGGTCTTAACAGCTTCACCGGACTACTACTACGCTTGGTGTCTTTCTGATTATTCATTTTTACACGTTCTTTTTAGAATTTACAAACAGGCAAATTATTTTTTAAAAATGTACCTAGGTACTATAAATGTCTTTGGTAAGTATCTTTATCCATTACAATTAAAGCATCCTTTAATATAATACTCGGTTATATAAGCACAAACACTTACTAAACTTATTAAACCACTTACTACGTCGTTATTAAACCTGTATTCCTTTATTTTTAGTCACATTTGTATCCGTATGACTTTGTCTTTCAAATTACAGCGTTGTAATTTTGATCTCACCTTGATGTAATATTTAGCTCTTATTATTGGCTCTTTTATATTTGAGCTCGTTAAGAGAACTATTTGTTAGAGTTGTAAGGTCACGGTCGTGCACGTGTGTTGGTAATAAGGTATATTGCACGCACTTGCAATTGAATGTTTTGGCGGCGAAAATTAGAACACTCCGTACAATGACGCAAGCAGAAGGTATCCTAGGTCTGTGGGTGTGGCTTTGTTACAATAATATGTAATCTCTTTGCGATCATCGGTATAACAATAGTATACGAATATTAACGTATCTTAAGTAGAACTTTTTCATAATACGATTTGCAATTCACTTTTAAGTTCCAAACAATGATGGGTCTATCATATCTGGTCGCGTGTTCCAACATCGCTTCAATGGACGTAGATTTGAATCCCTACAATGAATCAATAACGCTCATATTGAAAACTAGCTGTGCCCGCGAGTCCATCCGCGTAGAACGTAATGTTAGAAAAAACAGTGACTTATAAGATCATCTGAATGTATTACTTATCTACTTTTCTCTCGTACTTAAGTCGCGTCGTCATTAAAATTACAACTATTGATAGATCAATTTTAATGAAACCAAGACTATATACTCGTATTACTCGAGGAAATGTTTGTGATTTTTCAGTGTGGTTTTATCGTGAACACAGTGCTTTAGCAGTGATGCGTGTTCAAACAAACAAATAGACAGACATTTCTAAAAATCATTGAAATGTATTTTATTACTTATTCCAAAACACCTTCAACATTTTTAAATAAATAACAAAAAGTAGAGACATGTTATTGGCGAGATAGTATTACCGATTTGCCAGACAGTGAGTACAAGCACTATATCAAGCGGGTTTTTAATGTATATAGGTTATTCTTTATATATATATATCATAGGAGGCATATGAACAGGTGGGTTACCTGATGTTAATTCCATAAACACCAACAAAACCAGAGAAGTCGCAAGTGCGATGCTAACGTGTGTTTGTAGGGAAAGGGAAAGGTGGGTCTCTGGCATTCTTACTGACAGAACGAAACGCAACAATGCAAGCACTGTTACTTCTAGTCGGTTTTCAGTGAGAGAGTAGTACTGCCTGGACGAGCCGACCCATTCATGTTAAAACCGATTATAGCTTTAACGTGCTTCTACTACCTACCAGCTACCACTTACCACTACCATTATTATAGAGTGAATCAATATGCGAACATTAGTGACGTCTGGAAATGACGGTCCTCTCTGTGAATTCATCAAAAACAGATACAACTATTCTACGTTTGTAAGAACAGGTATAGTGAAAAGATAAACCACATCTACTTTCTTGCTGGTTCTTTTCGATGACTGGGTTGTTTTCTGAACCGATGGTAGTTTTGAATATCATAAGCGCTTTCTCAGGGCCTAAACTGAATAAAGTATTTTAGATTTTCATGCAAGACGAAGGCAAAATACTTAACTAGATCTTGATATTGATCTTATGTTAGTATACCTCGTCGCGTGCTGCGTTCTGTGGCTTGATCAAGGCCTCGGGCTTGCAGAAAGATTGTTGAAAGCCTCAGTTACCTATTAGCCTATTGATATCTAATGAAGTCGTTAGTTTAGATCTTGGAACAACACAACAGATATACACAGATATTTTGATCTTATATTAACATAGTAAATTATGACCATATTAATTAAATTTACTTGACAGTAATTTAAAGGTATTTTCAAAATAAGTTGTGGTGGGCCCTCGTCTTATATAAAATTGAACAGTTGTAGAATAAACAAAATCTATACAATTTGCTATTTCATTGCATAGTATAAATTTCAAACAAAATCCCCAACCGCGTCTGTCTGTCTATTGGCGATAACCAGAAAAACTACTAAACGGATTTTCATGCGGTATTCACCAATAGATAAAGTGATTCATGAGGAAGGTTTAGGTATATAATTTGTCAAGGTTTTTCTTATTATCAGGGCGAGGCCAAGTCCGCCGAGCCCGTTAGTATATAAATAAAAAATACAACGCAAATTAAAATACAGTACCAACTATAGTTTGACGTATGGTTACTTTATAAAAAATCTTTTCACCAATAATTAATAAATAGCCTCGTTCTTGCTCCAATATTTCTGGAGTCATTCTTGATCTTGTGACAATTATTAGATTTTAGTCTATCAAAAATCCAAATACAAAACCAAGACCGATTTTGATATACACTGTTTACAAATCAAGAGTAAGAACCCTCAGTTTAGCCTAATGAAGTTAATCTTATTCTATATAAATGTGTTGCATTTTAGTTATTGATATATGCCTATAAATCTAAATTAACATAACAATAAGATAATTTAGTCTTTTAGAAATTGTAGTTTTTAGATATCGTTAGTGAGTTGAAGTGTTCGATGTTTCATCATTAGGCATTCTATGGGGCTCTAATTATGATAAGATGGCGCGCTACGGGTTGGTTGGTAGGCTATCATTTTGCAACAGCTCCAACGTAAAATGCGGTGGCGGCGTGAGAGAACGCTATGGATGAACGGACCGGTAGTAATCTAGCTTTTAGTTACATTGTCAGTACGCCTATACACTAAATAAAATTTTTTCATTGAGATTTCGTTAAAATATTGACAAAAGATAATCTATACGTTTTGTCTCGAGTGCAGTGAGTAACATCGATATTAATTGACATATTACTTACAAGTGTATAATGCGATCGAGTATAATAGTGCAACAGCAATTATAAACAATAACAATAACTACAATATAAACATACAGTGAGTATGAAAATAAAATATTCAAATATGTGTAGGTATATTTAATTATGAAGCGAACTATTGATACAAAGCTCTATATAAAATAAAAACCATTTCTTTAAAAAGATCCACGTCAAAATTTTTGATCTTATCATCATAGGACTATGACCATTCAAGACGGATTTTTTCTTAGATGGTTACTTAATTTTTGCCTTTTAACATTTATCAGACCTTTTACTATGTTTATTTATTAAAAGTTTATTTAACGAATAGCTAATCTTAATTAAGAATTAGTTATACTAAAAATTCATTAAATTGCGTTACAATTTTAAAAGGTCCATAATATGATTTTTGTGTATGTCTGTACTTTTTTGTGTATGTATGTAATTGCGTGTACTTATACACACAAGGACTATTTTGGTAAATTTGCTAAAGAGATAATTTGGGAAGTTTTTGGCGGGATCTTGGAGTGCCGTGTAGTGTTATACGTTATGAGTTCATTGAAATTATATTAAGAAGCTTGTAATATCGTTACTTACTTGACAATGACAGTAACAGTCTACTAGAATACTGGTTGCCAAAAATAAAATAAAATAGAAGAGATAATTTGAATAATATGTTTTTTTAAGATATTCGATCAATGTTATCAATATAAAAGAATATGGGTAATATGAATACATACCTACTTACGTAAATAAATTGGTGCAGTTGTTTGTTACGATTAATCTTCTAGAGAAAGTAGTTTGTCGAGTATCTCTTTAAAGTAAAATTTTAGAAACTATAACCTCATATATGGCTTTTTGATTACAAATAACGTATTTATGTTTTCACTATATTACCCTAAGGGCTGATGTACGAACAGACATTTAAAAGTCAAACACACAATTATGATTATCGTAGCAAAAAACTGTAATAATGTGGTATACAAATAACTTTTTTTTTCTCGAACTGACTACGCTATTGACCTAGCAAGGTCTTAACAGCTTCACCAGACTACTAAGGCGAGCGCTAAGAGCACTCAGTCGATTTTATTTGACAACTAGCTCAAGGGTGCACGGCACATCTTGGCTTGGGCTGTTGTCTGATACGTCCTTTTCGCGACCTATTTGAGCTGACCTAACTATTAATACATATATGAGTTGTTGGAACATATATGTGTACCAAGCATACGTACCTCAACAACTCTTATATATATTTCGTATCGAATAATTTTCTAAACTATTTCAGTTCGATAAGGGAAAGAAACAAAACCCTTCCACTTTCATGTGTAAGCGTGTATGCGTGCACGTGTGTGGAGATGATATGTGTAATGTTGTTGCAGTGATGTAAAATTTTGTGTGAGTGTATCTCGCGAGCAGCGTAATCAAGGGCTCCACGCTGAGGGAACGGACTTAAGCTTGAACCGCTCCCGAGGGGGACCTAATCTGGTGTATACTAGTAACGATCTCTTACTTGTATTGCTTTATAGTTAGTATATAGTTTAACGCTCTACAGTTATTCTATTTCACCAAGCATTACTGTTATCGTTTTCTTTATTTTTTCTAAATTATTATTTTGTCTGTTTAGATGTATAACTGGCTGATACCTTCGACTTCATCTGCCTTGTTTGTTATCTTATAATATGTGTTTATATATAGAGATACTATGCTATATAATTGAAGTCTTTCATTAACTTAATATTTTCATCAATAATTAATATAATGTTAATAATTATAATAAGTTAACAATAATAACCAAAATGTTTTTTTACAGATTACAAGATTCAAGTTTAAGAATATGCTGAGCTTACTTTTGTACCTTGTACACATGGCAACGCAAGTCCTTTCCAGCACGCAGTTCGCTTCACATGTAAGCGTGAATACACCTGCGCGAAGCTTTACTCACGGAGTCGGTGATCCGATCTCTGTACTAAATAGAAGAGCTAACAATCGTCAAACGTATACAATTCGAAATTCACGAAGTAAGTTTTCCTATATGAAGTAAATTAATTGATTAATAATGAAAATTCTATAATGAACATTGTAGGTCTGTGGTGTCACCATGATCCTAACAGCACACTATGTTAAGTGAGCGTTCCAGCTTTCCTGATCTTAAAACCTTATGCCCTCATAAATTCCCCACAGAATTCTAAAACGTATAACAATGAAGATTTTATTAAAAAATATCAGATAAAAGTTATTGTTACATGCTGCAGTCTGCATTATATATTTTATAAAGTTACATCCCTATTTTGTACTTATATATATAAATTATCATCACGCTAATAGATATCTGTGAGGAGATAAAAAGTACTACTTAATAGTAGCAGAAATAGAAAAAGAAAATTAGAAACAGTTGGCTACTCTTAACATAGATAATGTGCTATAGGATGCTTTGGGTGAACTCAATTGTCAAATACGATATATAATGAACCAATCATTTATAATCTATTTACTTTCCAAACGTTACAATCTTAATCATCAATTGAATATTAACCTTGAAACTCAAAACTAAAAAAAATATCTTAAAATTACTAATCTTATTACACTATTCTAAAAACCATAGATATGGACAAAAAGTATAGTTCAAGTGCATATATCTAGTAATTCCATTACATTAATTGTAGCAATATTGAAATACCAAAAGGATGATTAATCAATCATATACCAAATATTTAGTGAAAGAATACTTATAGCATTTCATACCCAAATCCAATTTTTCTTCGGTAGATCCACTGTCATCGCATCAATTACTAACGGGTCAAGGTATCGGATACCCGAGAATTAGACCCACCGTATCGTTTAACTATGACGAAGTACCTCTGACAAGAACTCGAACTCCTTGGCAGCAAAATTTTAGAGGTGGGTAAGTTTTCTTGGTATAAATTATAGGTTTTATAGGGTATGACCACAATCTGACCTGATATTATACGACGCTAAAGTCTAAATTGGTGAACACAATAAGAGAGTAAAGCTATCAAAGGCAGCTGACAAAACAGATATGTGCTGCATTTGTGATAGGTACTTGAGTGTGGTAGCTAGCGAAGTAAATTTAGAAAAAGCACTAACAGCGTTGTTTAGTTTCATTACGTATTATTTCACGAAATCTCCGGCTACATTGATTTACACATCGACGGATCATAAATTATGTTGTTACGGGACCCATGGAAGGTACATCCAAGTTGTGATCATAGAGATCAGGGCTAAATCACTCAGTGATAAGTAGTACATACATACATACTAGTTGTAACCGCAGCTCTGCACGTTTTTTTTAAATTTTAAATATTAAAGAAATATGACATTGTGAGTCCATGTTCAATTATCGAAATGCTCTTTAAAACTATTGTAAGTACGACATGCACGCCACTTACAACCTTCATTGGTGTTCCGCTTCTATTGATTTAGCGAGATAATATATAGCCTATAATCTTCCTTGATTCGTGAACTATATAACACTGAAATAATTTTTCAAATCGAACCAGTAGCTCCTGAAATTACCCCCTACAACGTCACAAACTTTACCTCTTTATAATATTAGTATAGACCTGATTAAGCTTGTACAAATTAGTTTTGACATTGACGCCATAGAAGACGGGCGCCATAAAAAAACGCATCTTTCTAAAATACAAGAACAGTCGAAAAGTCTGTAGTCTGCGCTTTTAGCGAAGAATATATATTTTCTTGATTAAGGTTAATTTGAGAAACGATGTTTAAAAATCAATAGAAGCTACTGTTAGATGCTTCTCTGCATAGCAATACATACAGTACTCAATATTGCAAAAAAAATCCGATAATAAATATATGGAGTTGTTGAGGCGGATATGCTGGTACTCATATACGTTTCAACAACTCAAACATATATGAATAGTTAGCTAGGTTAGCTAAGATAGGTCGCGATTTTGCATGCAACAGGCAACGGCCAAGCCGAGGTGTGCCGTGCACCCTTGAGCTGGTTGCCAAAATAAGATCGGCTGAGTGCCTTAAGCGCTCGCCTTAGTAGTCCGGTGAAGCTGTTAAGACCTTGCTAGGTCAATAGCGTAGTCTGTTCGAGAAAAACAAAAAAAAATGGTAAACGCGCCTTCTTTCTCTAAGCGGCAGTGCCTCCACCGTCATGATCAAAGCATGTAATTATTGAAAACATGCCTAACCTGAATCATTTTCAATTACAGAATTATCGATCCCTGTACTACCTCCTTCTCCATATAAAGTCGACTCGCCGGACCCGGAATCGCTTTGGCCGGAGGGATTGTTTATACCTCCATCGCCTCCACCGCGACTCGTACCTAGTATTGGCCGACGCTCGGATATAGGTGCAACAGGTAAATTTGCCCTTTACAAAATACTAGCTTCTGCCCGCGACTTTGTTCGCGTGGAATAGTTACTTTAGGCTAACGCTAACACGCAGCGGAAGCTTTCAGAAGAAAAAAAAATAATCTTGAAACATTCTTCATTGGTGCTCCGCTTCTATTGGTTTTAGCGTGATGCTATATAATTATCATTAATACCTATAGAGTTCTTTGATAAATGAGCTATCTAACGCAGAAAGGATTTTTTAAATCGGACCAATAGTTCCTGAAATTAGCGCGTTCAACCTACTAAACAAACAAACCCTCCAGCTTTATAATATTAGTATAGATTACCATTCTTCTCTCGTACTTAACTGCAGTTGTCATTCAAAGTACAATAACTTTTGATAGTCTACAGATTTTGATGAAACAAAAAATCAGTTGTTACTCCTGAGGATACGCTTTATCATTTTCTTGCTGAGGTTTTATTGTGAACTCAGTACTTTAGTCACCCGATTAGGCCTCCCAAGGCAGCGGCTCAAGCCTAGGTACGATCCCTCGGTAGGGAGCCCTTGAGTGCGTTGCTTGCGCGATACGGTGACACACAAATATACATCACTGCTACAACACCACACGATCACCCCCACACACGTGCACGCCTATACACTTATACATGAAAGTGGAAGGGTTTACTTTTTTTCCCTTATCGAACTGAAAAACTCTCAATTTTCCGATAATAAATATATGGAGGAGTTGTTGAGGCGTGTATGCTTGGTACACATATACGTTTCAACAAGTCATACATATATGAATAATTAGTTAGGTTAGCTAAGATAGGTCGCGATTTTGCATGCAACAGGCAACAGCCAAGCCGAGGTGTGCCGTGCACCCTTTAGCTGGTTGCCAAAATAAAATCGGCTGAGTGCCTTAAGCGCTTGCCTTAATAGTCCGTTGAAGCTGTTAAGACCTTGCTGGGTCAATAGCGTAGTCATTTCGAAAAAAAAAACAGTACTTTAGAAGTGCGTGGTCATACAAACAGACAGACAGACAAATTCTAAAAATGGTTGAAATTTATTCTACTACTTATTACTAGACATTTTTTTTTCACGAAAATCGAAAAAGTACAATAGATATGTTAGAAAAATGTGACATTATTAAAAATACACTAAGAACTATTGGTTCGATTTGAAACATTATTTTAGTGTTAAATATAGCTCATTTATTGAGGAAGGCTATGGGCTATGTATCATCACGTCAAAACTATTAAGAGCTGAGCACCAATGAAGAATGTTTTAAAATCGTTTTTTTCCTTTTGTCAGCTTCCCCTGCATGTTAGTGTTAACCCAAAGTAACTATTCCACGAGGACGAAGTCACGGCCATAAGCTAGTGATTCGATCAAATTCGAGAGGGGCTATTATTAGTACCCCACTGTATTCCGTCCTGACAATTGATGAGTCATGCTTTGTTTCTTTGTATCGAGTTCGCATACAATAGAATAAATGTATAAGAGACAGCCATAAACAAAGAAGTACATTAATATTTGCAGAGTATCAAGACCCGTATCTTCTAGAAGGATTGGACGCGATCAATGCAGTTCAACGGTCTATAAGACACGGCGAGCTCTACTTCCACGAGATACCCCATATCGAGTCGTTACTAGCAAACCAAGAGGAACGAGTCAAAAATAACTTGAAACCACACATCCTCGGCAGCATACGTCCTACGTGGCCATACTATAGACCGTGAACTTAAAAAATGTTAAATAAAACAACAGTATACATTTAAAAAAACTAATATATTGTATAAAAATGTATATTTTTTGTTATAAATTCGAACACATTATTCAAAGTTACATGAGTACCTCAATATACAATTCTCTATATTCTTTTATGATTTATAAATTAAATCTAAAAATTTTAATGTACTAGAAATAAAAATTTAAACCTATGTGACAATTAAGAACAAATGTATATTATTATATTAATGTAAATAAAATTGTTTACATAACGAATTTCTTTTTCTATAATCTCAATAATATTAATTTCGACTTGGACCCTTTTCTTTACCTATTTAATCTTAAATCTCTTTGATATTATAACGATCTGTGTAAATCATATTTACCTATAAAAATACATTACGTTATACACTTATCTATATATACTTTTAAAAAGGCAGTGATATACTCTTATTTACAATAATTAAGAAAACAATTTAAAATATACAATGTTCAGTTACCAATATCCCTGAGGATGATTTTATATGACATTAATATAACTTTATATATCAAATCTAAACATTCTTATCATATAATTAATAACATCATAATGGGACTAACACAGCACCAATGATTTTTATGATACCAATGTTAAAGTACAATAAGTACTTGTATAAAAAAAATATATATATAAAACCAGATCTCTAGTCCTTAAAACTACAAGGAGTATTCTTACATTACGTGTAAAACACAATCACAGTACTATATAAAAATGTATATATATTAACAATAATTTCTACTACAAGTCGGGTAATAAAATAAGGGCAAAAGATGCAAACCCTGTCTAAATATGAGTGTTTATTTGAAATACTATCATTAGATTGTCATTGGAAGACAATAATGACAATTACTACGGGTATACAAAGGTAAGCTCGTACAAAATATTCGACTTATTTCAGATTGCAATAAGGCTACATTGACATCTGTACCTATTGGGACAGATGAAAAATATATTCAAAAAGAAAAATCTTGAACACATTTATATATACACACATACAAGTATACAAACAAAAACTCATGTACAAAAAAAAAAGCAAAATATATGTATTTTATAAACAAATACTTTTTCTATACTATATAAGATGTATTAAGTACATACTGGTGGGCGCCCAGTGGTCGACATTCGTCCCTAATTATTGTTTTTTTTAAGTTTTAACTTTATTAGAGTTCTTTTGTCAAAGGATTATACTTCTATAATCAAAGGTTTTCATCAAGGCTACTCAGTTATTTGCCATTTTCCATGATCTTTATATAAACATTTAAAAAAAATCTATGTGTAAATGAAAATTGAAATTAATTATAACTTTGAAACAAAAAATACGTGGTAAAGCTCTCAAATTTTAAGTAAACATAACTTTACGAAAATAAAGAAATTTACCGCAACCCATGACACAATTTTCAATTAATTTTACAGGACACCATGGTAGGGTGGTATTTCTGGGTGATATTGAATTAAATGTATTTTGTTCATTATGAGAAATAGTGATATGCCCAGTATCATCGTTTGAAAAAGTAATGGATGCACAATACAATCAAATGGTGAATCCAAGACAAAGATGTTTTTATTACTACCATTAGCTTTTGAAAATAAATTCTTTTTTGTTGCTACATGAGGTTGAATTGCAGCATTGAAACCGCTGAGGTCTAAGCCATGGATTACTTTTATGAACAAAAGTCTTATTTTGATTATACAAAGTATTATTTGGCTCATTTTTTTATTAAATCATAATTTGAAGTGAGTTCACCATAAAAAATAATAAACATTACAATAACAGTTATATTTTATAATATCATTGTTGAATGTAGGATGAAAAATGGTAATTAGAACGTAAGAGTAAAAAAAATTCATATAGTCGAGCATAGCAACCTCCTTCACAACCTCTTTTGAACTTCGTAATTATTGACGGCTGTCAAAATGTCTTTTTTATTTACATGTGTGTATATGTCGTGTAAAATTCAAGCAGTAGTGTAAGTAGTGCATATTTTAATAAATTTAATGTACTTCTAATGTATTTTATATAAAATAAACAGCTTTCTGCACTTGTCCGCCATATAAACTTTAACTATGCCAAATTTCAAGTTCACCCGTTAAGGGGAAATAGGTTAAAAAGGGGTACAATTTTTTTGCTTCACGTAGTAATATATAGATATATGCAAAACAATTGCACAGAGGAACAACTTTTCAAATAAACACGACTAATAGATAAAACATAGGAAGCTCATAGCAATAAAGATTTAATAAAGTGAACATTAAATTTAATTGTAGTTATTGATATTTTAACAACAATCTCCAAATATTTATCTAATGTACGATACAGTACTGATTACTTTTAAATTTGATTTTATTACATAAGTCATAATGCTTTTTTACACCTAAACATTATGTCATGATACTTGTTATAGAAAAATGGGGAATAAAAACTGTGAACTTATTCAGCACATTGAATTTCAAGGGGATCAATAATATTGTAAGAGAGCACTGTCTAATAATTTCAATGAATTTAAGCAACAAAATGAACCTTAATAAAATAGTTATAGTTGTATTTGAATCACACAAATAAAATAATATTGTGAATTAAATTTGTACAATCAATAATATAAAAATGAATTTCTGAATGTGTTGCCAAGCACAAATCTTGAAAGCAGTTGAACCGATTTTGTTTTTTTTTTGTATTTTTTATTGACAGGAGAAGGTTCTTATGCAAAAAGTGCTTATTTTAATATACTTAAAGCGGAACAGAGTTCACGGGCACTGCTAGAAAATATTGCATATTCAGTAAGATTTCAAATGAAAACTTTTACTATTAATTGGCCCACTTTCAACTTCTAAAGAAAAATGATTTACCTAATCACAACTATTATTTATGTGACCTTCCTAATTTTGATTTTCAACATATTTTTCCCTTTTCGCTATTTAATTAATCAGCGAAATACAATAGACTATTTTTCTGTCTCTAAGTGTTCTCAAAACATAACTAAATTACTAAATATAACTATGGAAATTTGAAGAACATCTTTATCACATGTTTGTTTCTTTAAAATATACGAATAAACTTGAGCAAACAGTTGAAACAAAACAAAAAAAAGTTTTGTGTGTACTTATTTACACGCGTTAGAAGTTACACTTCTTTGGTGTAACAAGATGAAATCTTTTAAAAAAATTTATCTCTCGCCTTATTCTACGTTTGTAAAAAAAACGACACTATCAATAAAAAAAAGGTTTTTAATCAAAATGTTGACTATAGCCAACTACAGGGTGTCGACTTTTCGTGATGGTGTGCGGACACATCGTAATAACTTCAGGATATCGGTTTTAAGTGACCATGTGCGCGCCCATCGTAAAATTTACACTCATCAGTTTTCCCTAATGTGCCAAAAGAAGTATAACTTCAAAAACATATAAAATACACAGATAATACACATTTCACTTTGTTTTACATCACAGTACAATTAAAAAACATTTAACTGCCAATATATAAAATTTAAGTACATAAGACCATAGCACTATTCAAGGGAAAAAATACTTCTTAGTAATGTTTATGACTTTTGAATATATACTTTACGCAATTGAATCACCTATTATTTGTTATATGTCAAGCAAAATAATTGTAAAATGTAATCAGAACTGTACTTAGCATTGACAAAGGAAACGATGATGTAGTAAATGCAGAATTACACAGGTCACCATTACAGAAGCACATATATACTTTCTTCCGATTCCACATAGTGTAGGCACACCTTTCTTCATAGTCACTTGGTGGTCTCTGAAGACACATCCTTTCTGTTACAGCACCATAATCTGTAAAATTAATTCTATATAAATACACTATATTGATAATATTAAAGTATTAAGATCTATCATAAATTAGTTTTGGTTAATTATACAAGTCATTGTTTTAATGCGAATTTGACTCTTACTAAACAAATGTTTCACAAATATGCTTTTTACATCTTAATTTATTTTCATATAGATAAATAAGATAATAAGAAACAACCTCTCATTAAATCTTATTGGTCCATATCTATACTAATATTATAACGAGTTTACACCTTTGCAGGCAGTAATCTTACTACTTGTCAGATTTGACAATTTCTTACAGTGTTGGAGAACTCATTTATCGAGGAAGGCTATAGGCTATATATAATCATTCTAAGACCAATAGGAGCAGAGCACCAATAGAGAATGTTTTGAAATTTTTTTTTTCCTTTTGAGAGCTTCCACTTTGTGTTAGTTTGTTAAGTGATAATATTGGTCATATTATCAATAAGAATTATGAATTCTTATCAATATGTAATGATATAACAACTGAGCTACAGCAACATGTGGTCGGGTCAGCTAGTATGTATATGAAAATAAAATGATATTTTGATGTGTTGGAAATACTAAGCTATTGAATAAAGATGAAACTGATCAATTAATTTGGTAATTTTCACCTTGATTCTCTTGAAAATTTGAATTTTTACATCCGAATTATTAATTAACCAATATTTACATGCTTTTATATAACAATTCAGACATAGATCATAAGTTGAAACAGTAGAATTTATTATGGAAATCTAGATACCTACCCTCACTTCACATAGGTGTATTAATAAGGAAAATTAAATCTTCTCTTTATAGTACAACCATATATAAAGTAATAAAGTTGGAATTAAATGCAGTAGTTTTGTATTAAATGTGGCCGGCTCGCAATATCTTTTTTCTCAAATCTGACCAAACCTAGATAAAAGAGCAACAGTGTTTTGAGTGGCTGCATTTGAAATTTGCATCTTGATATAAAGATTATGGGGTGTGGGAGCAGCGGGAAAAGAGGTCATTTCCTCTCCCCATGGAAGGTCATAGTTACTGGGATGTTCATGATCAAACTTTTGAGGTTATGTACCACCTCCAAACAAACATTGTTAAATTTTGTATATTACCAACATAATGATTTTTAAGTTGAAACAATTAGTTTCATCTCGGTTTGGTTATGTCAGGCTTTTGAAAAAAGGTAACAAAAACCAGCAACAAGAGAGGTTGCCGAGAGTGGTGTATTTAATACAAAATTACCCTAAATATTAATCTGTCAATATTGTTGAAAATCTCTCACAGTTTTTTATTTTTTTTTATTTATATGTTTGATTTTAACCTCTATTTTTTACTTTTCAGTACAATTTACAAACATTTTCTTAAACCTAACAAACCTTTACCTGACAATATCATATACAACCAAAAGAAAAATTAGCCAAATAACTGCAGCTATTTTTAAGTGATGCATTTATACACTTGGCAACTGATTTCTAATAATACATATAACTATAGATTAATAAGAATATTACCATCGCTTCTAAAAGTTCCAGTGGAACCTCGATTTAACTTTCCACACCACCCTGATGGGCAAGCAATCACGTGAACTCCAACCTCAGCCTCTGGATCAGTTGCATTAAATGGGAAAGGGTCTCCACATGTTCCTAGTTCACCTCGGGATCTACACCTCATACATCGTTTATTAAGACCTATAATAAAGCCAATTCAAACCAATTACATTTTACTCACATAAATATTTATTTCTAATCGGTAGACATTAATTCAATAAAGTATCATATTCTGAAATCCTGATAGTGTCAGACTATTCTTAAATAATAACAAATTATGTTATTTGTTAATGAATAAAAAGACAAAAGTTTATTGTTTTAAGGCAAAAAATGTAGAGAATTATACAGAATCATATTTTATTTTGATTAGAGTTTCTAGTGAAAACTTTGGCATGTGTTTAAGATGTAAGAATATAATGTATTTGATTTCATAATTAGTTTCAAAAAAGAGTACTATAAAATATGTATTCCATTATTAGGAAAAGTAAACTCAAAAGTATAAATTATGACATATTACAACCAAACCATTGTCCAAACTCTCACTTCACCTTGACTATCTACGTCAGAAAAAATATAAAAATATTAAAAACTTACAACTTGACTCCCCCAAAAACATTAAAACCAATAGAGCTAACATACAAAAATTATAGCACTTCATTTTCTATTTTAAACGTAAAAACTAATTAAATGACGAAAAAACTTTGTATCAACTTTTGGAACTTCTCATCTTATATTATAGATAGAATAGACAGTGTTGCCAGCATCTACAAGTGGAAAGTTACGTATAAATTATTCGTGTTAAAACACACATAGTTTTTTCTTAATTATAGTATAAAATATATATAATAATTGAATATAATTATATGTATAAGTATATATAACTTGAAAAAATATCAAATCTTGTTTGATTTTTTTTTCGAACTTACTACCCTATTGGCCTTAATGGGCCTTCACAGCTTCACTGGACTACGCTGGTTTTATGCATCAATTGTTTTCATATGGAATTGAATATAATAAAAAATATCCACTAAACTTATAAGACTTTCCCTATGTATTAAAGTAACTCAGATGTTATAAATTTACAAAGTTACGAAAATTGGAATTCACGGCTCGCGTTACCATACAACAATCAAATCATCAATACTTTACTCAACTTAGGTTTTAGGTAAACGTTTATGAACATCAAAATTAGCATCAATTCAGAATATATTTAAAATACACGTTAGACTCAGTTTTAGTAAATTAATAGAAAGCGGACTTCCAGACTTGACCATCGTTGACATAATGATCCACTCTATAATAATAACCTTTTGATACCAAAACCCGCTTGACATGGCGGTTGAATTATAATATGCTCTGGGACTTTGCTGAAAAACCTAATTACCTATAATATAATATAATAATATTACCTAGAAAACTGGTACTCGTTTTATTGTCTGAAATACGGGAGGACCCAGGTTTGTCACAGTTTATAGTATTTAGATTATGCCGGTCTTTTAGGATGTTGAGAACTAATATTCTATTTTCGTTCTTCTGTAATCAACGGAAACCTACGGAAGAAACTAAAGAGCTTTGTTCCATGGTAAAACCTATTTATAACTTGCCTTCGTAGTTTTTAGAACTATGTACCCCAAATGTATTTTTTGTAATTAATAAGTAGATATTATAATTTTGATGGTATTTCCGCAATTTGGTTAGATGGCTTTAGAACCATAACCCTGTCATTTGTGCTGAAATGAAGCAAGATAAATACAGACTGTTTAGGCTTAGGTTTTACGTGTATCAATAATTTACAATGTTAGACCAAGTGTTTCTCAATGTCATAACATACCTAAATTTCACTTCTAAAATAGTAGCTTTTGAATTTTTTATATTCTCATCTTCGTCTCCAAAATACACCCAAAATATTTGAGTGTACACTGTGCACAGATTAAATTTTATCAGTTGTTTTAATTTCTAAAATATATGTACTCTATATACATATATATTTCTTCTATTTGATTATTATTTTAATTACATATGTAGATACTTATCAAATATTTTACATACTAAAATATTTTTTTAAATTATATGGTTTCGTCTTCTATCAGTATCCGAACGAATTGTGTTGGCGCTTCACCTTCAATTGAATCAAAATTTACTACATCAACATGGCGGATAAATCAGAAAGTAAGTTTTGTTTATATATTTTTACACTTTATTTTAACGTTCCAGAACAAATGTGCTTTTTATTAATAAGTTACGATATAATTACATACAAAAGTTTTTTTAATATTCACTTTTTGGCGCGCAACCTTGTACAATTTTGAACTGTAGTGGATTCGCTAGATTCAAAATTTGAAAAAATTCAAATTTACAAGCGAATTGTCACATAGTTTAATCGAAATTTGGAACTGTTGGAAGGAAACTACTTTGCAAGAATGATAATTCGTAATGAAGAATTGTATTATGAAGGTAATAACTCGCAGTCTAATAGAATTACTATTTTTTTTTTGTTCAGAAGAGCAAGATGAATATCAGTCGCTGCGATCTCAATGCAGAATTAAAGATGAACCGATGGATTTAGATTTTTCTGAAGACGATGAAGAACCACTAGCATTTGGACCCGCCGCACTTGGTCTGCATAGAGTTGGTACAAAATTACCACCAAAGCCAACACCTAGTGAACCAGTTCAAAAACTTAATGCTCGTGGGATGCCTGCGCGTATTAGAAAAAAAAAACAGGTTTATATTTGTAGATGACTTTGTCAATACTTCACCTCCCCGACAGTCACCAAAGAGAACTCCAAAAATTATCTCCAAATCACCAAGTAAGCGACCAAGTGCAAAAAAACAAAAATCACCATCAAAAGTTCAGCAAAACCATGAGAAGTATGACGATAAAGTAGATAGTGCTGGCAGTCCTACGCCTGATACAAAATTAGGTCACAGGATAGGAATGAGATTAAGGAATTTATTAAAATTACCTAAAGCTCACAAATGGGTTTGTTATGAATACTTCTACAGTAATATTGATAAAGCTCTATTTGATGGAGAAAATGATTTTAGATTATGCTTAAAAGAAACATTTCCTCAATTGACAAATCGAAAATTATCACAAACACAATGGTCTAAAATACGGAGAATGATGGGCAAACCCAGACGGTGTTCGCAAGCCTTTTTTACTGAGGAAAGAAAAGGACTAGAGAGGAAAAGGAAATTAATAAGATATATACAGCAAAGAAAAACTCCTGACATAAGTGTGAAAGATTTGCCAAATGAAATACCAATGCAATTGGTTGTCGGTACTAAAGTAACAGCAAGGTTACGTAAACCTCAAGATGGTCTATTTACAGGATGTATTGATGCAGTTGATACTTCTAATAATACTTATAGGATAACATTTGAGAGACCTAAGCTGGGTACACATTCTGTACCAGATTATGAAGTATTGTCGAATGATCCTCCTGACACCATTTGTTTGTCTAGTATTACACAAAAATTCAGACCACGGTATTTAATGCAGGAAATATATAACTTATACCAAACAACAAATAACTCTCACGGAGACCCTCTTATTGGGTGTGCAGATGTCCCAAAACATTCGGATAGACACATAGGCAGTTATCCGTTTCCGTTGTTGGAATTAGTTGTGAAGATAAGAAGAATATTAAATGCTAAAAAGAATAAGATAAACAAACTTAAAGAATACAATAGTGAAGCTGAGAAAAGAAAATGCTTTGGTCAGAAAATGCCTGAGGATTTTGAAAAAAAATATGCTTCAGTTGTTATAGATTTAGAAAGGATGAACATGGACTTACAAGATTATATGAATGAAATACGAAGATACTGCCAACAAATAGCACCTGGTCCGTGTGTAGCTGCAATGTTAGCACCGTCACACCTTAGAGAGAAATGTCGTGAAGAAGCATTATTACTTGTAGAGAAAAACAACACTGGCTCTGTTAAGAATGCTTCTTTAATGGATCTCATAACAGACTTAGTAGCTCTCATGTTGCAAGTGAAAAGCTTATCCGATTCTGACCAAAATGCCTATGAGTTAAGTGTATTACAAGGTACAATGGACCAAATAAAAATGAAACTAGATCCTAAGCATCAAAGGATATTTCAAAGCAATATTGAAATTCATATGCATAGAATACAGATGGGCTTAGGACAAATGACAACAAGTTAAACTGTTATCACTTGTAGTGCAATAAAATGAATGTATAATAATTTTAAATGAGCAAAACCATAATAATTAAGAAAAAAAAAATTAGAATGATATAAAAGTTATTTTATTTATGTAGGTCAATTACAGACACATCTGAACTCATTCAAAATGTTTTAAGACATTGTGCAGTAATGTATTTATTCAAATAGTATTACGAATACTGTTCTATGATAGTTAAAATGTTATATAAACATTGTAAAATAAAATGGATTAATGTACACAATTGTTGTTTTTATGATCTATGCAAGTCTACCAAGCTATTCTAATTTACGTTCAAGTTCTTCTTATTATTATTTTTTTATAAACGTAAACAAAAGTTTGAATAAGATTGCTAATAATTTTTTACTACTACAACAATCTATAGTTAAAAATTAATGTAAAAATGCATGACATAGAGAGAACCATATAATTTTTTTAGATTAGTTGTACTTTATTGATACCTGTCCATACCCACAAACTTAGTATAAAAAAATGTCTTAAATTTGTTTGTACGTCAAAAACCTCATACCCTGTCATCATCTACACTAATATTATAGAGATGGAAAGTTTGCGACATTGTTGGGGGTAATCTCAGAAACTACTGGTTCAATTCGAAAAATCAGTGTTATGTAGTTAATTTATCGAGGAAAATTATAGGCTGTATGTCATGCTAAGACATAGGACCGGAGTACTAATGAAGAATGTTTTAAAATCAGGTTTTTTTTCTCTTGAGTTTTTGCTGCATGTTAGCGGTAGCCTAAAGTAACTATTCCACGCGGACGAAGTCGCTGGTAGAGGCTAGTATACTAATATAAAGGTTGTAATCATATAGAAAATTGATCTGAGCCTGCATGGGTCAAAGTGGAGAACATTGTTTGCACATTAATTTTGGTATATACCTAAACTACCTAAATTGGTTGAGATATTCTTATGACCAAATAAATAACACTGTTTAAATCAAAGTAACATTATTTATTGTACAAATAAACTAAACCCTTGGAAATTATTACGAAACAAAAGTCACACAAATTTGGCTATTTCAAGATTTACTTTCATAGTA
>JACEII010000034.1:115014-140208 GCA_014332785.1 Antheraea mylitta
TTGTGATTCCAAGACGTATTAAATAAAATGAAAAAGAAGAAAATAGATAAGTAACACCCACTATAATATTGTAAAGAGCAGACATCATTAATAGACTGGTACGTCTGATACCTAAATCAAGAAAGTAAGTTTAGAATAATTTATCTAATTTAGATTTACTGTTGTTTGACAAATTATGGGCAAATGTCTACCTAAGTAGCTTTTTTTTAATGAATAATTTCTTCTATTCAATGAGTCGTCGTTTTATTTTCGTACTTATACATTTTATACAATAATTACTAGAATATGGTCAGTGATATATGCTAAGTATCATAAGACACAAACTATAACAAAACCTAGCAAGTACTCTTACTATGTTATGAAATTGCTACATGAACCTAATTATTTCGTGTCAATTATCAAACTTAGTAAGGGTTTTAAAATATACAATATACACAAATATTACAATATTGATAGTACTGTGTGTTTATTTATTTTATAACCTTATACAACCAATATACATATATACAAGGTGTATGTGTAGGTCTATTATGTACCTTTTACATAATAGAGATACGTTTTAAAGACAGCCTTAGTTTATAGTTTATTCATGCATTCTCCCGTAAAATTTAGTTTTAATCCTTTACTAGGTTTTGAAATGGGATAGCCGACTCAAGTAGTTGGATTAAAACATTCCGTATTCTGTTATACAATAATCATGTACAATACTTTGCGTTAAGGCTGACATTCGTTTATTGATATTTATAATTTTAATTTTTCGTGTGTTCATGCACTTGACTCCTTCTAAGGTCCCATTTCACTTAAAACAAATATTATTTAATAGTAAATTCTCTTCCTCATTGTGACACGGTATTTAGTGCGCGCATTGATATATTTAGTTAATTATTGTTAATATTGTTTTGAATTTTTCTTTTTTAATTTATGTTTAACTAAAGTGTAATTTTATAGATAGTTTAATATATTAGATATATAGTTACTTAGGATAACGTAGTAAAGTAATAACTTTAAAATAATGGCATCGCGACGTAAAACTAGCGTTCTTTGGAATCATTTTGTAGAAGATAAAGACTTTAAAAGAGGGAAGTGTAATTATTGTTCAGAAATTATTTCATTTACGTCAGGCAGTTTAGGTAATTTAAATCGTCATTTAAAGCGTAAACACCCCACTATTTGTGATGCACCGGTGGAACGAGAAAATATACCGATTGACGCCAAAGCTGAATTTGTTAATCTGCCTACAGAATCTGAGCCCTTTATCTCGGATGAATTGCCGTCATCAGCATCATCAGCACCACGTAGTACTGTACATGCAGAAAAAAGAGTCGTACAGTCTAAAATCGATGGATTTACTCAAAGACCCTTACCGCAAAGCAAAAAATTAATACTAGATCGACAGCTAGTGAATATGATCGCTAAAGAGTACCATCCACTCAATATTGTAAATGACCCGGAGTTCAAAAAATTTGTAGGTCTTTTAAATCCATCATATAATTTACCAACACGAAAAACACTTTCAGAAAGTCTCTTACCACAAATATACATGCAGTTAAAAGAGCAAGTCAAGAATCAAATATTAAAAGCATCTGCTGTTTGCATAACAACAGATAGTTGGACGTCTGATAATAATGAAAGTTTTATAGGCATCACTGCACATTATATAGACCCACATGTCGGTCAGTTGTGTGCAAATTTAATTGGATGTATAGAATATAATGAAAGCCACACGGCCGCAAATCTCTGCCATTTTTTGAAGGATGAACTAAACAAGTGGCAGCTTCATAATAAAGTGGGAGTTGTAGTAAGTGATAACGCGGTAAATATACTCGCGGCGGTACAACTAGGTGAATGGCGGTCAGTGAGTTGTTTTGCACATACTCTAAACCTTGTTGTACAAGCTGGCATCGAAAAAATTTCCAGTACGATAAATAGAGTTAAGAAAATAGTTGAGTATTTTCATAGAAGCACGGCTGCACTCAACAAATTAAAATCTATTCAGAAACAAATGAACCTACAACAGTTAAAACTCAAACAAGATGTCAGCACGCGGTGGAACTCGACCTACGATATGTTAGTGCGTGTAATAAAAATCAAAGAGGCTCTTATAGCTACACTAGCGCTAGTTAAAACAGATCTAGCTTTATCGAACGAAGATTGGACGGTAATTGAAAAATCAATACCACTTTTAAAAATTTTCTATGAAGTTACTGTTGAGATATCGACTGAAAAATCGGTAAGTCTCTTAAAAGTAATTGTTTACTGTCGGTTGCTTAAGTCACAAATCACGTTACTCTTGACACAAGCTGAAACTACACAAGAAAGTGGTGCCATACTTACATTACTCAAAACAATTGAGAGACAATTTCAGGATCGTTTTCATTCAATAGAAAGTAATGTATTATATGCAGAAAGCACGATTTTAGATCCCAGATTTAAAAATAAAGGGTTCCGCGATGAAACAAATTATCACAGGGCCTTGGCATCTTTAAAAAGAAGAGTCGGTGGAATGCGAACAACAGCACCTGAGCCTACATCGTGTACGAGTGTTACTCAGCCATTACCTACACCATCAACATCCAAAGGCTCATCTATATGGAATGACTTTGATCAAGAAATAGCATGTCTAGTTCCAGAAAATACCACTGCAGCCGGGATAGTGGAACTAGACAAATACATTCAAGAGCCTATTATCAACAGGTTGGAAGATCCCCTTCTTTGGTGGTTCACCAGAAGATCTGTTTATCCATTACTGTATCAGTATATACTCAAGAGGCTCAACATTGTTGCCACATCAGTGCCGTGTGAGAGAATTTTTTCTAAGGCAGGGCTCACTTTGTCAAGCAGAAGAAGGCGGCTTAAAGCGTCAAAACTGTCGATGTTACTTTTTATTGGTAGTAATCAAAAATAATCTAAAAGAATTGAACCATCACGGGACGCGTGGCAGATTTGAAACATATGTGTAACGTAGTATACGACACTGTTTACACTAAGGTATGCACTATGCGAGTTCAGTGCAGCAAGAGAGATTGCGCATGGCATCGCGTTGCCAGGTCTCATCACGCCAAAAATCAGGTTTAGCCTCACATATAGATGTCTTACATCAAAAGAAGAAATATAATGTATATACTGCATACTACTTGTATGTATTTCAAAAAGAACGAAGAAAAACACGCAAGTACACGAAAGTACTGTATATATTTGTAAATATTAAGGAATATTTTGTAAATAGGATTAACTGAGTCATAAATACACCAACCACGAGCTATCGTTCCTTATATACTTATTATTATAATGTTGCAGCTTGCTCTATTGCACTAGAAAATATTATTTTAACTTTGGTTTCTTATATCTTGGCTTTGGTTTGGTTCTAAGAATCTAAACACTGACCACAGTTGGCATAGATAAGACACTAGTCACTATATACTGAGAGAGTTGGTCAGCTCTGATTGTAGCCGAAAGCCAATGCAAGCAAAAACCCAATATACAAACCGATGAAGCGCTATGTAACAGAAAGCAATAGAAATATTATTGTCATTCACAAGAAGAATGGTCGAATGTAGTGTTTATTAAATATTGTACCAACGACTTTATTTTGATATAAATATGATATATAGTAACTATCGTATTAATACGGAGATACAATCGTGATTATGAACCACGGACAACGCCGGTAATGGTCAGTAATTTATTTGTAAGTTATTAAATTTATTATTTTTATTAATTATTACGTTTTCTTTTGCAGGTACTTTTATATATTAATGGATTTTCAAATAGTTACTATAATATTCGTGCCGCCCGTATTGTTTACCGTTGTGAATTCTCATTCTGTTTGAAATTGATGTTATTCTATTGATATAACTTTTAACAATCTCAATTAAATACTCAAGTGCGAAAGTGACGCTTTTTAAGTTTTTATATCAGTAATTTGAGATAGAACTCCATTGCAAAATTTATACTTTTGTGTTAATGTTCGAAGTATTTCAGTGCTTTGTTGAATTATTACACCTTTTAATCAAAATACATACCTCATTTGTGTTTAAATAAACCATGTGATCAAAAAATAATGTGCAAAACGAGGAGTAACGTCTGCGCAGGATCTATTTTCAACTTTTACAATTCGTGCTTCGGTACGGGATCTTCCAGGTAAATAAATATAGACATATTTAAAATTATTAACATCTATATTTCTTATACAAACATTCCTTAGCAAAGCCTAAAATTTGTGTGACTTATAATTATGTCATAAAAAATGTTTTTTGATACTTGTATGGATGATCATAAATAAAATTGCGACAAACATCACAGTAACTCCTTCACTAATTAAGTGCATGTTAGGTGTAATGTTATAGGTACATAATAAGTGACACTATTGATTTATGTTATCAGGGTTAGTCTGGGCAAAATTTTGGTTTTCCCGATGAACAGACTTTTGAAGAATCATTGATAATGATGCATAATCGATATACTATATGTGGAAAACACTTGATGATTCAGCTTATACAAACAACGATAGAAATAGAATGAATACATTTGCAATTTCTACAGACGTCCAACATATTTTATGTGAATAACGACATGAGGCCCATATATCAACAGGACCACAAGTAATTGAAGTTATTATTACAGTTCATTTTATATATTATAAGGTTTAAGATTTATTTTAGGGCTTAAAAGTTGTCACTAACTTTCAAGATGTATATAAAGATATTATTTTGATCATTACATGATTCATAATAGTGTTATTGTAGGGTATACATTTTATTTAATATTTATTGTATTATGAAGTGATCATGTCATCAAATACTTTTGGTATAAAAAGGAGTCTAGGTTCGTGCTAAGAAATGTCTACCTGCCTTTGAAAGCCATGTGATAATCTATTTTACAAGTAGGTCCAGATAAACAGATATATTTGTTTTTAAATCTCTGTTTGCATTTTGCGAATATTGAAACAACCATAAGAGCTTAAAACATTGTTATATTCAAAACTCGATTGTTGATTTTTTACTTAACATAATATATTCATTTTAATTTTGCGAGATTCATATTAAAAACATTACGGCCAGAGAAGGAAAATCAGTTGTTTATATTTATTATTATGTAATACTAATTATATATTTTTAGGTACCTTGACAGAAAAAAGGTATATTGAGAGATTCGGATATAAAAAAATATTCAAAACTTACACGGAAAAGAAATTGTATAAGAGACACAGAAGAAATATATAATAAGCTTCGACAAAAAATATAAAGAAATCTAAAAGGTCAACATTAGATAAATAAATGATTTAACTCCGAATGATTTTTAAAACAAAGTGACGACAAAATACATAGGTCAATGTGCTTATTTTTACAAAGCAAGATGAAAATGTCGAGAGAAAATTACCAGGTAGAAGATGGACCCTACAAGATAAAGTTTTGGCTTTGATTATTGACAAAAAGCCACCATCTTGCTACAAACTACTGAATAGATTATTTTTTGTTTGTCCACTGTCCAGTATTAGTTCTCTTAAAACAATACTAAATAAATACCGATGGTTCCTGGATTAAACGACCAAGTGCTCCAAACTATAAGGGCAATTGTAAAAGATAAAGATATGGTTGAAAACTTATGTCTTAACCTTTGACGAAACGAAAATTTTTAATTATAATTCAAAAGTGGACCAGATAGATGACTATCAAAACCATGGTAGCAAAGGATGAACACAGCAAATAACAAGTCATGCTTTAAAATGTATGGCTATTAGTGTTCGAAAAACTTGAAACAAAAACTCTACCTCTTAGAATATAAATATACATGATTTTTGGGCTACTTGTTATTTGAGATTTACATGTCATAACTAATGTATTAAGCTCTATATTTCATTTAATTTTTTTTTATGACAGACAGAGATGTATGTAGGACTCAGTGGCTTTCTTCTAAAAAAAAGGGTGGGATTAATGATTTTTGTAGTTCATAACCTATTAAAGATATCAAATTATATTATGAGATGAAATGGTTTAACTACTCTACTTTTTTTTCAATAAAAGTCTAATTAACTAACAAGGTAATATAGTTTGTGTGTTAGTCTACTAGCTTTTTTTATACTTAACATAACTGCTTTTAAATGCTTTGCAGGTATAGCAAAATGAAGCCACGTTAGAGAGTTTTATATGAAGGATAAAGAGAATCTGAATTTAGTTTTTGCTCCAGCACTAATCAAACAACACTTGAACTCAAATGGCAAACAAAAAACGAAGGTCCGTTTAGTTGCGGTAATTTTAAGTCATTCTGCTAAAATAGGCCAAAATAATTTTCAAACTAGCCACTCTACAGATTTGAATGAATGTTATATATTAAGCAAGCCAGACAACTTAAATGAAGGCGATATTTTTATAATTTGTCCTTAGTTTCTATCACAATTCTATCAGCATGTTATGTTAATTGGTAATAGCTGTGTTTAGCATTTATACAGATTGCAGTTCTTATCCATTCTCTCAGGTGTTTCATAATAACGATTATTATATTGTTAGTGGTAACGAAGCATTGTAATATCTTCTTTTCTTGTTAAGTACACCAAATGTGGCTACTGTGACACAATCTCAGGAAAAATATTATGCAATTGGTTATTTCCAGTTAATCGAACGTCATTAACCGTAAATGTTAGAGCATGAATTGTATTTTGTGGTGTCTATCCTTGGTTGTTATGATCTTAATAGCCATCCATATATATAGTTCCAAATATAATCAACTATTTCAGGAATTGCAATCATTGTTACTTAGCTACAGCATATGCTTGAATTACTATTTAGTTTTATTTATTTTTTGCAGTTGCTGTTGCATATGGTATAAAGACTTTCATTTATAAGAATCTTATAAATGTTAAAAACGTAGCCCACGTTGTCAGATTTCAAGCTATAATCAAATTTTGTCACGACTAATACAACATTTTAGTTCTAAAAACAAACTAAAATACTGCATGAGATGCAAGTTAAATTGTGTCGTATTGTTAAAGGTCCAAAACCTTTACTAAAAAATGTTCAGAGAATAATAACTCGAGTGATTACGTAAGTGTCGACGATTAAAAACTGCTCTCAACTAATAGCGCGCCTAAATATTAAATTGGCGGCTTGAACTGATAAAGACACAAAAGGATCGCAGGAGCAATGTGACGCAGACAACGTCAACACCAAACGCATATACTACAAGTTATTTCAAGCACCCAACATTGTAGATTTAACGTTATTCAAACTATGTTTGAATACAGGTACCAAAAGCTTAATTTATTAAAAAAAATACTTTTTAACAAAAAATTAAGCCGGCAAAAAAACTGAAAAGTAAAAAATTATATACCTTTTACTTTATTCATCTTAATAACTACGTTCTTAAATGAATGTAAATATACCTAAGTAATTTTAAGTCGGCGCCAAACAAGCAAATTAATTAATTACGTAAAGCGTGACACACCCCTTGCATGCCGAGCGCTTACGAAGCAACCCGAACGGGAACACACTTTACCGCTGGAGATTTCACATTGCATTTTTAATTTGATTTGGTTATTTGTGTGAATTTAATTAATCTAGTGATCTTTGTTCGTTGATTATTTGGTGCCGACTCTAAATCATTTAGGTATACTTACATTACTTTAAGAACTTAGTTATTAAGATTAATAAAGTAAAAAGTTTATTATTTTTTGCTTTTCAGTTTTTTCGGAAGTTTAATTTTTTGTTAAAAAGTTTTTATTTTATAATTTTTTGTGGCTATAACTAACTAATTACTACATGCTTACTTTATTTGTAATACACAACTCAGAAGCTGAATTATAAATCACCCCTGTTTTCCTACCCTTGGGGTTGCTTTTTTATGTTTACATGTATATGGGACCATTTTCAGAGTATACCCTTTCAAATCAAAGGATAATAATTAAATTCGGACTATTCTGTCAAAAGTTAAGCGCGGCGATAGATATAGTCAGTAAGTGAATAATCAATCATTATCTATTTTCATACCCTTAAGGTTGGAATTTTTTCTCCAAATTTATATATACCAATATCGGAGTATACCCTTTCCAAAAAAAAAAAATCTAATATCGGACTTTACTGTAAAAAATTATGCGTGATCATACATAAAAAAAATATACGCAACGAATTGAGAACCTCCTCCGTTTTTTTCGTCGGTTAAAAAATGTTAAGAATTTTGAAACTACAGACACACTTACAAACTGTCTTGAAAAACATAACTATAGCATATACATGATTTATTTAAAGTACAATTATATATTACTTAAAAAAATATATAAAAGTATTTTTTTATAAAGTGTACTACTGATATGTTCATTGTTAATTTTGTGACCATGACTGCACTTTTTAATACTGGTTAAAAAAGCAGAAATTTTAATTTTAACATTTTGTAAAATTATAATTTTTCCTTATAATAGCATGTTTTCCATGTGTGTTGCAGAGAATCCTCTCTGTGGCTGAACTGCTGCCGTAGAAGTTGAAGAAGAGTAAAAACTGGTTCTCTATAATAATATTCTAATGTCATTGTTTCTACTAAACATTAAAAATAAAAGAATACGTCATATTGTGATCCCCAAATAGCCCTTGGTTCAAAATAATACAGAGATGATAATTATAAAGTTTTGTTGCCATAGTAAGAACATGTTTTGTTTAGCAATAAATTGATAAATCCTATTAGTATAAACGAAAAATAGAGAAAAATTAGATGCCTTGTTTTTCATACAATATTCTTCTGACAACAGTACGTTTTCCATGTTTGTTGCCGAGATATCTGCTCTACGGCTGAACTGCTGCCGAGACACCTGTTCTGCGACTGAGCTACCGCCGCACACGTTGAAGAAGAGTAGAAATTAGGCTTACATTAATATTCTAATAGCGTTGTATCCTCTACACATTAAAAAAAATTATATACCTCATACTGTGATCTTAAGATAAAATACTTTGATTACATAAAGTGACAATTACTTTTTTTGGTATATATTGGTAAAAAAGTGTATATTTTAATTTCATCCCAACACTAAGTACCTAATGTCTATATCTGAAAATGATATTCTGTATATATATGATATTATGTATGTTGGAATATGTATTGTTAGATTTAATTAATCCTAATTATATATACTAAATGTATCTATATTTGTTTTTAATGTTATCTGATTTAAAAAATTTACATAGTATATAATTAACTTTCACAATGATGAGTAAACGTTAATTTATTAGAGAATAACTGTATAAGCATGTCATGTGAAATTAGTTTTAGAATTTTAAATAGATTTTTGTAATAAATATTCAAAACTTCGTTTTATTTTTAAATCCTGCATTTTATTACACTTTATATTATCTGATGTTGCTTTGGTTAATGGCAAAGAATTAATGTTAGTTGTGTTAGGTTTTGCCGATGCAAAATTTAGTTTTCTTTAGGAGTTATATAATTCTCACACAAGATTGATTTTTTATCACAAAGCTAAACATAACCAGTTATATTAATTCTTCGGCTGAGGTACAATATGCAGCGCTAGTATGCTTTGGTTTGCGTTTTTTAACTATAGAATTGCTATTCTTCTCCGCTATTAGGAGTAATTTTATTCTATGCAAGTGCATAGCAAGACATTTTTCACATATTTACAATTATAAAAAAGTAAAGTATATAATGTAAAACTAAAACAAAATTGTACAACACAAACTGTATGTTACGAATACATAAAAAAATAATACCATTATATTCGTTAAAATAAAAGTAATACAATCATATATAATGAAGTCTCTTATAGGTTTACTGTTGTTTTAAATTTTCGATAAAAAAGTATGGTTGTTAAGTTAATGTTTAATTTTATCACCATCGAATGTGCCCCGAAAAAAGGTAAATCAACTGACAATTTTAGTTTTAAGAATGTATACATTGGTTACTTGGCAATGTATTTCAATTAAACCGAGGAACTGTATGCCGTATGGACCATTTGTACGCTGATTGCATTGTAGATCCGGTTCGCAACAGTTCCTGGAACTTTGTGCGCACCTGGAACGATCTCGATAAATGTGAGGCGTCAAATGAAGTCGTTCCACAGTTCCATACAGTTTCACATGTCCATGTTCGGCATGTTCTATGAACGTTATTCGGAACATGTTACAAACCGATAAAGACCCGATCGAAAACAACCGAGTCCTCCCGAACCCGAACCGATTACGTATAAGTAGTTGGATAAAACCGTTCTGTATTCTGTTATGGAATAATGATGCGTAATGCTTTGCTCATGCCCTTGAACCTGTAAGGGTCCTATTTCACTGAAGGCAAGTATTATTTATAATGAACGTTATATCCAATCGTCTAACAGTCATTAATAAAAAAACATCAGCCAAGATATTAGTACAGTTCCATGCGCAATTTCTTACATGCTAAATTTTGCTATCATAATTCTATAAGGCGCTCAATTTCATAGTAAACAAAAAGTGTATGTAATTCACGATCTCTGCCAATAATCCCAAAATCAACTGCTGCCGATGAAATAAACGCCTGCTTCAAACGATAAAAAGTATGGTGATATGTGAAGAAACTTCAGCTGACAACAGACATGCGGGTTGCATTGCTGAACATTACATCTACTGAAGATTTCTCTGACCAATTACTGGCTATCGGTAATGGTTGAGTACCTATCGGCAAATCGAGCAATTTCATTTCCTCTGAATTTCTATAATTTGGTCTCATAAAAAGGCGAATTCAACAATAAAGTATTCCCAAAAATCATAGCTAACATCGAAAATAATGAATGGTTGAGTGCACGACTAATTATGATTGATTATGTTAACAGTCGGGTCGCAGGAGAGCTACTTTGGAAAGCAATAAAAACACGGGTTAACTGATCGACTGTTCAGTGTAAGCTGAAACTATAATTTATTAAACGCTTGAACATACCGCCAACCAAGGAGTACCTAAGTCATTTACAGAAACACAATTTTTCTAAAACATTTTCGTAAAACATAATAAACTTTATAAAGAAACTGAATGGTGACAATCCTTTTTCAGCAAACAATAATTTTAAGTAATTGTTGCAAACAAGTTACAAGGAAACTAATTTATGTAAACAATCTGCTTATCTACAATACACTTGATTTACAAAACTAAACACTTCCTAAAAGTTTTGTAACAAAACAAACTTGAGACATAAACAGCCAAATCCATCAAGTTATGAATGCTTACACTTATCGAAACTTATCACCTCTTATCGATCTTACACTTAACATGCTAACATGTTACTACGATTCTACTCTAAAATAAACATAACTAATCACAAAACAAAAAATAACTTGTTCTAAAAGTTCTCATGTTAACGAAAGCAAGTGGTCTAATACTTGAAATTCTCCGCTGTTCTTAAGAAATATTTTATGTTATCAGCAAAGAGTGTAAATATATTTGAAACACTTACTTTATTGATTTATTTCAACTTGAAATACCAAAACAAAGAACGCTTATACTTAACTGTATACAATATTTCACCGTACATAACATGAACATAACAACACAATAAAACCAAATATTAATACACAAGTAGAAATTAATTGAATGAAAAGAAAAAATAAATGTATCAAGAAGATATAGGCAAGATACATAATTTGGATACTGGTCTCTTAATTCTAGAATTTTTACATCTTATAGTAACTATTCGTGTTATTTGATCTGGACCAGGGTGCTTTTGTTCGATCACTCCAAGTAACCACTTGGAAGGAGGAAGACCATCTTCTTTTACTAAAACAACATCACCTTGATTTGGTTCTGGTGTGATTTTATTCCATTTATACCTTTGATATAATGTGCAAAAATATTCTCGCGACCATTTTCTCCAAAAATGTTGTACAAGCTTTTGTGTGTACTGCCATCTTCGTAAACTGCTTATATTAGTATCTTCATAATTATAATCGGGTACTGTCAATAGAGCTTCACCAACTAAAAAGTGACCCGGTGTCATTGGCATAGGAGTGTAATCTATACACAAAAATATATGGCCCATAAAGAAAATAACTTCCTTTTGTCTTGCAAAAGTGTAACGTCATTAAAATATTTCGTATTTTTCAATTTATATCTTATTTAATTTCATTATCCTAATTAAAAAATTAATTATATAAATAATTATTACATAATAATAATAAATTGAACTTAATAAATTTGAATTCATTTTAATGTTCTAAATCTGCTCATTACTTGACTGTGAAGAGGAACGGAGTACACCGGGTTAGCTAGTAAAGTATATATTTCAAAAGGAACGAAGAAAAACATCCACATTAATATAAATACCGTATATATTTGGAAATATTGTAAATGGAATCAGCTGATTTATAAATACGCCAGCGAAAAGTAATCATTGCTTATATATTTATTAATATATCAGAAACAAACTAAAAAGAAGAAATCTTGCAAAAAGAATCAACTGATTTATAATTACGCAAGCCAAAGTAATCATTCCTTATATAATTAACAATCAATATATAATAAATCAACCGACAATTTGACTTCTAAGAATGTATAAATTGCCTACTTGGCAATGTATTTCAATTAAACCGAGGAACTGTAAGGACCTATTTGGACGTTGATTGTAGGACATGGACCGACACCATACATCTAAACTTGTGGAACTAGCTAGTTCCGCGAACATGTTAACCGCACCTAGTTCCGAACGCTAGGTTAATCGTTCCATGTCCGGTCCGCGCCCGGACATGTTTTGCGCATGTCTAATCGAGATAAAAGAGAAATTGCGATCTATGTACCTACCTACTTTCCTATAACATGAAAATTGATATAAGTATTCTGTGCTACCTCTTCTATAACACAGAGTACCTTAAATAAATTCAATACCATCTAATAGTGATGTTAAATATGAAATAACATTGGTTATAACGCGAGTCTCAGAAATAATTATATTCGTTATAATTGTTTATACGATAGATCTGCTATAAATATAACGTACTCAGACAAAATGAGAAAACGATTTAAAAAATAGTTCAAGTTAGCTTCATATATTCAACAAACTTAAATAAACTTACTTAGAAGAGAAAAGTTAACTTATATATTGCATAGATATCATTCTTTAAAGTTTGTTGTAAACTAATTATAATATTTCTACTACTTTGTAAAGAGAAATAAATGAGATACTGTAATTCGATGATAATAATCATTTCTGAATTTTGTTACTGATAAAGAATTATATTATTACAATATTGTACTGAATGATTGTTTTTTTTATAACGAGATATTTCAATTGCCGCTACAGATAACTACACAATACAAGTTTAATTATAGTGTCTATATTTCGTTTAGTTGCGGTAGTCCAGTGAAGCTGCTAAGACCTTGCTAGGTCAATAGCGTAGTCAGTTCGAGAAAAAAAAAGTTTAGTTGCTAAATATAATAAATTAATTTTATTCAGAACAGTGCCATATTTATTCAAAGATGCGATTGTAGCTATAGCATTAATCAATCATTAAATTTCGTTTAGCGATAATTTGGTATTATCATTTATTCGGTATGGTACAAAATTTAGCATAAACTAGTTTATGTTTATGGTTTTTAAAATTATTATTTAAAACGATAGTGTGTAATATGTTTGAAAACTTTGTGTAAACAGTATACATATTGGATTCAGTGCATTAATTAAATTCTATAATTTCATAGGAAAACAGATATTTTAATTATGATTATCTTTTTAAATAGTTGAACTTCGCCGACATTTATTAATTCACGTCACCCTGTTAAAAATAAATTCACGATTTTTGAATCGTTATAATTATAGCAACATTGTCGCGTACGAAATAAAATCAGCATTTCGCATTTAGTGTACAAGTAAAAATAGCAATAATTTTTAACTCTACCATATAATAATCTGTGACACAGCAAATAAATATTATCTGGATTTTGGCATGTGACAGAGTAGAAATTATACATGTTTATATATCGTGTAGGACCACAGAATAAAAAAATGTAGAACTTTCAAACAGCAGAATATTTGTACAGTACATGACGAAATAATATAAGAGCTTACTGCTCACTAGTCGAGTTATATAAGTAAAAAAAGATGATTAACCTCGGAATGAGACACAATTAGTTTGTACACTCACATAAACCTCATCTTGCCAATCTAAAAGTATTCTTAGTAACAGTTTAATGAAATATCAAAGAGTTTTTTAAGCCAATTGTGTAAAAAATAAAAATAAATTTGATCGAATTAATCTATCCAGTATTTTTTGGGTTATGAGCGCACAATGGTCTCTATTATTTTATATATATAGATGATTATAAGAGTGAATCTGTTTTATATAATTTCAATACGTCAAATGGTAATAGTTTTTTTGTATGATTGGCGGCAAATTGTTGTTTGTTATTGTATATCCAGCATACTGCAACACCGTTGTTTATGGTTATGGCAAAAACTCATTAGAGATTAGAGAATTATTTAATTCCATATAGATAACCCAAATGGGTTTATTTTTTCATTGTTTTTTCACGTACTTAACAAGGATTATCATAATAATGAAAGTGCCGAAATTTCTGTGAATTCTGCACATACTGCATCGTATTTTATAAAGAATTTTTGTCGTAATAACTAGCAACGGCATGAATGTTACTATGGCTCTTACCAATGAAAATGTAGAAATTAAATTATAAATATAGCATCTGCCTATGTTTCTTTCGACAGTCATAAATAGTATTGATTACAGTGTACTGAAGCTTTGACAATCATATTGTAAGTAAAAAGGCGACACACACTTATGGTATTATTTGTAGCTAGAACTTAAAACCATGCTGGAAGTATGTGAAGAATAACACATATTTAAATTCATTTCAATTTGTGTATCTATATTTAAAAATTGCAATAAATAAATTAATAAAGATACAAAGAAGCACATCCAATAAGTAGTATTAATTAATGATTAATAAGATAACAACATCATACATTTGTAGTACATACGCTTTTTGTTTTATTGTCATCATACTGTGTAGTCGAATGTGAAAAAAATCTAACGTATATATTTTTGTATTTAAATACATTAGTACCTACTTTTTCTAGATCTTCTTGATTCTTATGCTAATCAGTGGGATTGAATATTTATTTCTGGTCACACTTAAACATATAACTTTGCAGAAAATAACTATTCATTATTGAATTATGTATTATTGGACTTCGTATGAAGTTGTTATTTTAGATAAAAGTTTAAAGAATACGAATTATTTATGTATTTTTTTGTGGAAATATATGAATGTAATTAGTAATTTAAACTTACAAGAAGTAGGACAAAGTAGTGCGTTTCATTTTTACTGTTTACGAAATTAAGTTGATATTCAGAAACATATCGTTTTTTATGAAGATTTATCAAATTAGGTGGATGATAATATACAATTTAAATTAATTTGTATTAAGTATAATAAACAATGGAAGTGTCTAATGAAATAAAGGAAGATATCCGTAAAACTCAATCGGAATTGAAAAATGCGATACGAGTTCATCAGGTTGGTTTATTGTTATACTAATTTTATTCAAAGATGTACATATCACAACTACTTTTTTCCTAATGCTAGTATTTTAATTGTTCTCAGGTTTGGGTTGCACGTCTGCAAGAAGATGAAAACGTATGATTTAATATTTTCTTGTACATATTATCATGTTATTTATAAATTAATGTACGTATTAATTATTTTACAGAATACTCATTTTCAAACAAAGGTTAAAGAAGCTGAAAAAGAAATTATCGCGATTGGACATACACAAGTAAGTTGACAGAATTGTTAGTTTGTGTAATATAATTTAGTGTTTGAAACAGAATAAATTGTAATTATATATTAGATTTAAAAAATGCGTACGTGTTATGAATTATTGATAATTGTCATAAATTTTAATTGTTATAATGACTTCTCATTTATGATTTTTTTTTGTTATTGTCAGAAAAATAAAAAAAACATTTAAAATAAAAAGTATCCACTTTTAATATATAGTCATTAATCTTAAATATTCCAATAACTCATATTAAACACATATAAATAATATTTATTAAAAATTTTAGTAAAATAAAAGTTATTAAAAATATTATTAATAAGGAAAGAATGATTATATTATATTTGGTGAATGTCTCATTATGTGAATATACTTTTTAAAAGTTATACATTATGAAATTGACACCTTAATAAATTTATAATAAATAAATTTTATAGGGTAAAACAAAGAGATTATATAAATAAATTGTAATTTACAGAAGTTAGTAGTAGATAGACTTCGTAGAGAATTGGAACTTTATCAACATCGCCTTAAAGCTAAAAACAAATTAATAAACTTGGAAAATGATAATCGTTATGTAGCTCAACAATTACGGGACCACCAGATTCAATACCGTAATAGAAATAGGAGTATATCACTCCTGAAGCCATCAGTACTGAATGAAATACAGATTAAAACTGAAAATCACAATGAGGAAATAAAAGAGTGTATAACAGACTCAGAAAATGATATAAAATCATCAAATGAAAAAGAGAATTCAAATCACAGTGATAGCGATGAGAAAGAGAAAATATACCAAAGAAATTTTCCTCAGTTAACAAACACTGTGAATGACAGCCGAAGCAACTTTGCTAATGCACTGAACAAAGTGAAAGAATCTTTTATGTAAGTATATAATATAATAAAGTTTTAACCAAAACACAAGTAAAATCAGTGTAATAGTGCACCACATAATAACAGTATGTACAGTACAGTATATAATAATATATATATATGTACAGCTTTAATTGGTTCAGTATTTTTTTTTCTCTCTTTCTGTTACTTTGTTATATTCCTAATATTTTAAAGTAAGATTTTAGAATATCAATTAATTTCAGTATTTTATTACTTTTTCTGATTCAATTTCTTTGTTTTTCTATTATTATGTTAAATCTTTAAATATGTAAAATAGTTTAATACTTACTTATGAATATTTAATTAAGTGTTGGAGCATGCCGTGGTTGTCTCTAAATATGACTACATTTATAATGAATCATAATAGTCCTACTTTTTATATATTTACTAGTGTATTGTCTTGTTGATGACCCTAAAATATATAAATAAATATAACAAGAATAGTACAGTATATAATAATAGTGTGCACCACAATAATAATAGTATATACAGTACAGTACATAACAATATTAGTACAGTATATAACAATATTAGTACAGTACAGTACTATTATCACTAATAACAGTTAGAAAGAATCCTAATTTTGTGTGAAAAACATATTTACAGTGTGAGTACTTGAGAGAATTGTACATTTTTTCCCATTGAGGGTGGCACTGAAATAACAGTTCTCGGCTTTATATTTCCTTATTATGTTTACCTTCATACCCAGTTGGTAGTTTTCCCAATTTAAATTAGTATTTATAGGAGTAAATGGGTGTAAATTATGAGAAATTCATTGGTAAATACTAGAGTTTCAAGTTGTTGGTATTGAGCCAATATTCCTTTGTTTATGCATGCTAAAATCTAGCAGGTAAATGCTAGCTAGAACCTGCATGATGTACAATCAATAAAGCATAATTACCACATCGAAGTTTCTCATATAGTAGTAAGTACTACTGTGTTCTATTTGGAATGGTGTGGTTGACAATATGCTATAAAAAAAGTGTGTACAAAGTGTTGCATCTCAGTGACCAAGGGTGATAAACTATTTATTTGCATTAATATGGTTGTCCTTTTGAGTTTTATATAGCCATAGGTTCCATTGACTGCTTACCATCGACTTAAATGTTTGTTACATATATAAAAAATCATCTTGAGCTCTTTATGAGCTGTGAATTTAATTAAAGCAAGTACATGTTTTAATAGATTGGTTAAAAAAAGTATTTTATATTATTCAAATTGTAATTTCTCTTTATAGTGGTAGTAAACATCAAAATAATACTGAATGGCAAGAGCAGAGATCTGATTCCGATTCATCCAGAGGACCTGACATATCACCAACTCCATCACCACCACCTCTGCCTGAACCTGGTGAAACTGTTACAAAAGAAACATTTTTAAGGTAAAAAAATATACTACTACATACAAAATCTGTTATAACGACATCAATGGTACTACACGCAATCCTGGTATTTACGGCATGTTAGGTTCTCGAAATACGCGACGTAAATCGAAACAACGTAAGTCGATACATATTTGTTCATATGTTTACATGTAACACTCGAGGGTTAGGATCCATTCTCTTCTTCATTGTACTATTACTATCTTGTTTAGGTGGCATAATTAAATTAAAATTCATTTAAATATCTATGTAGAAACGAAACTGTCAGAGATGTAAAAAAAAACTAATGCACTACATCATAATTGTCCGTTGTCCACGAACTAACTGAACAAAATCAGTAACATGTGCAGGGTAAACCCCGCGACAAGTGACTTCTCCTACGCCGTAAATCAAAACAATTGACGTATGCTTGATGAATAGTGTCAAAACAATCTTCGACGTAACTTGAAACGACGTAAATCGAAACGTAAGTCGAGGGCTGCCTGTACTCATATTTAGTTGAGATACAGCATTCAGATGAGACTTTCATTTTGGGTCAATATAACCAGTATGTTGTTCTAAACTATGGCACCCTAAATGGTTTTGACTGTATATATAACAACGTAGCAAACTGTTGGTGAATTAATTTTTTTTATTGGTTTTACTATTCTGAACATTATTTTCTGAAATTGAACAAAGTTTATAATAATAGTACAGACACCTAAGCATGACATGGATCATGAATTTAACATTATCAAATTGTTTTTTTCCTTCTTCTTCTTAAAATGATACCATGTGTGTCACACGATTTTGCCAATGTCAAGTGAATGGAGTCATAATACAATGGAGGTTGTGCCAGACAATTAGACAACTATATATCCAGACCGGGCTATCTACAAACAGACACCACAGAGGAAGTACATGTAAATTAAACATACAACATATTGTTTTTTCTCCTTCTGTATCTGTGTATTTAACATGAGAACTATATGTCATTACAATCGATAAAATATATCAATTATTCAATTTAGATTTCAATAAAAAAATATCCAGACATATTAAAAAAAAATTGGTTACCTGTCAGTTTACAGACGATAATTTTATGTGATAGCGTCATAAGAAAACATTGATAAAAAAAAATTGCATACCTTTAAGAACTGAATTTTTCCAGGTATAGATAGATGCGTCACAATCCGAACGCTTAGGCCAATCGAGCATATCTATAGCTTGTTCCGCGGTCTCGCTTGCACGCTCTGCTCAGGCGGAACGTGACAATGAGTCATGCTCGCTTTCGTACGTGCAGCCGGCGTTCGTCGATTTATAAAACGTTATCACGTCAAAAATTCTACTGATTTTATTTAAATCTTGAATATAGTAATAATCTTGAGTACATTATATTTTTAAATTGGTCACGCTCAGTGGTAATTTGTTTGGTCACTACAACAATCAATTTGAATCCTATGCCACCCTTAAACCACATAAAGTACTAAACAATATGGTCAATATACATATATTGATTTTTAAAGGTTACATATAGTTTGTTAATTTTAAATACTTTCAGATTAGTCGGATTAATTACACAATCACAGAAAGAAATAATATTAAAGAAACGGAGTGAGCGACGCAAAAGGAATGCAACAACTGTAAATAAAAATGAATTTATGTATGGAAATTATGATATGTTACCTGTAAGTTTATAAATGAGATATATTATTTACATAGGATTACTAAAAGAAGACTTTGCTGCAAGCAATTTTCTTTCATCTTTTTGGTTTTGAAATATATTTGAATTAATGAAATATGCTTATCATTTTAATAGCAAAAAAAAAGACATGAGAAATAATACTATACTTACTAATGCGAAAATCTGTTTATTTTTTTGTTTTCACGTTGTATCTAATGGCCCTACAAACATGAAATTTTGCACAGATATTTTTAGGAGAACAGGAATAGTACTTTATATGCCGAAAAAATTGCCATTTCGGAGGAATCGGGCGAAGTCGCGTGCAAAAACTAATTACAATATATAAGTAATTGAAAAGTTTATGTGTTCAAGACAAAAGAGAAATCAAATCCAAGGAAAACTTCTAATTTGCTGTATTTGTTTTTTAGAAACGTAAGAAATATAATCAGTTTCCGTATCTTCAGTCACACAACGACCCGCCTCAAACCCGATCTGCCAAGTTACGAAAACAACAGGTAATAACCATGTATTTAGTTTTAATTTACGGCTTCATGAGATGTAAAAGTTTTATCCGAGGTACAGTGAGAATTTCATCGTTACTGCTTAGTCCTCACAGAGAATCGTAATGATATTAAACTAGATTCTTAGTTCAGTATTTCAGTATCTTAGTGATATGAAAACGACATTGAAATAAGTTTTTTTTTTTTTCAAATTTTAACGCGATTTTTATGGTGCATACAAAGACCATAGTAAGATGTTTGTAAATTGTAATAAGTGAACAAAATTTCATGTTCGCGTCTGAAACATATCAAAAGGTAATCATTTGAAAGTCATGTAACAAATATTTTGATATTAAGTCTTTCAAATGTGTGTTGTAAGATATAGAAGAAAGTAATGTCCATTATAATATTGCAATACTTCTAGTTTCGGCTGTTCCTTGTCGGGAGAAAGTAAAGAAAAATATGCTCATATTATTGAATATTTCTAGTATAGTTAATTAATGAGTTTACCCAATGTACAATATAATTTTTTATTGTTTTGAATTAATTGATTTTGAGATCTGTATGAGTGTCTGTTATTAAGGAGTCAATTACAAGTAAATGTACAAAAAACAAAAATGTGTTGTCCACTTGAATAACTGAAAAAAGATTGTGCCCACCAGATTAACTGAAAAAAAGGTTATCCTCACCTCTTTAACTGAAAAAGTTTGTATCTTAATAGCCGATAAAAGTTTCTGTTGATCTGAATGACTTAATAAAGGTTGTATTCTCCTAAAAAACTTAAAAAAAAACCATCTGGAAGGTCTACATTTAACTTTTTTGATGTGGCAAATGCTTGGATTTTCCTTTTTGTATGACAGCCATGATAGTTGTAGCGTGATAAATTATTTAATTAAAGGTTCTCCATTTATATCTGACAGCCCTTTACTTAGAAATGATTTGAAAATGTTTTAACTTTATGCATATGCAGTTATACATAACGGGAATAATTAGAAATCATTTCGGATTTAATTCATCGTAATCTATTAGTTTGATAAATTTTTATATAAATCATTAGTATTGCGATGTATTTTTCATTCAAGTCAGTCAGTTTTCAGTCATTTTATTCACCATTACGATTTACTTATCGGTGGCGAGCTGTAATAATATACTCATGTCACATCAGAATAAAATTTAATGAATGAATTGAGTTTTCTTATTATATGATTCGTCGTCAACTTCCATATTTTTTTGTATTGTTGTAGGTATAATTTAAAATTAACTCTTTAATAACATAAATATTTCAAGGTATACATGTGTGTCAACATGTTGTTAGACATAAAGCAAGTACATATTTTCATTATTCTTTACTGTTGTCTGTTATGTTTTCAATACGTAAAAATAAATAATTAAAATATTTCAACTTAGCATTAGTTACAAATGCAATAATTGGTCTATATGTATTAAATATGTTGTGTCTTGAATTGTGTTTTTTTATATCAAGCTACAATCAGTTTGAAATTATTTATTTTTTTCAGTTACAAAATAAGTCGTCACGAGAAGGATCGCCATCAGGGTCATCTTCAGAAAATAAAGGTAATCAAATAAACATTATTCAGTTTAATCTTGAGAATACTAACGTATATGAATGGATTTGTTCCTTAGAGTCTGTTAAAATATATAGTACCTATATTCATTACTTAACATAAGTTATTACAGCTTATATTATAAATGCAAAAGTGTATTTGTTTGTTTGTTACGCCTTAACTATGCGTAATTACTGAGCTATTAAGACCTTGCAGGGTTAATAGCGTAGTCAGATCGAAAAAAACCGATCATCTTGAAATTTTGCATCTTGCAATTGACAGGGGTATATAAAAGTACATACCTTACTTTTCATGCAGAAAATATGTATTTATAGTGCATGTCAAATTTACATTAACGTGTACAAGGCCGCAACCAAAAGCTAGTCGAAAAGTAGTTCCATAAATATGTACTTCAAAATAATATTGATATTCTTATGGAAATTATATTAATACCTAGCTTTATACTAGTTTTTTTTTTTTTGAACTGACTACGCTATCGACCTAGTAAGGTCTTAACAGCTTCACCGGACTACTAAGGCGAGCGCTTAGGGCACTCAGCCGACTTTATTTGACAACAAACTCGAGAAGGGTGCACGGCACACCTCGGCTTGGGCTCTTGCCCAATTCGTATAATTAGCGACCAATCTGAGCTGACCCAAGCCAACTATTCATACATATGTTGGAGTTGTTGGAACATATATGTGTACCAAGCATACATACCTCAACAACTCTTGTACATATTTCGTATCGGATAATTTTCTAAACTATTTCAGTTCGATAAGGGAAAGAAACAAAACCCTTCCACTTTCATGTTCAAGCGGGTATGTGTGTACGTGTGTGGAGGTGATATGTGTAATGTTGTTGCAGTGATGTAATATTTTGAACGGGGGGTTCCACAGGGGTCGGTTTTGGGCCCGCTCCTGTGGAACATGGGCTACGACTGGGTGCTCCGCGGCACACTCCTATATGGAGCGCGCCTAATCTGTTATGCAGATGACATCCTAGTCGTAGCCCAGGGGTGGAATTGGAAGGAGGTGGAGCGCCTGGCTACGATGGCCACAACACTCGTGGTCAGGCGCATAAGGAGGTTGGGCCTCAGGGTGGCCCTTGAGAAAACCGAGGCCATACTTTTTCATGGACCTCGGCAGGGGCCACCACCTGGGGTCCACATTATAGTGGAGGGCGCCCGGGTCAGGGTGAGCGCCTAAATGAAGTACTTGGGCCTCACCCTGGATGGGCGCTGGCGGTTCGAGCCCCACTTCGCGGCGCTCGGGCCGCGAATTGCTAGGGCGGCGTCGGCACTCGGCCGGTTGCTCCCCAATATTGGGGGGCCGGGGGCTGGGTGCCGGCGACTGTATATGGGAGTCGTGCGGACGATGGCCGCTTACGGGGCACCGGTCTGGGCGGACGCCCTCGGGGCCACCAACGTGCGCGCGCTTTGCAATGCGCCGGCTCCCTTCCTTGGGAGCTGGAGGCAGGAGTTCTCGCAGCCGTATACGAATTCACGACGGCGAGGAAACGTAGTGCGGAGTCTCCGGCTCCCAGGGTGATAGAGAGTAGGAGGAAAGAGTTGCGGGAGGGGGCGATTGAGAGGTGGATTCAGATCCTGGCGGAAGCGCGCTTCGGAACGTACACCATCGACTCCGTCCGCCCGGTCCTGCGGGATTGGGTTGGGAGAGAGTGGGGCTCCCTGTCGTTCAGGCTGGTGCAGGTGCTGACCGGACACGGTTGTTTCGGGTAGTATCTGCACCGGATCGCTCGCAGAGAGCACACTCTCTCTGAGTGTGTTGCGTGGGAGGTGGAGCGCTGCACTTTGGTGGCGATGGTGGGGTAGGATTTGTCGCTGCCGAGCGTGGTTTCATCCATGCTCAGCAGCGAGCAGGCGTGGCTAGTAGTAGCCTCCTTTTGCGAGGAAGTCATCTCGCAAAAGGAGGCGGCGGAGAGGGCCCCCGAGGCGGACCCCCTCAGTGGCCGTCTTCGTTATCGGAGGTCCGGCAGGAGGAGGCGGCGCTTTGCCCAACTCCTCCTGCCACTGTAGCCGGACCTGAGGGGATGTAGTCGGGGAGCTCATCCCCTCATTGCACAGTGTGTACCCAGCTGCCTCTCTATAGGTAGGAGCCTGGCGGTCATTTTCTGCCGGGCGGACCGTTGGGGTGGCTATCTAAGGGGAATAGCTTAGAACGATCCCTTGCCGTCCCAACACTACGGTCTGTTGGTACACCGTGGGGTTTTAGTCCGTGCGAGCCGGACATAACCCACCCTCTCCCCCGGGAGGGTGGGTATCCAAAAGGGATTTCCCCACGTAAAAAAAAGTGATGTAATATTTTGTGTGAGTGTATCGCGCGAGTAGCGCACTCAAGAGCTCCACGCCGAGGGAACGGACCTAGGCTAGAGCCGCTACCGAGGGGGGCCTAATCTGGTAAACCTTTTACTAGCTTATAGTATCTTGCAATAGGTATATGTCTTTTTCCGTACCCCTGTTAATATATGTATAAATTTTCATGATGATTGGTCAAGTAGTTGAGGTGTAAGAATGTAACAGATAAATCGACATTCCCATCTATATTATTAGTTGAGATTATTTTTATGGGAATTTTAGCAGCTTGGAGTAATAATAAGCCAGCGTGGGTGGCAGCGTTACCGCCCAGTTTATCAGTTGAACCAGTCTATCCACCCGCCAAGAAAGTTTGTCACGGCTGCGGAAGAAATGGTAAGTTCTTAACCCTTGTTTTACTTTTAAATTTAGAAATATAACTTGTTCCAGCATGTTTGTTTTTTAATATCATATAGGAGGCAAACGAAATGGGGGGCACCTGTTGTTAAGCGATTACCGCTGTCCATAGACATAGAGCCTAGAGGTGTCGCAAGTGTGTTGCCAGCCTGTGTTTGGGGGAGTGGAGAGAAAGGGAGAGGGGTTAGGAGGAGAGTGGAAGGGAGAGGAGAGGGGAGGGGAGATGAGTCTCCGGCGCTCTCACTGACCGAACGAAACGCAACAATGCAAGCATTATTACTTCACGTCGGTTTTCTGTGAGAGGGTGGTGCTACCCCGGTCGAGCCGACCCATTCATGCTAAAACCAATACCTGCATGTTTCCTTATTATGCTGTAAAATGTATTAACTTACTGTGAAATAAATCTTGAATTGTTGGCCAATCTATACATATAATAAGAATGTACACCTAAAGTGTCTGTACTTTTTACATTTTTATAGAAAAAATGTGCGGGTGTCTAGGAGTAAGTAATAAAATACATTTTGGAAATGTCTGTCTCTCAGTTTCTATCAGTATTCATACAATGCGTATGCATCACTGCTAGAGTATTCAAGATAAATATAAATCATGTCCTTGAGTGACATTTAGTCTTTGTTTCATTAATAACGGGTAGGTCTATCAGAAGTAATTTAAATGACAACGCGACTTAAGTATGAAAGAAAATTAGAAACTTAAA
>JACEII010000034.1:145477-307072 GCA_014332785.1 Antheraea mylitta
GTCTGTCTGTCTGTCTGTCTGTCTGTCTGTCTGTCTGTCTGTCTGTCCCTATGCACACGCATCACTCTGAAAGTACTGAACCAATCTTGATGAAACTTGACATAGTGATAACTAATATTACGAGATTACATCAAATATACTTTTTGTCTCATAAAACGCAAAGGGTTCTCCAGGATAAAGGATTAAAGTCTAGAATATAAACCCGAATTACTCTGAAAGTACTCAACCAATTTTAACGAAATTTGACACGGTGATAACTAATATTAGAAGACTACATCCAGGATACTCTTTGTCCCATAAAACGCAATGAGTTCTCCAGGATAACGAAAAACAAAAATTTGCAGTTAACGTAACTAGACTTTTTTGCGACACCTTAGTACAAGAGCCGACAACGTTAAAAGAACAAGAATTTTAGAATACCTGGTTCTTTAATACATCAATATTTTTTTTTTATATTATAAGAGGCAAACGAACAGGTGGGTCACGTGATGTTTAGTGACCACCACCGTCTATAGACACTAGCAACACCAGGGGATTTGTAAGTGCGTTTCCAACCTGTATATGGGGGAGTGTAAGGGAACCTCCGGCACTCTCACTGACCGAACGAAACATTACAATGCAAGCACTGTTATTTGACGTCGGTTTTCTGTAAGTATTCTGGCAGTATTAGCCCGAACGAGCTGATCCATTCATGCTGAAACCAGTAATAGCTTCAGCGTGGCTCTACCACCTACAGAAATTATCAATATATCAATAGACAGAGTTTAGGACATTTGGTAGCGGGTTAACGTTGTATTTTTAATAGGCATTTTGATTTATGATTAATCAATAATAAGTTTAGGAACATTTTTTTCAGTAACTTTTAAACGCAATTAAACATTCAGACACATTTTTTATAAACAATCATATATATACCCGCTGATATATTTTATAAATAAAAAAAAAGAATGTGGTGTCGTGGGACACCAGGTAGGAACGAAGTTCTTTCGGCTAATGTAGAATCGACACTATTTGGAAAAAAAAATTGTGCTCAATTTTATGTAATTGTAATTCAAATTATAAATTAAAATAACAAAATATGTCTCTTTATTTTTGTTTGACAACATAAAATTACATAGAAGTAGAAATGATTACAAAAAAGGAGAAAGAGAAAGATATTACACACTACTCGCTTATGTATACGACTGTCGCGCCTGCGCACGTCTCATTTAACTGTTTTATTCCATGCACTTTTCGTTACAGTTTTACTATCACATTTTTTTCAGTTCGGTCGCGCAGCAAAATCTCTATCTCCTCCAAGCCTGCCGTAAGGAACTTCGTTCCAATAATAAATTTTAAATCAATTATTTTTTTTCATAGCAAAGAACCAATTTCATTTTATTAAACATTATTGACCACCATATACAACGATAAACGTAAACGTATGACTTGGGATTGACGCCATCTCAAATATATGCGTCGTCGACCATCAGGCTATACAAAGCCGAAATACCTTGGGCCGGCGAGGTGAAATATCTTGGTGTTACTTTAGATAAACACTTAAATTTCGATTCACACACAGAAAGAGTGCGAAACAAAGCTGTATGGTCTTAGGTCGTTTCTATCATTTGCTTTGTCATAAGAGTAAAATATCCCCCAGACAAACTCACTTTATACAAAACTTGCATCCGTCCGATTATGACGTACAGTTGTTCGGTCTTTGCACATGCGCAAAATCGTATTCAAAAGCTGCAGGTTCTCCAGAACTGAGCCCTACGTAAAATCACCGGTGCCCCATGGTACGTCCGGAATAAGGATCTCCACAGGACCTGGAGATGCTTTCTGTCTGAGCGTATATAAAATCACTTACAGGTAGTTATTTCGAAAAAGCCGCGAATCATCCCAGCCCGTAGTGGTATCCGCCGCGAACGATGAACCCGTACCCAACGCTGCGCAGTATAGAAGACGACCGCGACACATTTTTACCGACCCTCCTGATTCAATCACGTCAGCGAACGATCAGTACCAGCCTGTCTCTTCAAACAGAGCGTGTTCTCACCCACGCCCGCATAACCGCAGATCACGCCGCCGTGGTCTGGGACTAAATTTCGCTCCCGTACACCAAATTAGGCCCTTCTCGGCAACGGCTCAAGCCTAGATCTGTTCCCTGGGCGTGGAGCCCTTGAGTACGCTGCTCGCGCGATACAGTGACACAAGAGTTCTACCCTTATTTTTCGTTATCCTATCCTACATAGTTTAGAGGATTTTTTCCTACACAAAATACATATAGAAGTTGTTGAGGCACGCATGCTTGGTACACATGCATGTTTCAATAACTTATATACGTATATAAGTTACCGGACTACTAAGACGAGCGCTTAAGGCACTCAGCCGATTTTATTTAGGCAACCAGTTCAAGGGTACACGGCACACCTCGGCTTGGCTGTTGCCTGTTGCATGCAAAATCGCGACCTATCTTAACTAATCTTGCTAACTATTCATATATGTATGAGTTGTTGAAACGTATATGTATACCAAGCATACACGCCTCAACAACTCCTGCATATATTTATTATCGGAAAATTGAGAGTTTTTTAGTTCGATAAGGAAAAAAGTAAACCCTTCCACTTTCATGTGTAACATGTTTCATTCATCATCATTCAGTGTTTCATGTGTTTCACGTGTGTGGGGGTGATCGTGTAGTGTTGTAGCAGTGATGTATATTTGTGTGTCACCGTATCGCGCAAGCAACGCACTCAAGGGATCCTTACCGAGGGATTGAACCTGATGTATAAAACTGGCTTGGTTTGAAGGTGATAGGTACTATGTTGTGAGTGGTACAGAGATTATTTATAAAAATATATTGGAAATATATTTCAAATACGTTTTTGAAACAGTTTATAACTCTTAGACAATAGTTTCAAGCAAGTGACATTTGACGTTTTCGGCGGGATGTTTGACGCTTCGATACGGTGTTCATATATTTTTCTTTAATACAATGGAGTATAAAAAGGTTTTAATACAAGTCGAAGATAGTTATGATAAAGTAAGTGGTAGAGATGTTTATTCAGTTTTATGTAGGTTAGTTTTTATTTTAATTGATCCTGGTAGATGACGCTACGAATGGGTACTAGGTTTATTTAAAAAATGAATACATGTAATCTGGGTATATGTTTAAGTGAATCCGTGGATAGTTTGGATTCACAATTGGAAACGGTAGTTGTGGCTGCAATCGGGTATCAGTTTTATTTGCGGGGTGGTAGGGTTTTACAGCCTGACTGGGTCACAACCACCATGTACATGACGAAAAAATCCGTAATAGTGATTCGCTTCTGCGCGTCGCGTTTCGGGATCAGCCTATGCATATCCAGCTTTTTGTAGGCCGGCATGATAGTGGCGACCAGCGATGGATAGTGTGTCACTCGGTGGTCGCTATTGTTTTTGGATTGTACTGTGCTTACCATCAGGCATAGTACAGGCATTTTCCGTGCTACGATAAAAAAAGAAACAATTTTTTCGCGTGATAACCAATTTGGTGCAAACGAAGTTGCACGGGTCAGCTAGTACAAAATAAAACTAAAATCAATAATATTATGACTAAAATACTGCAGATTCTTTTTCTTCTTTAATCTATGGCGCATATAACACAATTCTGCCAATGTCATGTGGATACAGAGTGTGCACTGTCTGTGGCAGATAGTGACATAAACGTAGAAGGCCGATCGAATTCGAAAAATAAGATAATTAATTTGTGTTCAGACCGAGTTATTGAATGTTTCCCACAAGTATAGTACGTTATCTACATGATATTTTGATAAAACATATGGCACACAACGTAAAGTAATATTGTAACAACCACATCGTCATATATAAAATGTGGAAGTAAGATGGCACATTCTCAGTATTTGTGGCGAAAAAGAAATAATTATATGTTGCTTCGATACAGACGGATTGACGATGTAGCTCAAAAATAAGCTAGCTGGCCAAGTTTTAGCAACCCGCCGTCAAAGCGCTTATGTATCTACAGTTTTATAGTTATATATAATATCATTGACTAAAATAATAAAAGTTGTTTTCGGTAGCATAAAACATACAATATAGGTCGTTCAAAGTAAGGGCCTATGCATACAACGCTTTTTAAACGATCCGATGACGCGTGTCAACAACTAAGAGGCACAGCAAATGCACTGCAAGTGGTAAACTTTGCACTTTGGCAAACGATCATATTATCCAGTCTCGCATTGTGTTATTGCAAACACACAATTACGGCAAATTGTACACAATATAAGCCTTGGTTTGTGCAAGTATGCTACAAGGTAATTAAAGTTGTGAATGGTACTTCAAACATGGATGAGATGGTGCGAAGCTCAGGAATAAAAACGCATTAAAAATCTGTGTGTAGTTACATACGATAGAAATTACATTTTTAAAAAGAAAGCGTGACAAGTGTATGTATCACTGGTCTCCAATACCCGTAGGCAAGCGAGACACTACTCCCATTCTTACCGACACTATGTTTACCCCTACCATCATTCGTCAATCAAAGACTGCGGGTCAGAATTTTAGACCCTTTTCGTATTGTCACAAATGAAATCAATGCGCTACTTAAACGATGGCGACACTCGTTCTTGAAAACTACGTCGTCAGATTTTTTTATAAAAGCATTGTATATAAAATATTTAAACTCAAGTTTTCTTACGTTATAAGAAAGCAGTTTGATCTAAACAGGTTAGACACAAACCGTCATGTATTTTATACACCAAAGCGTTTAAAAAGTCCACAACAACGTAAGCGACTTTTAAGATTTAAGACACCTCCAAAATTCGTTTCCCTTTCGCCACATCTTTCCGTAATTGCTCGATACTACATTCCAGTAAATTACATTCGAATTGTGATAAGTTGGAGTATCTCTCCATTTCGGTCGCACCTAGGTGGTTCACGCATACAAGTCCCGAAAAATAAGACGTACCGAAATCATTATTTTCAATATAGGCATTAAATTTAGAAGGTTTACCATCCAAAGCGTCCAGTATTCTCTGGGTGAATATTAAGATGCTGTACGCAGCGGATAGCGTAGGAGACCAACCTTTCTTGGCTTTATTGATGTTGTAGTCACATTTACGAATTTTGGCCGTAAGTTCTTGAATACATTTTTCATTCATATTCATCGACGGTTTGGCCTGTGAGAGAAGTGGGACTAGAGTCTTGTAGGAATGACCTCCGATAATCGGTACGGTGCAGTTACATGTATCCAAGTTGTTATCGGAAGCGTAAAGCGATTGAGCTCGAAGTGAGTCCAGAACTGTAATACCAAAGAGTTTTCTTGCATCGTATTCACCTTTGCTCCTCATTATTTCCGCCGCCATTGGAACTAAACTATTCATAGGTTCCGATAGAATACCGATGAAGGGCATAGGTGATATCTTGGCTATTTCCGTTGCCAGTGATTTTATAAAATCTGCGTTCGTTGAAAGCCATGACCTTTTGTTAATTCCAGGCTTGCATGATAAACTACCGGTAACAATGATAAGATCAGAATCTTTCAATGCTTTCTCTAGCGTGTCTTCACCTCTTATTTTTGACGCGCTCGGTATGTGTGACAAATCCAATAAAACTCCAGGAGTATATTCCTCGTTATCGTGAACGATTAACTTTGTTATAGAAGGCTGTGCCCGAAGTAATAAGCATGCTACTTGGCCGAACTCGCTAGCACCTCCCACGACAGTAACCTGATACTTTCTGACCGACGTCTGTATAGTGTTGATAATTTTGCGATTTAGTAACATTGTCAAATAATTTTGAAAACATACATAAATGTTACCAAAATTTAAGTTTTGACATATTTTACGAAAATGTGACATAAAAATGCACCAGTAATTTATGTGTACAAAGCGTCAGATTACCTCTAAAATATAGTCTATTATCTATGAATTAATATAAATTAATGGATAGCTATAAAGAAGAAATCAATAGAATTGCTTAGAAAAATATATAGATAGTAAACGAAGAAAATAAAAGTAATAAATACAATTAGTTTAAGTACTTGCTTTATTTGTATATTTATTGTACCTATATATGAAGTCATTGTTTTTTTTATAAATATACTGATATTATGATGTACTGGTTTCGATGTTTTTGGATTGTCCATAGGATACCACAAATAAGGTACACAAAAACATCAGTTTTCGCAGTGAAATCTGTGGTACTAAACTTAAACGATATAAGCAAACACTGTAATATAATTCAATTCATTTCACAATTCAATTGTGAAACAGCTTATATCTGCCTCAAACTAAACATCTGCATAAGATAAAAAAGCAGTTCCTAATCTCCCCGTACACACGTTTCACAAATTAAATTTTCAGAATAGCAGTCTTGATTACTCTTAGATGTTACTATAGATTTATGATGTAGATAAGGTAACTTTGTTATCTACGTTATATAATACAGATTACAACTTTGAATTTGTAATTGTTTCTGCCATATACTCGTAATTTTATATTGCACATTTAAATTTTAGTAATAATTTTTATATATAGAAGCACGACAAAGTGACTGCACTAAGCCTGATGTTAAGCATAGTACAATCCAAAAACATCGGCAACCACCGAGAGACAGATTATACATCGCCGGTCGTCGCTGTCATGCCGGCCATAATGACGAAAGTCGCCCGGTACTGGATATGCACAGGCTGATCCCGAAACGCGACGCGCAGAAGCGAGTCACTATGACGGGCTTTTTCGCCATAGGGATGGTGGTTGCGACCCAGTCGGGCTGTAAAACCCTACCACCCCGCTCTCGCCATTGCCTCGTTCGTTGATCAGCAGGGTGCACCACGTGCAGGTGAGGTTGGCTTGGGTGTCTCAAGTCTTAAGATGTTATTCGACACCCCTTACACCCCCCATGTAAAAATAGTACACAAAATAATCCCTATTTTCAAAAAGAATTCAAGTACAATACAAATCGTATATCTAGAAGAATTGCTGATCTAAATCCTGATGCGTTCTTTGTGATATTTGCTAACCTTATAAATTCGCTGGTTCCGTTTGCTAGTATTGTAATACATACATATAGTTGTTATAAACCATCTAAGATGTTTGCTATAACTCATATTGACACCGCAGAACTTTTGCTGCAAATGCATTGCAAGTGAATGCTCATCAATTACAAGTGCCTGTTATTTGCGGATACTTAGGTGAGACTATTGTACCTCTCTTTCCAAATTTAACTCCTATTGATCCTTATCAAGCTGATATTCTTACAAAGTTAGTTAGAAAAGCTAGCATGGAAGTTATCAATCATAAATAAGGTACAGAATCGGCAACTTTGGCTATGGTATGGTCCATCAGTGAGTGTGTTTATGATCTAGTAGATGCTATAGGTAGCGGTGAGGTGATTTTTAGTGCATATACTGCGAACCCACACTTTGGGACAAGGTTTTTTGCAAGTTAATAGGACTTGGACTACATAGTATAACTGAAACGTGCTGTAATTTACCAATTAGTGAAGACGAATGTGTACTATTAAATAATTTCGCTCCAATTATAAACAGCGAATTAGCTTAAAATGAAGAATATACCCGAACCGCTCAGTATATAAGACGATAGTAATTTAAAGGTTTCTTCATTTTTATATAGATTTACAGAATTTTAATAAATTTTAAATCCTGATTTGTCTCACATATCTTGCTATTGGCACCTACTTTAAAATTAAATAATTTTTTCGTAAACACTTTCAAATAAGGTTTGTAATATATTGTTCGTTATTTTTAAGTTATGAAGTTTCAAGGCAGTAACAAATTTAAATTGCACTTTAAACTAGACATTCCATTTGCCGTGGAACTGTAAATTATCCAATAGCATATTCTAAGGAATAACAGATTTTTTTTATCAAAGTCATTAAATAATCTGGAGTTAGTAACCTGTCTTAGGGATTAGCGTTAATAGTTAGTAGTGTTAGTATTGTTGGATTAAATCCACCTTTTAAAGTTTTACTTAATATTCAACTCCATGTATGTTCTCATTATTTATTATTGCAATGTGGTTGTGAATATATAAATCAAAAATACCATGTGAAAATAAATGGACATCTATTTATATTTGGAGGACGACCACAAATTATTGGTATTCTAATTACAAGTGTCCTACATGAAATCCGTTGTGGTTACGCTGAGCATTTTAGTTTCGGCCGTGACTGTCGCAACATTGCAACGTTCTGATTAATAGGTCCGGTTACAAGAACGAAGGTAGACGCTTGAACAATGTTTAACGAATTCTAATAAATACATACTCTAAAAACTGCATTTACCTTAAAAAGCTCGTCGGTTAGACATATCTCTCTCAAGTTTCACGAAGGCAATTACTACTTTGTATACAGTGTAAGGTAATGCAAATTCCAAGCAACCAGCCCAACCTTCCGCTAATGCTTCGAAAGCTATGCGAGATTCTTCTATAGCCACTCCGAAAATTTCAGATACGTTGTTCAACGTAAGTCCATGCACCAAAGAATGTATTTATCACATGCAACAAAGAATAAGTAACACACGAATTATAATGAATACAACATTATTATAAACATACAAAAAGTTCATACTACGTTTTGAGCGTCCAGAAATTTCGAATATATTCGGGTTATACTTAGCGATTACTACTCGGATCAGATATAACTACTGAAGACGCCAACTTGATTATTTTACTGGTATTGAATTTTTCGGGGTACTATATACGATTTCTGTTTTAACTTTTCATATATGCCTTCAATGTTTGCGATGTAACCCTTTAAAAGTTCTGGTAGCCATATCACTGTCAATTTAAGTATTTGTAGATCATTGTCAAACAAAAATATTAGGTAAGAAAAGTTTTATTTTACAGTTTAATCTTATAAACAAGGGAAATAAAGTTTTCCAAACATTGTGATTTGTAATAAAAGATATTAGAATATTCTTTGTTTCGCTATTTGCAATATAATTTAAAACTCAATGTCAACGTGTTTAGTAAACAGACTTTTTATAACTAATGTTTTTACATTTTTAACTAATTTTTTTTTTTATTTAATTTCTATACAAATTAAACGTTTGAAAAAAAAAAACATTAGGGACATTGTCGTGATTGGCATTGTATTGCGTGAGTTCTTTCCAATTTACATTATTTCTATTTCACCGTTTTTTTTTTGTGATTTACTGTCTTATTTGAGTTATTTAATTGTTTATGTGAATTTTTGTGTTGAAATTTGTGTTTTTTTTTTGTTATATCAATCCACTTCTGGTATCTAATAATATTATTAAGTTTATAAACGACGCATACGAAGTCGCGATTATCAGCTAGTTTATAATAATGTTGCATAATTTAAATACTTATTTATCGTATTTTTTTATAATATTCTTTTCACAACGGATATTTTGTATGTAATGGACACACCTCCCTTTAATAGTTATTAGGGAAAATACGACGACTCTGCAATCAAATACGAATTGAGCAAACAAAGGAATATTACGACTTAGAGAAGGTTGTAATCGAAGCTGACGTGTGCGGTGAGGTAATGGCCCAATATCAGACAAACGGTTAGTTTGCGACTCTAAGCGGCCATTCGAGTCGCATCTCATTCAGCAAACACTGTAATTGTCTATCTGGTTACAGTTAGAAGTGATCTCATAGGATGGTGAGCATAGAAAGTTTTTAGTTCGACGATCAAATTTTTTTATTTAGCAGAATTATCAAATATTGGTTAAAGTGATTGTATTTTCTGATGTAGTCTTTAGTGTGATGATAAATTGTCCGGCTAATAACCATCATGCTTGCAATGTTATGAAGTACAACGGCCTATATATAGAAGAGTATATGGACTTTTAGTATTATTATCCCGTTTTATAATTTATCAAGCGCATTGCATTCAAGTCCTTGAAACTTGATATGGTACTATTTTTATAATCTTCAAACAAGTTTTTCAACAAGATGGCGGGTTCTTTACAAGGATTGTCCAAGGAGTTATTATGACAGTTAAAAATACATGTTTCTAGTTATTATTAAATAGCCTCTACCCGCGACTTCGTTCGCGTGAAATAGTTACCTTGGGCTAACGCTAAAACACAGTGGAAGCTCTCAAGAGAAAAAAAAACACCCGAATTTGGAACATTCTTCACTGGTGCTTAGCTCCTATTGGTCTTAGCGTGATTATATATTAAAATTCTAACGATATACTTGATCTTACTGTGTCATCACATAACATATTTAGCTCATATTTTCAAATACAATATGAATTACATCCATATGTTCACACATATACATACTAATGTACACATACATATATATGCATACGTACTTTGCAATAACATAATCTCATTGTCTTATTTCTCTTATTATATGCAGGCATTGTAGTAGGTATAATTATATATTTTAATCTTTGTTTACCCATTCTGCTTTACAGTATCGATTTAATTGTGTATGTGACCAAAACGAGGGCACTGGAATCCGAAACACAATATGTTATCCGATTCCAGAAAACCTTATAAATTAATTAACCTGTAATATGTTCAATAAACTTTATTAAAATATGTAATTGCTGGTATTTTTTTATGTCATAGGCAGCAAACGAACAGGTGGGTCACCTGATGTTAAGTGGTCACCGCCGTCCATAGACACTAGCAACACCAAGTGCATTACCAGCCTGTGGGTGGGGAGGGGAAAGAGAGGAGGTTTCCTCACCATGTAGCCATGTTCCAGCCGATAGTATTACTAACTTATGTTCCAGCGGTCAAACCACAGGACTACCACGACTTTTGTATTTGTACACAAATAATGAACATAAATTATTTAAGTATTTGCTTATAATAATTGTATTAATATTATTTTATTATATGAATAAAATTATAGAGGTCTGCCGTCGTGTGCGCTTTTTTTTTCGAACTGACTACGCTATTGACCCAGCAAGGTCTTAACAGCTTCACCGGACTACTAAGGCGAGCGCTTAAGGCACTCAGCCGATTTTATTTTGGCAACCAGCTCAAGGGTGCACGGCACATCTCGGCTTGGCTGTTGCCCGTTGCATGCAAAATCGCGACCTATCTTAGCTAACCTAGCTAACTATTCATATATGTATGACTTGTTGAAACGTATATGTATACCAAGCATACACGCCTCAACAACTCCTCCATTTATTTATTATCGGAAAATTGAGAATTTTTCAGTTCGATAAGGGAAAAAAAAGTAAACCCTTCCACTTTCATGTGTAAGCGTGTAGGCGTGCACGTGTGTGGGGGTGATCGTGTAGTGTTGTAGCGGTGATGTATATTTGTGTGTAACCACCGTATCGCGCAAGCAACGCACTCAAGGGCTCCCTACCGAGGGATCGAACCTAGGCTCAACCGCTGCCGTGGGAGGCCTAATCGGGCCGTCGTGTGCGCATCACGCAAAAAGTACTGGATAGATTTCGATTTTTTTTTTACTTAGACATTTCGTACTTTAGATAAAAAACCACGATAATGTCACTGAAATAAAGTTATTTAAATTTTAAGAAACTATTTTATACGTCAATGCGTTGGTCGTTTCCCAAGAAATGTAGCTTATGTTTTTTTTTCTCTGTACACAGAATATATTTATACTTGATATTTTAAAGAGGTAAAGTTTGTGAGTTTGTGAAGTTGTAGGGGGTAATCTCTTGGACCTACTGAACTGATATTTTATCAATAGAAACCGTGTTATTTGCGAGTGTCATAAGCTATATATTAACCCGAAAAATAAAAATACTTTTGGTGGTAGTCGGATTTGCAAAGTACCTAAGTCGGAGAAAAACGGTCGACCGCAAACGTTTCTTACGAACTCTGCCTTAACGATGAGAGAAATATGATTGACTTCTAGGGAAAAGTTGTAGAGATTGATAATGCCTACAAAAAGTTAGTGACAGCATATATCTGATTTCAAGGTTTTTTTATAGGTAGAATAACGTCCGCTGTGCCCGCTAGTGCTAATATAATAAATGAGGTAGACAAAGTCGCGGGTGTCAGTTATTAGGTAATATTGTAATTGTAATAAACATCTCATTGGTATTTATGTTGAAACTATTAAAAACTTCATATGCAAACATAACTCTGTAAAATATATCTATCTTCTAATAACTTTAAACAAGCAATTCTTGTAAATTTTATATTTGTATATATTCAGGATCTCGGAAACGGCGCCAGCTATTTCCGTGAAACTTGGTTTGTAGGTGGTTTCGGGGACAAGAAATCGATCTAGCTAGATTTCATTCATAGAAAATTTTATATTTGAGTTTTTAGGCAATGAAGAAATATACCTAGAATATAAAGGAAAATTTCGCCGCCGCTGTCAAAACAATAATAGCTCAAGTGGAAATAGGCTGCTTCAAAACTTCGTCTTACTCCAGTTCGAATCCGAGAGATAGCAAAAGAGATATATTTTTTGTAACATTTTTGTTAGGTTAAATAATCCAAATTTTGTTAGGCAAACCTAATACTTTATTTTAATTTAGAAATGTTTTTTAAAGAACCCAGCTAGGCTCGGTCGTCTAGGTACTGTAATATAAAACTTGAAATATAATTACCAATACTAAGTTATAGCAGTGCAATCGAAAAATTAATATCGGATTTTATTTGATTTTGAATTTAGTTACAGTAACCCTATTGTGATCCCAACTTAACACATTCAGAGTTCAGTGCAACCACAAACAACGTCGTAACGGCCGGGTTAACTCTTAGATAATCGCAAAGAGCCCATACGAGCGACCACCGTCGCACCACTGCGTCACATACACTTTAATGTCTTTAGGACTTGACGACCGACGAGCGCGGTTGTTAACTTCCCGGCTAAGAATGGGAAATCGATGATTACATCTATATACGTTTATTACCTTCAAAGCGTCTGTGATTTGAATTGTCATAGATTTGTACAACGTGGTTTCAAATACCGTTAAAGTTAAGTACCCTTAAAAATCGTAAAATCGCTAAGTATAAAAAAGAAAAAAGATCTACAATAAATTGCATACGGCGACATTTTTTGAAGTGTAACCTGCTTTAGGCGCGTTGAACAGTATTCTTGGCATGAGATACATTTATAATTTCGTGTCATGACATGCTAGTAAGCGTGACCGGTCGTATTGCGCTTGCATGGCTTGCATCAGTCTAGCAACGCGACGCGTAGATTAGGAGCCTGTGTACATGTTATGTTGACATTTTGCAGCTCACCATTCGTTTGATTGATCAACAGTCTTTATAGAAAAAATATAATTATTGTTCCGAGTGCCAATATATATGAAAACTATACTAATTATGCTATTATATATAAGATTATATATATACAGTACATATTACATACACAGTAATTAATAATTTCAATGTACAAATTAGAAAATTTAAGCAATTCACAGTATAATTTTAAAAGTGAAAAGAGAACACAGTTATGCCATTGTTTTGAGTTTTGACTTCTATCGGCAGTACTTATGAATGCCTCAATATTTTTCAACAAGATTCTTTACAAAAAGAAACGTAAAATCGCTAAGGATAAAAGTTCTTATCTCCAAAGCTAATAACATAAGGCTAAAGATCTATTACAATGTATTACATACGGCAACATTTTTTGTTGTTATTTGACAATTACGGTGCAGGCCAGTAAAAAGGTTATCATAAGTAAAAAATGCCATCGGCAGTTATCACCGTTATCCCGGCCTATAAAAATCACGGCTTGCTTGAAGAAATGGAATCCGATTATAGAATCCTTTTTGTTTAACTATTTGTAAGTATTAGTCAATATTTTTGTAAATATATTCTGCAAACAATAAAATAATGCCTTAACAATGTAATTACTACTGATACGTCATTATATTGCGTTGGAATTGTTTATTATATTGTTTTTTATATAATTGTTTATCATATAAATAATACGTGAAGCAATATTTTCATGTAAAAAAACGTAAGCATTCTTTGAAACATAATGTCGATTGTAATCGTTGATATATTGAAGATATCACTTTCTCCTAATTTGATACACTTAATTTACTATTTAACTCGAATTATGTATGATTAATTCTTAAATCAATATCTATACATATAACTTGGTTACAAAGCTATGACCGTTATAAAAAAACAACTTACTATAGTCTTAAAAACATTAGAAATAAATAAAAATGAATCATAATTATAATTAATTTGGTTATTATGTATGTATTACATTTTGCTTATGTCCTAATTACAGGAGAAAAACTGTTTAGTTACAAATATAGCCACGAGCCGTGTTGTCGAAGTCAAGTCGTTCTGTAGTCCCACGGGTGTCATCTGTCGGCGCCTCCAGCGGTAGTCTGCTCCGAAATGAAGAAAAACTAGAAATTTATATTGGAGCATGAGTTAAATAAAATTTCGCTTTTCTCGTATGGGTTAGCAAAATGATTTGTGTAACATATATCACTTACAATTAATGTTATGCGACGCTTGTTTTTCCATACTGCACAGAAGGAAAATAACGTTTTTGAGTGTATGTATGTATGTCTCTTTGTATGATATACTATATACCCTAAATTCCTTGATGGTTTTTAAGATATGTGGTACCTTTAGATACGTCTTAGTTGTGTCTGTAACATAGGTTATATAATAAATATTGAAGTATGGCATCAATGATTAAAAAATACAAAATTCGAGGACAAATTTTATAACGTATACTTGTCTAAATTCTCATATGGTTTCGTGGTTGTATGAGAATGTTTGTGTTACACTTGTTTTTAGTCTGTCCATAATATAGTATATTTATTTGACTGTCTTAAACTATGACGACTTAATGTTGTGTTAAAAAACTTTCATCTGCTCTATTTTCCCAGGTAAGAACTATTCAGCGCTATAGTTTAATAAAACACAGTATCTGTTGTAGTCGTAACTTATAGTAGAATATATCAAAGTAGTCTTATTATTATTTTGCTATCAAAGTATAACATACTAGCCTCTACCCTCGACTTCGTTCGCGTGGACATAGTTAATTTGGGCTAACTAATATGCAGCGAAAGCCCTGAAGAGGAAAAAACAGCCCTATTTTTAAACATTCTTCATTGTTGCTCCGCTCCTATTGGTCTTAGCGTGATAATATATAGCCTATAACCATCCTCGATAGATGATCTATATAACAATGAAAGAATTTTTCAAATCGGACTAGTAGTTCCTGAGATTACCCCCTACAACGTCACAATTCACAACGTCACAAACTCACAAACTTTACCTCTTTATAATATTAGTATAGATATGGTGGTTAGAAGAGCTCAAATTGATAGAGACACTGACAGATAATACATGTCCATTAAAGATAGATAGATAGCTCATTTATCGAGAAAGGCTGTAGGCTACATATATAATCACGCTAGCACCAATAGAAGTGGAGCACCAATAATGTTTCAAAAATCGTTTTTTTTTTCCTTTTGATAGCTTTCGTTACGTGATAGCTAAGTATTATATACGTTGTCATGGTGGTAAGTTTCTATCGCAAACATTTTTAAAGCTTATATTGGGTTCCTATTCAAGAAGAATTATTCCGTCTTTTGTTTTAAGTTTTTTTTTTAAAGCTTTAATTATGGTAATTTCCTACATTGCTTTTTATTGTGCATGTGGTAGTCGCTGTGTAGCCTGACACGAATAATCTAACTACTATGCTAATTAATTAATTATAACGATGTAGATAAATATAAAACGTATATATACGCGTTTCGGAGCGCACTCTGTCTCTGATTCTCCCACAAGTCGTTATCTCGGTAACTTGTTTGCTAAAACTCGCCGCGGCAAGAATTGCAAATGGCGATAATTCTAACTACCCCGATAAATCACCTACACCCCGTTCAACTTTTTTCCCCGAGGGAGTACCTCCTTTCCATTGTAGGTGATTGATCGCCCGTTTCCTATACTTAAACTTCTTTCAAGAAGAACATATGTTCAGTGTTCACAAAGTTTCAACACGTCGACATGTTCGTATGTGTCGAGAATTCGTTTATTGTTTTCGTTATTATATGATTTATATTTAAATTCATATTTAACCCTATGCACACTCTTATGCCATAAGCGGCAAACGAACAGTAAAATAATCCCACGGAGGGTTGATGACAGGCAGGCGGCTGATCGTAACAATGAAACCAAATCATATATCACAACATGACAAACATGTTGTGCCGACTCTACTCAGATGGGATAAGGGTAAGAAAAAGAAGAAGGCGACAAACGAACAAGCGGTTCATCTGATATTAAGTGATCACCTCCGTCTATAGACACTAGCAACACCAAGGGAGTCGCAAGTGTGTTTGCAGCCAGTGTTTGGGAAGAATAGGTGGATGGGAAATTGGGAGAGGACGGGAGGTGGTCCTCCAGCGCTCTCACTGACGTACGAAACGCAACAATGCAAGCACTGCTACTTCAGGTCGGATTCCTGTGTGAGGGTGGTACCTCGGGTGAGCCGACTCATATATGATGAAACTAGTAATAGTTTCAGCGTGGCTCTACCTCCTAAAAACCTACCTGGATATAATGAAGCAAACAAATGTTCTTTGAAAGAAATTTCTATATATACCTCTAATGTAGTTATTATTCCACGTTTGTATACATATCCTTTACTTTTTGTTGTTATTTTATCTGACCTTTGAACAAATCATAACAATAATACGCAGTTTATAAACAATAAAATAATATACTTTGTCATTGTTATAACCGCAGAGTACTGGCCGATAAGTTACGCAGGTATTTGTAAAATGTATGAAATGATAACTTCATTTGTAAATAATACTCATTAAAATCATAATTAAGTTCCTTTGTAGTACAGTTATTTTTCTCAATATCTCGAGAGATAATCTTTTTAATCTGACATGGATTTTAAAACACACATTCTTTATTATGTATACAATTCCATACATGAAAACACATAAAAAAATTGAGCCGTCACGGGACGTCTGGCAGATGTGAAATATTAAGATTGTTTTGTATAAATTATATGCATTAAAGAATAAATGATGTCAGGAATCAGTTATGGCATAATTAAATAATAAAGCTAAAAAAATACAAATTAGTCCAATAAAATAATGACTGTTTATTAATTTTATTACATAAATATCCATTTTTTTAAATACAAAAATTCAACTAGGCGCTGGCGTGGTGTGTTTAGTGACATTTATTAAAGGGCACTAGGTCGTCGGCGCGTGCCGCGTAACACTAGTAGAACAAGTGGCCTACAAGATAGGGTTGCAAATGTTTTTGAGTATATCGTTAACAGTGCAGTGTCAGTGTTTTGTGTCACCGCGCCTACAATCAGATTTACCCTCTGCCTATAGATATTTTTAACATTAAAAATCCATACCTGCTAACAAACACAATGACATTGACATTTTTTTTTTTTTACGTGGGGAAATCCCTTATGGATGCCGAACCTCCCGGGGGAGAGGATGGGTTATGTCCGACTCGCACGGACTAAAACCCCACGGTGTACCGACAGACCGTGATGTTGGGGCGGCAAGGGATCGTTCTCTGCTATTCCCCTTGAATAGCCGCCCCAACGGTCCACCCGGCGGAAGGTTGCCGCCAGGCTCCTACCTATAGAGAGGTAGCTGGGTACACGCCAGCTGCACCCCCTCGTCCGCCGGACCTGTGCAATGAAGGGAGGAGCCCCCCGACTACATCCCCTCAGGTCCGACTACGGTGGCAGGAGAAGTTGGGCAAATCGCCGCCTCCTCCTGCCGGTCCTCCGTCGGCGAAGACGGCCACTCAGGGGGTCCGCCTCGCGGGCCCTCTCCGCCGCCTCCTTTTGCGAGATGACTTCCTCACAAAAGGAGGCCACTGCTCGCCACGCCTGCTCGCTGCCGAGCATGGACGAGACCACGCTCAGCAGCAACAAATCTTCTCCTACCACCGTCGCCAGAATGCGGCGCTCCACCTACCACGCAGCACACTCAGAGAGAGTGTGCTGCGCGGTATCTTCCTCATCGCCGCACTCATGGCAGGCGATGGTCGGCTCCCTGCGAGCGATCCGGTGCAGGTACCACCCGAAACAACCGTGTCCGGTTAGCACCTGCACCAGCCTGGGAGCACAGGGAGCCCCATCTCCTCCCAATCCACTCCCGCAGGACCGGGCGGATGGCGTCGACGGTGTATCTCCCGAAGCGCGCGTCCACCAGGTCCTGCATCCACCTCCCTACATTGACATAGACCATGGAAGAAAAAGAATATTTACTCCGTGGACATACATAGATATTTTCTCAGTAACATAGTGCAGTACAGTAACATACAAATTTTTCCTCTATTTTTTTACATTAATTATTATTTTATTTTGTTTCTCTCTTTAACATCTTATTACCAAGGAATTACAAACTTAATCATTTCCTTTGCAATATTCATCTGCCAAGATACTGGGAAATCTAGTTTAGCAGTCAGGGGATCATAAAGCACCTCTTAGAACGAAACATAATGTACAGTTGGTTTATTTATTTTTTTCGATCTGACTACGCTATTGACCCAGCAAGTTCTTAACAGCTTCACCGGACCACAGTTGGTTTATTGTATGCTGGCTGTTACCTGCAAATCGACCGAGTGGACTTTAGCAAAAAAAAATGTGTCCAGTGTAAAAGAAGCCTCAGTTACTCCTTATGACATCAACTGTCTGCCAATGGAAATCCTGTCAAAATTGATTTAACCGTTTCAGATAGTAGCCGAAACAATCAGACAGACAGACAGGTGAAAATTATCAAAATATTTTTTTAATATAAACTTTCAACCACTTTAATTATTAAGATGTTGTTATTTTTACATAACAAATTGACACTTCAAGATAAGATAGATTAAGAAGATCATTATCATTGAATTAATAAGATAGATTACTTAATGTACAAGCTGAATTCTCCCGATAATAGTTGTCCTAAGTTTTATACAGGAAATTTATGCTTTGAGGTAGGAGTTAATTTATTTTATTAAGTACTGGCCACATCTAGTATAAAGGGAGGCGAGCCTCCGGAGCTCTCACTGATTGAACGAAACGACACAATGCAAGCACTGTTACTTCAGAGGAAGAGGGTAAGGGAGGTGAGGGGATGGGAGGTGAGCCTCCGACGCTCTCACTCACCGAACGAACCGTAACTATGCAAACACCTATTTCACGTCGGTTTTCTGTGGGTAGGGTGGTACTACCCCGGACGAGCCATTCATCTTGAAACGCGTTGTCGCTTCAACGTGACTCTTTTTTTTCGCACTGACTACGCTATTGACCTAGCAAGGTCATATCAGCTTCACCGGACCACTAAGGCGAGCGCTTAAGGCACTCAGCCTTATGTGACAACTAGCTCAAGAGTGGCTAAACCACCTACAAGCGTGATGATATATTATTGTGTTAGGTAACTTACGACTTATTTCGATGTAACTTGTGAGAATGACAATAAATTACGCATCGATGACACCCCCGGGAGCCGACTACAGAGTTGTTATACGATTTATAGCCGTTACTAATTGTCCTCAATTTATAACCCCTCAATATGTTACGTCTGCAATTATTATCTATAGACGTTTTATAGGCAATAATACGCTCGTACTGTGACATACACGAAGGTATCTTATACGAAATGTACGCGCCATAAAACGTAAAATTATGTATTACTTTATAATGCCTGTGTAGTCTAAGGACTAAGGGCGAATACAAAGCCAAGACTTTTGTAAATCTTTTATTACTCTTAGGAATTTTGCAAAAGTGAAAGTGATTCAATGCGAAATTTTCGACGAAAATATGTACATTTCTTTTTTTTTCTAGAACTGACTACGCTATTGACCTGGCAAGGCCTTTACAGCTTTACCGGACTACTATATATATTTTTTTTTATGGTAAATGTAATGATTTTTTTTCGAAAGGACTACGCTTTTGTCCTAACAAGTATTAACAGCTTCACCGGACTACAGTAATGATAAGAATAGAAGAAGCTCTTCAATACTTGGTGTTTAGTCATACAACTATAATATTTGCTTACACTGCTGTCTTTTTTATATCATAGGAGGCAAACGAACAGGTTGGTTACCTGATGTTAAGTGATCACCACCGTCCATAGACACCTGCAACACTAGGGGAGTCGCAAGTGCGTTGTCAGCCTGCGTTGGGGAATGGGGGGAGGAACGGTAGAGCAGAGGGGGAAGGTGAGGAAAGGTGGGCCTCCGGCGTACTCACTGACCGAACGGAACGCAACAATGCAAGCACACAGTTACTTCACGTCGGTTTTCTGTGAGAGGGTGGTACTATCCCAGGCGAGCCGACCCATTCATACTGAAGCCAGTAATAACTTCAGTGTGGCTCTGCCACCTACAAATTACTTTACTTTTGTTATGAAGTACATGTTCAACAACAGGCTCTGTCTAAAATACCTGGCGTTCAAGTTCTGTCCTCCGGAGACGAGAGTAATAATCTATCAGTGACCGAGTTAATCACAACCGCAACCCTTTTTCACATTGTTTAGACATGACTTTTGGATGCGGATATTATTCGATATAAAGTGACCATTGAATTACTGATTATAAAGTCATTTAATATTTTTTTGAAGCATGACTTATTATATCATGCTTATGCAACACGTCAGGGGGAAGGGAAGTAGCTTGTATCAAATTGCCATTGCCTATGTTTCTCTTCAAGTATATAGGTAATTTGGAATAAAGTATATATCAAGAAACTACATGCTTGCTGTTCTAATCTTTTTTACATTTTTATACTCAGTTTCTATGTCTCTTGTTTTCTCAATCCAGAAGGGCTTATTTACGAGTAGATTATTGACGACTAAATCACTCCTATTTGAAAGTCCTGAACGGATGACATCAAATTCATGTTTTATTATTCCCGGAGATTTATATATGGATTTTAAATACCAACAAGCAATTTTGATTTCGTTTTTCCTTTAAAAATATAACGAACTTAGTGTATGATACTAAGGTAATTACATTTTCTTCACTCCGGAAGCACTAGAATAAAGTTACGTTGCAAGCAGAAGATGCATAGAAATTAATTTTATCGATAATTGGATCTGAATTGTGTAGCCTGTACACAGTATACCTTGTTTATATTTCGCATAAATATAACTAAGGAGGTAAAACACGCTCTTTGTCATGTTTATATTCTTCTTCTTTTTCTTGTTTTGGCTCCGCAGAAGCACTTGCCAATGTCAATATTTTGTTTCAATGAACGTTACAATACTATAATATTACAAGCGTCGTGTGATTATTTCAATATTATAACAAGATTGTGGATACCTTGTTAGAACCTTCCAGGGAGTTTTTGTGGTATCTCAGAATTTCATGATCCGTGATATTATTTTCGATTCACGTCACTTACGCATAATAAACTAACTATATTACGTAAAACACCACCAAATTTACAAAAAATAGAGTCAAATAACTTGTGTTAACAAGATTATGAATAAAATATAAAATCCATTACATGACATCCTAAGATCCCGCCAAAAACTCCATGTATATTCAACATTACCTTTTTAGAAACTCTTGTAAATATTTTACACAATGAATGTTATTAACAATCACTATATATCTTACAAATGTGTTATAATAATAAATATTATAAGTTTACTAATATAATAACTAACGCTAATAGATTCAACCATATTCAAATACTTTTAAAAACCTATTTGTACTTGTTATTGAATTTGTTTAGCTATGTTCATTCCTATAGAAAATGTGTAAAATCATGCAAATATTTACTTCTGATTATCGAATTAGCAACAAACAGAGTTGGCTCTGTTTAGATAAGTATAGCTGTTGGTCAAAGTCTATTTATTACTTTTCGTGGAAGGGCAAAGAGACTATTTGCGGTCTGGTATAGCAATTTTAAACTATCTAGTATCTTTGAATCACAACCATGAAAATCGTGGAAGTTTCATCAAAGTGTACTGATTGTCATGTTTTAAGTTCAGCTAATGTATAACAAAATAAACCGAAGAGTTTATAAATTCCCATGACGATAGCAATCAGATAGACTTACGGACTGAAACACCATCAGTGTCATCTCCATGGTTGGAAATCGTCAACTGTGCGGTTCTCACGTTAATTTTTCCCTTGTATGTCTGTTCTCTTGAACTAACTCTCGACGGCAGCGTTTCCGGACCATTACAATTTACCATCATTCAAGAAACGAGTCTACCCCATTCTAAAGGGCCGGCAACGCATATATGATCCCATTCGTGTCACAGGTATCCAAGGGCGGTAATCACTTACCATCAGGCGACCCGCATGTTCGTTTGCCGCCACTGGTATAAAAAATATAACGATAACAGCAGATAACGACATGCTTGAAACATATAAAACCGATCATTCATATTTATTGAAACTTTAATGTGAAATAAGCATAAAATATAAATGCATTTCATATGTGTAAGTTGAAGTCAGGAATTGCAACATTTTACTCTTGTTACTCTGGCTCCGCTTTTAATAATCGATTTAATTGAGCCAATGAACAATTTAATTAAAATTCTAAAGACACAGGCGCGGGCGGCGCGATGCGATGCCACTCGTGTTGTTATAACACTGCAGAAACGGTTTTTTTGTAAAAAGTTCTTTAGGGATTCTATTTGAATACTGTTAATGAATAATGGCTGTATTCACTATGGTTTAGTACCGGGATGACCGAGCCTGGCTCGGTTCTTTAAAATATTTTAAAATTAAAATAAACTGTTAGGTTTGCCTAACAAAATTAGCATTTTTCATCAAAAAAAAATATTAAAAAAAGATATCTCTTTTGCTGTTATTCGGATTCGAATTGGGATTAGACGGATTTTCGAAGCAGCTGATTTCTATCTGAGCTATTTTTGTTTTGACAGCGGGGGCGAAATTTACTTTTATATTCAAGCTATATTTTTACATTGCCTGAAAACTCGATAAAAAGTTTCCTATGAATGAAAAGTTTTCTAGGTAGATCGATTTATGGTCCCCGAGACCACCTACATACTAAGTCTCACGAAAATCACTGACGTCGTTTCCGAGATCCTGAATATATAACAATATAAAAAAATACTAAAGTTACTCGTTTAAAGGTATAGATATAATCTTAACTACATTTATTTATGCAAAAGATTTTTGTTTAATAGTAAGGTCATCAAATCATGCTTATTTTAACGTATATTAGAAATTTCCGTGTTATAGTCTTTTGAAATCTTATTCGTCTATAATCTGTTAAATAAAATTGTTCGCTTAATCTAATGAGTTTATAGTAGTAAAATATAAAAAGAGTATGAGTATAATAATGATTCTTTCGGTAACATTCGTAACTTATCAGAGGGTTTCGAACGCTAGGTCCATTTAGATGTCAGTCGTCTTTTTACTCTTAACAAAATGTCATCGTCATTCGGAGCGCTGTATAAAAATTAGTTTGAAATAGAGTACAACATAAATAATTTAATAACATAGTTCACCTGCATAGTCAATTAGAAGTCGTAATTTTATAATTTTAAAGATGCCAACAATGAAGAGTAAAAAGCGACTTGTTCTTAAAAATTAAAAATCTTACATTTTTGTATGATATGGGCCTATTTAGGTAAATTTGATGCTAGTTGTCAGAATTATATTTCAACTGCGACTTTTATAAAAATATGCGATTATTAAAATGTCGGCAGTACAAATGAGCGGTGCGGCGCGCTAGCTATTCAGGTATTTACGGTACGGGTTATTGGGACTCCGACGGGAAGGATGTCTCCGTTCTCGGTTTCTCCCTGTCTTTACTCCTACTTTCATTATTGGCATTGTAATATAAATTATTATAATATTCTTGTGAATTTACATAGCAATTTTCTGGAAGATATCCAAGCTTCTCTTCTATATGCTTCAAATACTTTATAGTTTTATATTGTTTTGATATATTTAATATGATGTTTGCGGACAAATCTACGATATTATTCAGTTATTCAGCTTATTAATATTGTTGAAAAGCATCGAGTAACTTTGTAGTGTTGTGATTATTAAGGATATTTACGGTAAAGTATTGCATTTTTATATATGTGTTGTTGGATATGCATACTTTAGAAAATGTGAGACCCTAAGGTGAGTTACTCAAATAGTGTAAATTTGTAACTTTCCTTTAATACCGTAGAACTAACTATAGTCCATGTACTAGTGAGCAATGATATGCTATCTCTAAATTCATTGGTCAGGAGTCGAACTTACTGTGCGGTGAAATAAAGATAAACCACGAGCGTGGCAGAAAAGTGTGCGCGGCGCGTGTGTCCATTTCGAAACCGAATGTAGATCTGGGAATACAGTAGACATGTGTATATATAAATTCATTTTTTATAAAACACTAAGAAACATTTGAAGTAAACCAATTCTCAGAAAAGTAGAGCGAGTCTTAAGAATTTTTTATGGATACACTAAAAGTTAAATTAGAAAAATATTAAAATAATAAGAACTTAACTGAATATAATTGTTTTTTTTTTTTCGAAATGACTACGCTATTGACCCAGCAAGGTCTTAACAGCTTCACCGGACTACTAAGATGAATATAATTGGTCTCAAGGTTGATATATAAGTCTTAGGCTGCAGGAACCACTTAATACCAGGTGGACTACTGGCCTGTTTGTTATTCAGTAACAAAATAATGCTTTCTGCTTCTCGTAAGTTTAGCCATTAACTGCCTGTGTGCAAAGCGAACACCAATACCTATTACTGTAGTTCGTAAGTTATGAGTTGAGAACCAGTTCCTTTTATGAGTTTAGCATTTAGCATATTGCCAAATCCCATCACTCATTCGTTATCTTTTATAAGATGTCCTTGAGTGATATTTTAAGGATTGATAAAATAATATTCTACGTACACATATTTTTAGTCAAATCTGATGATAACCCAGTGATCTTAGAATCAGCTATTTATACAATTTTGTTTCGTTTGACTTTTCTATTTGTATTCATAAATCTGTGAGCAGTTATTGGTGTGCCCGCGAATGTGACTATGGGATCATTTAGCGCGTGGCGTGTTATCTCATTCAAGATCTGCGGGTATAACGAACACTGGAATATAATCGGGCAACGAATGGTACAAACCGATGCGTCGAAAATCCCGCATAATGTGCTTAATGGCGATTGAGAAAGCTTTTGATGCACATACCTATTGGAGTGCATTTCAAGCAAACCTAATAGAAAAGTTGATATAAGGTCGATATTTGCTATTTCAGATAAAGGTCGATGGTGTTTTTATAATATATACCAATATTGTTAATGCTATTTACTAAAAATACTTATTTACTTATATTAGCAGAAACCCGCCGCTTTGTCTACGTTAAATCACAATATACAACTTACATTAATAAAATATAACCTGTTACCACCCACGGACTGGTTATAGTGACTCTCTGTTATAATATTTTCTTTACAATTTAAATTCAACTAATGGTATTCAGGTAATTTTACATCTAGAAATATGTAGTTTACCTTCATATCTATCGTAAAGTCATATGCTATAGGTGAGTGGATCAGACTGAGCATCACTAGCACAGTACACATAACAGACAGTATGGAAACTACCTATAAACGCTCTATGGTTGCAAACCTTTGTCTCTTTCAAATCTATGAAACTTTCGATGCATAGGATGCATGCGGTTCAAAGTGCTTTATACTCTGATATGAAATTTCTCGTATTATTATTTTATAACTATAGTTTTAATTATAGTTTTGATATGATTTCCTTTATTATATTATAAATGCGATAGTGAATTTGGTTGTTTACTACGCTTTCACACCTTCCTGAACTATTCAACTTATCTTCATGAAATTTTTCATACCAGTTGTCAGGTGTATAGAAATGGATTTACGGTATCCTTCATCCATGAAAAGAAAACTTTTCTGAGAGGTAGACCAAATCTACATGAACGTGAGAGAAGCTAAGTCAAAAGTTAGTAAAATGATAATGAAAGAGTCAGGCGAATTTTTATTGTATAAAAATAGACATGCCGTACACACCAGTACAAACAATTGTCCTGTATATAAAAGATATATAGAAGTCTACCGTTTTGCGCACATCATTCAAATGCTACTGGATAGATGTAATCCGGTGAAGCTGTTAAGACCTTGCTAGGTCTATAGCGTAGTCAGTTGGTGAAAAAATACTGATAGATATAGATATATTTAGTAGGTGGTAGAGCCACGCTGAAGCTGTTACTGGCCCACCTCTCCTCACCTTTCCCCTCTCCTGTCCCCCTTCATCCTCCTCCCTCCCGAAACACAGGCTGGCAACGCATTTGCGACTCCTCTGGTGTTGCACCATCAGGTGACCCACCTGTTAGTTTGCCGCCTATGATATAAAAAAAAATAGTTTCACTTTTTAGACACTCGGTACTTATCTAATAATATTGGGATAATTTCATTTATAATACTATTTGAAAGTATTAAGTAAAATACGATTTTTATAAATACTACACGATTATTCGTTTTTCTTGCCGTGAAAAATGGTTAAGAAGACAAACGACGCCAGGAAGTCGCAGGTGTGAGCTAATTGAACTATAAAAATATTTACACGTAATGTAATAAATACGAAATAACTATTTTATGTAATCATGACTTTTTGTAATGTGAATAGCGTATTTTACACTCATCATAAACTAAATGGTAACGAAAAGATTCCGAATATAAATAAGGATTAGTTTAACCGCTCCTGTTATTAATATGACGTGACGCGGTCGTTTGTACCCCTAATACTTATTTTGGTGTTAATACATGTTAAGGATTACGGTCCATTAACTTTAGCGTTGGTCGCTTAGCCGCAGAATAAATAAAGATTATTTTAACTATCGGTTAAACGCCGTGTGAAAGATATTGTGTCGTATAAAGAATTGAGTCATTATAATGTTAATCTATACTATAATAAAACTGTAACAAGTCGAAATCTGTACATTAAATATTTTTTGAAAATTTTAATCAAGTTAGCCTATGTTATCGGTATAGAAGCCAAAAATAATCTTTTTACAATTTTTGTCTGTCTTTCTTTCTGTCTGTCTGTCTGTCTGTTCCTATGAACACGCATCACTCTGAAAGTACTGAACCAATCTTGACGAAACTTCACATAATGATAACTAATATTACGAGATTACATCAAATATACTTTTTACCCCATAAAACGCAAAGAGTTCTCCAGGATATAGGATTAAAGTCTAGAATCTAAACCCGTATTAGTTTGAAATTACTGAACCAATTTTAACGAAACTTAACACATTGATAACTGATATTACAAGGCTACATCCAGGATACTTTTTGTTCCATAAAACGTAAAGGGTTCTCCAGGATAACGGATGAAACTTAAAAATTTGTAGTTTATGTAATTATTGACGGAATTTGGTAACTTTTCTTTGTGTTATATAAAGCAGTAAGATTAGAGTTTAAGCTTTAAACTACATTCCATGACGCTATGCATTTTCAAAAAAAAAAAAACTAAAGGGGTGACCCGTGAGATTCGAACAAACGTCTCCATCGATACGAATAAGTCGACGTACGCACGATTACGCCAAGACGAACTGACCTTACATGGCGAAATTATCTATCAGCTGAATTAGTTAGAAGTATAAAATCTAACGGCTAAATTCTATTAACGTATGTGTTTGTTTTTTATTATGAAGCATTTAATTTTCATTGATTCATTTTCAAACTACAACGATTGTAAAGAATATCTTTTATTCTATTATTTATTACTATGTAAGAAAACTATAGTATTTAAATATAGTACCTATTTTTTTACAGCTGTTGGTTATTAAAACAGCGATCAGGTACTCATTTATTTTTTTAGATGGCGTTGTAACATAATAATAGCTCTATGGCAAATGTTGTCATGTTGAAATTTGACAGAAAACGGTGATTGTGGTTATCATTATAAAATTTAGATTAAGATAAAAGCGATAAATAGTGGAATAATAAACTTTAAATGTCGTTTATTTTTATAGAGCAACGCATTAGTTTTATTCCAGTTCCGTAAAATTCCATTTCAAAGTAGTGTCTTATAACTATAATAAAACTGTAACTAGTGAAAACTTTAAAACATTAAATATTTTTTGATAATTATAATCAAGGTGAACTATGCTATCGATATAGAAGTCAAAAATAGTCTATTTACCATTTTTGTCTGACTGTCTGTCTGTCTCTGTGAACACGTACCACTCTGAAAGTATTAAACCAATTTCGACGAAATTGACACAGTGATAACTAATACTACAAGATTACATTTAGGATACTTTCTGTCCCATAAAACACAAGAGGTTCTCTAGGGTAACGGATTAAAGACTAACATATGTATTCAATGAAATTCTTGACCGATTTTGGTGAATTTTCTATGTGATATATATAGATACATATAGACAGATTAGCTAAACGTTTAGGTTATACTTCATATTTTTATCGTTTTGTATTCAGGAAATCCCTGGTACCACCGATCCGGTTTTGAATTTTTTTTCAATGTCAGAAAGGTATATTATCCCTCAGTGTTATAGATAATGTTTATCTTGGAAAATTATTTTCAATAGTTAATCACAAGGAATGTAATTTAAATTGACAAATATTAATTTCTCGCCAATAATGGGAAGACATTTATCGGCAATATATGTAGGTTAGTATTTAACTTAATTGAACCCGGTAGGCGATGCTGCGAATGGGTTTAGGTTTATTTTAGAAAATTTCTCATATACCATCTATATTTGTGTGAGTCCCTGTATAGTTCGGATTTACAATTTAAAACGGCAGATGTCGCTGCGATCGCGTTTCAGTTTCATTAAGATTTTTCGCGGATAGCAATACAATTAAAACAGGTAATAATCGATTTTGTGCAGACGAAGTTGCACAGGTCAGCTAGTATAGTATAAAATCGGACCAGTAGTTTCTGAGATTACCCCCTACAACGTCACAAACTTACAAATTTACCTCTCTATAATATTAGTATAGATATCTTAATATCTGAAATTGACAAGATGTCGAGTGTTATTGAATGAAGAGATCTTTAGACGCGTTGAGCGGTATATTTGCCAGGAGATAAATTTATAACTTCGTGTCATGACATACGTAAGCATGACCGGGCGTATTGCGCTAACGCGGCTTGCGACAAACTAACGACGCCTCAGTAGTCCGGTGAAGCTGTTAAGACATTGCTAGGCCAATAGCGTAGTCAGTTCGAGGAAAAAACTAGCGACGCCTAGTATAGGCACAGTACACATAACAGACAGTATGGAAACTACCTATAAACGCTCGCACTGTCACACTCAGCAAACAAACGCATCAACACGATCCCTAAGCGGACTTCGCGGTGCTGTCTATAGAATTCCTTTCAAAATCTCTCGTCGATGCGCGTGTTTATGTGATTGTACCATTTTCGAGCGTTCGTTCGTAGTTTCCGTACTGTGTCTCATATTTATACTGTGCTATGGGGGCTGTGTACATGTAATAATGATATTATGCAGCTCACCTATATTTGATTCATTAGACTTTATAAAAAGTATGGTGTATAAATTTAATTTACGCCGAGCGAAGGTAATGAGTAACAGCTAATATGTACCTATAGATGTAATAATACTATACGTGTATGTGTTTCTGCGAATTTTATAAAGATATATAAAATATTTCGAGTAATAATTATTACAAAAAATGTTTTTGTGTGATTATAAAAATATATATTCTTGTATTTCAAAGTCAATTAAGATGTATTTATTGTAATCTTATACAATATATTAATGTTCTGTATCTGGTTTTAAGTATATATAAGTAGTTTAATTTTGAGTAAGTTAATTCCGTCTTAATTACCGGCTTAATTTCTTCAAACAGCATTAATCTTAAATCACACTTATCATTTAATTAGATCCGTGTGGAGTGCTCTTGTGGCTTCAATTTTATTTTGTTACGTCATACACACGAATTCTCCCTTACTAACTATGCTCCGATTATTTTATTTACTAAGGAATGTTGAATATTTGGTCTCTATTACTATGGATTAAAGTTTAAATTGGAATACTTTAAAAATTTAAAGTAGAAAATTAATTGTGGTAATAATGGGTGGCTCGCGTCCCTACTGTCATGGCAGTCGTGTTCTATTTGGTATTGGGCAGTTTGATATGGCAAATTAATAGGGTTGTGAAATAAATTTTGAATGTTTTTGAAGTTATACTTCTTTTGGCGCGTTAGGGAAAAGTTATGAGAGTAATTTTTTAGGATGCGCGCGTACACCGTCGCGAAAAACCGACACCCTGAAGTTAGCTAGCTAAACATTTTGTTTCTTTGTATTTCGCATACGCAAACGCAATACGTTTGGTCACGCTTACTAGCATGTCATGACGCGAAATCATAAATTTATCTCCTGACAAAGAAATACCGCTCAATTCGTCAAGCAAGATTTTATTTAAAAAAAAACGAAACAATGTTCGATTGATCTGTATCCAGCTATGATTTCAGCAGTAGTCTGGATGCTGAGTTCAAATCACACGCAGGACATTATTTGAGTGGTCAACAAATGAAGTCTGGAAGATTGTTAATTATATGTACGTAGTCCTCTACGACAAAGAATTTATAAAAGCTAAAGACAACCTAATTTTTGGTACTATATACCTTAGTAGAACGAACATAATGTAAATATCGTTAAATTCTTTAGATCCATTTATACAAATATATAATTATATAACACTAGCCTCTGTACGCGACTTCGTTCGCGTGGCTTAGATATACTAACACTAACACGTAGCAGTTCTTAAAAGGAAAAAACATCCCGATTTTGAAAAAGTGTTCACCTGTGCTCTGCTCCTATTGGTCTTAGCATGATGATATATAGCCTATAACCATTCTCGATGAATGAGCTATATAACGCTGAAATAATTATTCAGATCGGACCAGTAGTTCCTCAGATTACCCCCCTACAACGTCACAACATCACAAACTCACAAACATTACCTCTTTATAATATTAGTATAGATTAATAATATAAATATTATTTCCTATAAATAAAATAGTTTTAAAAAGAATAAGTAAATAAGCAACTCGCTGTAGCGACCCTGAAGGTTAGTCAAAAGTGCATTACGTCTTGCGCATCCCCGCCGGATATTATGCCCCAAACTTAATCACGTCCCTCTGGCAATATTAAACAGGCGATATTTTTTACATTTCATTCATTACACACCGTTAAATTCCCACGAAATTATTTTTTTTTCTACATAGTTATTTTCACAATTAAATACGCGAAGTAATGCGTTCACGCTGAATAATTTTGATGTCGTTGGGTGCATTCAAACGATTTCTTTTAAAGACGTATGAATAGAGCATGTAGTGTTCCTTTTCCAATTAAATACATCAGTTTATACACAGTGCACGGCTGTGTGATTTTGAACACCATATACTAACGTTTTCATTTAATATAAGGTGATGAAATACTTGAAATTTAGAAAGAAGGTAATTAAGAACATTATAAATAGAATTAACGGGTATATCTTCTATACGTATAATACTAATCTAAGTCTAACAAGTCTGTATATTTTAGATTTTTGTGAAAAAAATTGTTGCAGATGTCTAGGAATAGGTAGTAAATAACGATTCAATCATTTTTAGAAATGTCTATCTGTCTGTCAGTCTGTTTGTTTGAACATCAAAAAATACCACTAACAAAACATATCCAGGAGTAACATTTAATCTTGATTTCATTAAAATCGGTTCACTCTATCAAAACTTATTGTAATTTTAATGACGATACGACTTAAGTACGAGAGAAAAGTAGATAAGTAAATGGACTTATTACATTCAGATGATTTTATTAGTCACTATTTTTTACATTACGTTCCACGCGGACGGAGTCGCAGGCACTTCTAGTATTAATATAAAAATACTCTATTGTTTAATCGTATCAATAGTTTATACACGCGAATTTGTCTGCGTTTTGTAAATATGAAAGGACACATACACCACTTCTTCTTCATGGTAAGAAAACACCGTTGTACGCATAGTCGTCATAGTAGTTTCCTAAAACTCGAATAACTTCTCATTCCGATATACATATTCTGTTTCTGAGTTCGTCTCTTCTGTTTCTTTCTGATTCACAAATGAGTACATGTATGAATAGCTTCGAATAGTTTAGCTAGGTCAGATCGGGTTTTCTACGGTAACAGCCCAAGCCGAGGTGTGCCGTGCACCTTTGAGCTTGTTACCTAAGTAAAATCTGCTGAGTGCCTTAAGCGCTCGCCTTAGTAGTCCGGTGAAGCTGTAAAGTTCTTGAAAAAAAAAGAAGAAAAAAAATCGAATAACTTAAATACTAAACCTAAATATTAATATGAATATGATGCTATAATTAATATCTTATATTAATACTAGCGGGTCTGGCGGACGTAAACGCATCCTGGTAATAAAAAACCTTGAGTAACTGTATACCTAAACCTTTATGAATCACTTTATCGATAGGTGAAAACCGCATGAAAGTCCATTCAGTAGTTTTTGAGTTTATCGCGAACAGACAGACATGTCTGTCTGCGTTCATGTCTATGTTGGAATTATCAGGAAAATGATATGTTTATAAACGCTATTACAAAAATTCATAATAATTGTAGCTCAAATTACATTTTCCTAGAAATAACTTCACGGTCTTTACGATATCTAATTACGTATTATTGCGCAAATAATAAGGCAAATAAATTACCGCTTGTAAGTATCCTGTAAATGTATCTACTTTGGTTTACTAATTAGCCATCGGCTGCGTAAAAATAAAAGAACAAGGTAAAACGAAAAGTGAATTTTAAGCAGAGTTTAAAATTCCATCAGGGTGGGCTACAATGTAGATTAGTGACGTCACGTGTACTCTAGCATCTCCTGCATCATTTGTCAAATTATCAAGTTCTATGTATTCTACATAGCTATTTTACTATTACTGAATTTGTAGACGATATATCAAATATCCGAATATACTTCAAATTAACCGATATAAATTTTATAGTTTTGCTAATTGTGAAGGAAAGGTTAAATGGTTAATGGCTGCAACTTTAGGGGAAATGTTAATATTTATATGTATACACACATTAATACGATTTACATGGTTTTTTTTAATATTTCATTTTTACTAAGATTATATATTTATACTAAGAAAAACAATTGTTAGATACGAAATACATGTATACATAAATACGAGTGGTACACGCTAATACACGTGTGTCTCACTAATTGTCATATGTATGAATAGTTAGCTTAATTCAACTTAATTTGTAGGTGGTAGAGCCACGATGAAGCTATAACTCGTTTCAGCATGAATGGGTCGGCTCGTCCGGGGTGGTACCACCCGACCCACAGAAAACCGACGTGAAGTAACAGTGTTTGCATTGTTGCGTTTCGATCGGTCAGTGATAGCGCAGGAGGCCCACTTCCTCTTTCTCCCTTCCCTCCCTACCTCTGAGGAACTAACACAGGCTGACAATGCACTTGTGACTCCTCTGGTCTTGCTGGTGTCTATGGACGGTGGTGATCACTTAACATCAAGTGACCCCCCAGTTCGTTTGCCTCTTATGGTAAAAAACTTAGCTTGCTTAGATTCGCGATGTTACTTATCCAAAATGAGGTGTGCCAGGATCAAGGGAAACTAATTTCTAAAAATCGGCTGAGTGTCTTAAGCGGCTCACGTTAGCAGTCCGGTGGAGCAATAAAAACCTGCCAGGCCAATAGTATAGCGAAAAAATAAGGTAAAATAATAATATGCGTTGTACATACAAATTTTAGCTCTGACAGAATTATTCTGAGGTAATTGTGGTCAGGTTGTGGGCAATTGCTATTTATGGAACGATAGCTAACAACCAAGATTGCTCGAAGAGTGTACCCATAGACCGCGTGAAGTCAAGTAACAGAGTCATTGATTATTTTGTTCCAAAATCATCACATATAATGGTACACATATTTTCTTTACACATTCATCATTAACACATAGATTTCCAATTTTAATTAACACGCACTTCTTTCGAAAATGTTGCGATAAATGAACGAACGTCAGTGAATAACTGATCCAAGCAGTGTGTTTGGCTTTGCAGGTGTAATCATTCTTTTTCCTCGAACAGATTACGCTATTGACCTAGCAAGGTCTTAACAGCTTCACCGAACTATTAATGCGAGCGCTTAGGGTACTCAGCCGATTTTATTTGACAATTAGCTCAAGGGTGCACGGCGCACCTCGGCTTGGGCTGTTGCCTGATACGTGCAATTCCCAATATATCTGAGCTGACCTAAGCTTACTATCCATACATATATGTGTACCGAGCTTACATACCTCAACAACTCATATGTATTTCTTATCTGATAACTTTCTAAATTATTTTAGTTCGATTAGGGGAAGAAACAAAACCATTCCACTTTTATGTGTAAGCGTGTATACGTGTAAGTAAGTGTGTGGAGGTGATATGTGTGATGTTACAGGCACTGATGTTAGATTTTGTGTCACTGTATTGCCCGAGCAGCGCACTCAAGGGCTCCACGCCGAGGGAATGGACTTAGGCTTGAGCTGCTGCCGAGGGCGGCCTAATCTGGCAGTTGTAATAATGATCACCAATGCCCTTTAACGCTCCATACCATTCCATCTCAAATCCTAATATTAGTGGAGCCTTAATTTTTTAACATAACATTTAAACAAACACAAACATTTAATTTTATTGGTACCGTAAATAACATAAAAGAAAATAGAAGAAATAACTAGCTGAAACTGGTGTTCGGTTTTAATGTATTTGTTTTCTATCATCTATTTTTCATCTAAGAGAATGAGTGAAAGAAAGGTATAGCTTGAGTACAAAAGGTCTACGATACGATGTTAGTTAATGCTCGGGCTATGGCACTGAGCCTGTATTATTTGTCAACGCGTCGGGGCTTGGGCAACGCAATCTTAAAATCAATTTTCATTTATTCTCAGCTTAACTCCACTAGCTTAGTGAAATGTAAACAAAGAAAACATTTAGAATAACCTAATAAAAATTACGATAAATACCTACCACTATTTTTAATTTAGTGATAATTATATATTAAAATACTTTTAGTTTTGTGTCTTCAATTATAGTACAACTAGTATTCTATCGCGGCTTCCCTTGCGCTAGTTTAGCCTTGACATATCTCTGAGAAGCTGGGCTTTATTCTGTCTTTTCTGTACCCCTGACAACTTGTATGCAAAATTTCAAGATGATCAGTTCAGCTGTTAAAGCGTGAAAGCGTAACAAACAAATAAACACACATTCGCATTTATAATATTAGTTAGGATTAGAATAATTTTAAATTCAGCAAAAACTCTTCGCTGCTTTTTTTATTATGGCAAGAGAAAGTAAAAGTACTGTATCTAATAGCAATTTAGAAATTATCGGGTTCATCAAAAGATTTGCAATACATTGTCGGTTACCGCCACGCTGTAATGCCAGCTTTCAAGCATCTCGGCTGCTGAATATACGTTGGCTGTTTTCGAAAAGTTGTCGAGAAGAATGTCAATTCAATGTCCGCAAGTTCGAATCTAGACATTTACTAATGTTTTATCGGAATTTGACTATATTAACAACTTTAAACTGGTAACACTGTCGATTAATGATGAAGGAAAACATTGTGAACTCTGTTTAGTTTGAAAAGCCGATAGGTTATTAAAATTTATTTTCAACTTCCTACTGAAGTCAATATAAAAATCAATATGAAAACGAGAACATTTGAAAATATATATATTATTGGTGATAGGGATTTTTCTAAACCCATCTAGTTAGAACCACATTCATTTTGAAAATCTTTAGCCAAACACTTATAGGTGTATTCCGACAATTGCAACTTGAAAGCTAATAATCCCTCCAGGTTTAGCATATTTATCACCTTGGGCCATGTTGTCATTTAACATCAGATGATATTTTAATGTATAAATTATGTAAAAAGATTAAAATATTTTTCCTGTCTAATAGTATTCGTATCTCTTCACAAACGTATGGCCACTACTTCGTCGAATAGTCTCGGGCGGCATGGGCCGCAAAATCTTTACAAATGTGGGTCGTTATCGTACTACCCGATTGACCGGCCACGGCACACCGCCGCTACTACATTTGTCACACTGAAAAATAACGGATTTATTTAATTTTATGGCCCCGCTGCGTGCTGAATGGTAGATTGCCAACTGACGCGGCGGCATGAGGGTTAGTCTACTTCGTATATATTCCATAGTTGACGTACTTTGTTGCGAGGTAGATCTCTATAATAGTTGTAGATTGAATATTAAATTGTAACTGTATTTTTCCATATAATAATTTTAACTGCTAATATATCTTTGATTTGTGGTTTTATCAAAATCTTAAAGTAAAAATCAATTAAACCTCGGTAGAATTACCATATTTTGTACAGAGTTCTAGATTAATTAGCACTCGCTGCATAGCCATGTAACTCTGAGCACCTATTAAACCTCCAGTCATTTGTTTTTTTTATATCATAGGTGGCAAACAAAGAGGTGGGTCACCTAATGTTAACTGATCACTGCAGTGATTAAAGGAGTCGCAAGCGCATTGCCAGCCTATGTTGGTGGAGAAGAGGGAGGTAGAAGGAGAAAGGGGGAGGGTGGGAAGGGAAAGGGGAGGTCGGCCTCCGGCACTCTCACAGACCAAACAAAACACAACAAAGCACTGTTACTTCAAGTCGATTTTCTGTGAGAGGGTGGTACTACCCCGGACTAGCCGGCCCATTCATGCTGAAGCCAGTCATAGCTTCAGCGTGACTCTAACACCTACTAATTAATAATAAATAATAATTAATACTATTATGTTATTAGGGTATGATTTGCTTTCAAAACTTTTAACGAAACCGGGAATTTGTTATTATTATATTGTTCTAAGAAGATTATTCCAATTTATAAAATACATCAACTTTAAAATTAGTTATTTTATAAAAACAGATAGTATATTTACTAATTCAAGGATTATAATAAACATCATAATGGGGCACCGTTCTCCCTGCTACCGTGCTGTTTGCATTTCCCATGGCTTATGCGTGGTTAAACTGTGGGGTAAAATATAGATCTCATTATTTAAATCCCCGTAAAAAAATTCGTTACGTTAATGACACCGATTTGATCTGACTGCATTTTAAATCGTTTTTTTTTTTATTGTAGCACGGCAAAATGATTGCACTATGCCTGATGGTAAGCACAGTGCGACCCAAAAAAAATAGCGACCACCGATTTACACACTATCCATCGCCGGTCGCCACTATCATGCCGGCCTGCAAAAAGCTGGATATGCACAGGTTTATCCCGAAACGCGACCCGCAGAAGCGAATCACTATTACGGGCTTTTTCGCCATATACATGGTGGTTGCGACCCAGTCAGGCTGTAAAAACCCTACCACCCCGCTTTCGCCATTGCCTCGTTCGTTATTCAGCAGGGTGCACCACGTGCAGGTGAGGTTGGCTTGGGTGTCTTAAGTCTTATGATGTTATTCGACACCCCTACACCCCAAAGTTTCGTTTCGTGTTGAAAGAATAACGTAATGTTAAGAGAGTTTTTGGTGGGATCTTGGGATGCGTAGTCTGGTGAAGCTATTAAGACCTTGCTAGGTCAATAGCGTAGTAGGCGGTAGGTAGGTAACTTTTGTAGGTGATAGAATCACGCTGAAGCTATTATTGGTTTCAGCATGAATGGATCGGCTCACCTGGGATAGCACCACACTTTCACAGAAAACCGACGTGAAGTAGCAGTGCTTGCATTGTTGCGTTTCGTTCGGTCAGCGAGAGCGCCGGAGACTCTTCTCTCCTTTCCCTCCCCCCTCCTCTCCCTTCCCCTCTCCTCTAACCCCTCTCCCTTTCCCTCCATTCCCCCAAACACAGTCTGGCAACGTACGTGCGACTCCTCTGGAGTTGCTAGTGTCTATGGACGGCGGTGATCGTTTAACAACAGGTGACCCGCCTGTTGGTCTATATGATATAAAAAAAAAGTCAGTTCGAGAAAAAAAAATCGTGCAATGTCATGTGGTGGTCTTTTTATTTTATTCATAATCTTGTGTTATTTAGCTCTATGTTGTGTAATGTTGGTGGTGCTTTACGTAACATGGTTTAGTGGTTGTGCGCAAGTGAAGTGGATCGGAAATAATATCACGAAGCATGGAATCTGACTTGGCACAAAAACTGTATGTAAAGTTCTAACAGGACGGGTACCATTTTGTTAGTTCATTTAAATAATCGCAAAAAATTTGAAATATCATTACGTACTCGACAATAGCAGTAATAATCTACAGAAGATTGATTGCCAAAAATAAAATAAAGAAAGAGAACGTAGTGTTAACGAAGTTTTTACACGACTCCCAGGCGTGTTTCGTAAACTACAATGTCTCTGTTACATATATTCATTATATTTTGCTTATATACTTTGAGATGTTTTATCTCTTCAATACTTTCACTGTATTTATTATAGACTATAATATATCTATTTCTACACTAAAGGACACCTATATATAACACACCTAACACAACCCACTTGGCCCATTTAAAACGAGCGCTGGTGTCACCTGCAATGGCAGCAACCAGTTTGTGCTGAATTATACGCCTTTTTGGTAATAGTGTGGTATAATTATAATATTTTGTTGGCAATCTTTTAATTATACATTTTTGTGGCTCCAATTTTTATATACCTATGTCGTCCGCGTATTTCATACAATAAACATATTTCTTCTAATAATAGAGATTTAGAAATGATATAATTAATAAATAAATATGAGGACACAATTTCATATACATTTATTAAATTTCAAAATGAGCATGACTTGGTTTATGCTAATTAACCAGCTGATATATGAATATTATATTACTAGCTGTCCCGTACCCACTTCGTTGGGCGGTAATAGGCATTATCAAGCTCTACAACTATTCTCTACAATTCAATCAAATATCTTTCATCGTTAAGGCAGCATTCATAAGAAACGTTTTCGTTCGACCGTTTTTTCTCCAATTTTGCAAATAAGACTACCACGAAAAAGTCTTTTCATTTTTCGGTTTAATATACAGACTGTACCACTTTCAAAAATAGCCTGGTTTTCTATTGGCAAAAGAATTTTCAAAATCGATTTCGTAGATCCCGATATTACTCCCTACAACTTCACAAACTTTACCTCTTTATATTATCATAAAAATAATATTATTAATTGATTAATAGCTTCTGCCCGCGACTTCGTGCCCGTGGAATAGATACTTTGGTCTAACTAGTACGCAGCGGAAGCTCTGAAAGGGAAAAAAAAAACGATTATGTAACATTCTTCATTAGTGCTTTGCTCCTATTGGTATTAGCGTGATGATATACAACATATAGCCTTTCTCGATAAACGAGCTCTAACACTGAAAGAATTTTACAAATCTGACCAGTAGTGCCTGAGATTATCCCATACAACCTCACAAACAAACTTTACGTTCTTATAATGTTAGTATAGATAATAATAATAATAATCTTTATATCAGAGAGTCCATACAAATTGTGTTAGTAAAGATGTTCCTTATAACCTATGTTAGTACATTCATATCTGAGAACTTAAACTCAATTTATTTTTACAAAATACAATCATTTATAATTTATTAATCTATTTATAACACAATCTCCCTTCTTATGTGTGTTGCTACACAATGTTTCAGCTATGGACTGTCTGGTTTATTTGCAATGACACAGAGTATGCTGTTGGTGCTGTCCCGTACGTGGTGCATCAAGGAAGCGGTCTTTTTTCTAACGAAAGCTGGGAAGCTGTCGACTTGGGCCGCCGCGAACATTCCTGATGCAATACAGTAACGGGGCAGCCCTAACAGCATACGAAATCCATTATTATATTGTATACGGAGAGCGTTGTAGGATTTTTGTGTATATCTGACCCACAGGTTGCACGTATAAAAAGACTGACAGTAAGCTTTAAATAAAGTTATTTTAACTTGTTCTGTGCAACGTTCGAACCTGCGTACCAGTATATTACACCATACAGCCAACGCTCTTCGCTCCCTTTCTATATCCATGTCATCTTTGTGATCTTTTGTTACCCAATGTCCTAAGAATTTAAATTCAGTAACCCCATTTAAGGGAGTCCCACAAAGAACTACTGGTGGAAACTCAGAATAGGTTTTGTTTCCCGATTTAAAAACCAATAGCTCACTCTTCTTTGAATTGTATCGTAGTCTATGTGTTGATGCGTAGACTTCACAAATTTTAGTAAGCCTTCTCAAAGTGCTTATTGAGGAGCTCAACAGCACCATGTCATCCGCATAACTAACGTTGTTAACAATTTTACCGTCCACGCAGCAACCTACACCGGTACTGCTGAGCTCGACAAGCAACTGATTCATATATATATTAAAAAGTTTTGGTCTGTCTTACCCCACAATTCAGCCGTGTTCTCCTGATTCCGGTACCAGTAATCGAAAATGGCTACCAACTCTTCTGGAAAACCGGTATTTCTCAATTTTTCCCACAGAATGTTATAGGAAACCAAATCGAAGGCCTTGGGTAGGTCCAAGAAACATGCAAATATATGTGTTTTTCTTGATGTATAGTAGATGTATAGAACTGGTATTTATGCTCTTCATACAAGAGTCACTCATTTGCGGGAATCGAACATGCAACATCTCATATCAATAGCTAGTTACTACCACTGCATCAAACAAAGTAGACAATATTCATGAACGAATCAACTATATTTAAGACAAACTCTATAATTCGATAGGAAATGTTTGCTATATTAATTAGTAAAAAAAATCATAGAAGTATTATGTTTGTGAATTTCTCGAATATAAAACAATGATTATTTTACAACAACGTCGCGCTGCGTTTTACACAGCAAATGATAGAAATAAAAAGATACACTGATTTAGGTAATACTTACTGAGTAGCAACTAGATTCAGATATTCGGTCACTGTATTTACAATAATTGTTTACGCATTGTAATAGTATAATAATTTTTTGTCTCTCTGTCGTAATTTAACACAAAATTTACTTATTTTACACTCAAATGAACAGTATTACTATTTTAGGTTGTATTAATATTGCTGTGACCTTATTTTTTAGGCGTACATTTTTTTTAGTTTTATTATAAATAGTTAATTAAATCTGTTGAAATATTGAGATCATGGTAACTTTACACAATAATAATAATATCTTTTGGTGTGTACTAAAATATTAACCAATATTGACTAATATAATAAATATATTAACAACAATAAATTAGTATTTCTATCCAGCTACAATACTTGTATGAAATATTTTTTACGTTAACTCACCTTTAATATTCGTTTGGTAAAATTCCTTTGCTTTATTGAATTGAAGATGGTTATATAACGAAATTCAGTTTCAAAGTTTAACATTTTTGATTTTTAAATATAAGTGATTGTAGCTTTTCATTAAGTGGATAAATAAATTATCAACGTTTAATATAGAACCATACATTGCCTTATTTATTATCTTGTTTTTTATGCGTTTTTTTTTATGAATTCACTTTCACTTTTTCATTTTTTTTCTTTGTTTAAGGTTTCTCAATATATTCTACTACATAATTTTACTTTGTTATTATTATTAATTTTGTCAGTTGTATCTATGTGATAGAGCGTTGTAGGTTTTAAATTTAGTTAACTCCCTTTTATTCCTGTTGTTATACTAGTTTGACGTGGCTCTATTATTATATCATTGATAATAATTCATAATTGTTGTTGATAATATGACCAATAAACATCGCTTAATGATTCAAATTACTTTTAATACAAAAAAACTTATTGTGACCTACATATTAAAGTTAGACCTGTGTGTTATTACAAAAAAGTTAAATACTTGGTTTAAAAAAGGTTTCGTACGAAATGCACCGCGCTCGCCCGAGGCAAGTTTGCGTTATCTTTTTTTGGCAAGTGTAACCTAATGTAACCAAAGCGAGACAAAAGATAAGCAAGATGGCGAAACATACCGCGAGCGCGATACATGTAAAACGTATCCTTTTTAAAGCAAGCGTTTAACTTTTTTGTTATAACACCGATGCTAACGCTGACTATTTTGTAGGCATTATACAACTCTATATCGACTTACTTTACAAATCTATCTACTATACAAAAACGTGTTTTTATTTTAGAGGTTAATACATAGCCTATGACACTTACAAATAAAATGGCATTCTATTGGTAAAATATATTTTTTAATCGGCTTAGTAGATCTAGATATTACCCCCTACAATCTCACAAATTTTACTTCTCTATAAGTAGTATAGATTAGTATAGATCGTTTATCCGACTGTTGATTGTTGCTATATCTACATTTGTTCATAAATAAATAAAATTGCTATTTATTTTATCCATACTTGTGGATTCGGTACAAAATTATGGCCGAAATATTTGCAATCATTTAAATTGAAACAAGATCTATGCCAAAATCGTCAAGTAAATTAAGATAATTGAAGCGTCGAATCAAAATCCGCTTAAACTCAGACGGGAAGCGTGTTGTTAAAACAGCTCAAGTAAACAAAATTCAAATAAGTTACGGGAACTCACAGAGAGCGGCTCGGGGCCGCACCTTGTACCGTTTACATGTCATAATTACTTAATACAGGGCGCTACGGATCACCAGGCCTCTTCATAAAAATAATGCTAATAAGGTTTTTTATTGTTCTACCACGATAAATGATTTAATGATGAATATGATTTGCTGTCTAAAATTTAGAAAACAGTATTGTTTTCCTCCCAATTTTGAAAACACGTTTTTGCGTTAGGAATTGTTATTATACTTTGACTTTTGTAAAACTTGTATAGGAAACTCGAATAAATGAATACATATTGAATTGTATGAATGTATTAAGGCCTTATGTATATAATGCAAATAAATATATAATTGATCATCTAGGTAATTCTTTTTTACTGTCTTGTAGTCAACGTAACAAAGTTTGTCTAAAAAAATGATAGAAAAATCGCACGTAAAAGTGACAATTTTGAGTTAAAAAATCTACATATAAAAATTGACTGAGAGAGAAGATAGTAAGGTCTTCAAAAATATTGACAGGTCGACGTTGTTTAATTGATAATTTCATTTCTTGGAAGTGTATAAACACATAGTCAATACAATCAGGATGCCAAGAAACACTTTGTAGTTACTTTCACTCTTTATTTGGTCAGAGTTACGACTTATAGTACTTTTCACATAGGAATGCGTAGATAACACCGACATGTTGCCTTTTATAGGCCGAACTATATAATTTATAAGACGAACTATATAAATCTAAGCGATTACCATTTACTCAAAATTCTACAATATGTTTTAAGTAAAACGCAAAAATAATAATTAATGAAAAAATTAATATTATTTACGCACATCAATTCCATATAAAATGATTGTTATTTATGTATTTGAAATATGTTTAGACATACAATTATGTGTGTAGAGCAGGGACATCTATCCTTTTATAGGCCAAACTATGGAAGTCAAAGCAATTACTATTATCAAACTAATGTTATGCAAGTAATAAATCAATAATATCAATTCCTATTTATGTCTCATTGAAATCAATATAATAATATAACAATTATGTATTTTTAATTAAATGGCGCTAGTGTTAATGTGTCTCTCTTATATGTTGGCGCTTGGCACTAGTATCAATGCGTATGTCTAATATTGTAGCGCTAGTGTTAATGTTCCGGTCGTGTTGTCTCGCTTCTTGTATATGACGATCGGCACCCGAGGTGGGTAGATAACACATTACATATTTATACTGTAAAGCGAAGGTTTGGAATCGTTCGGTGGTATTACAAAAATGTTAAATACGTATTAAATACTTGCTCTAAAAAGGTTTTGTACTAAATACACCGTGCTCGCCCGAAGCAAGTTCGCGCTATCCTTTTTTCGCAAGTCGAACCTAACCTAACTAAAGTGAGACAAAAGAGCAAGATGGCAGGAATTCAGCGAGCGCGGTGCATTTAAAACGTAACCTTTTTAAAGCAAGTATTCAATACGTATTTAATTTTTTTGTAATAGCACCGAGAGTCTGTTAGTAATATAGGAACATAGGAGTAACACTCGTGAAAATCCGGGTTAGGCGTTTTTTTAATAGCACCAGATGATAGTATTCGAACATCACGTCAATCGACGTAGGTTAGAATTCTTAGAACTGAGTCCGGGGGCTTTCCGTGAACGAAAACCTTGTAATGAATCCATGGTGGTAGGACATTTTCTAAGTCTAAGGCAGCCGGGCAAGCTACCACCCTTAAATTGTAAATTTGTTGCCAAGCAATTAGAGCGTTCTGGCAACTGCACTTAAGAGCTAGTCCTGCTATTGGTTTAGCGTGTTTACCATCTTATACCTCGTCATCACATAAACTCGTCATCAATTTTATGTAGGTGTTAGAGCTACGCTGAAGCTATTACTGGTTTCAGTATGAATGGATCGGCTTGCCCGGAGGATTACCACCCACACCACAGAAACACCGATGCGAAATAGCTATACTTGCATTGTTGAGTTTCGTTCGGTCAGTGAAAGCGCCGGAGGACCAACTCCCCTCCCCCACCCCCATTCTCCCCACCTTCTATCTTTCCCCCCAACCACAGGCTAGCAACACATTTTAGACTGCCCTAGTGTTGCTAGGGTCTATGGACGGCGGTGATCACTTAACATCAGGTGACCCGCCTGGTAATTTGCTTCCTATGATATAAAAAAAAAACATCAGATAAGACTGTCAAAGAACGCTCGTTTATAAAGTACTTCTGCTAAAATAATAAATAATAATACAAATGATATAATAAAAGCTTTTTTTTTTCTCGAAATGACTACGCTATTGACCCATCAAGGTCTTAACAGCTTCACCGGACTACTAAGGCGAGCGCTTAGGGCACTCAGCCGATTTTATTTTGGCAACCAGCTCAAGGGTGCACGGCACACCTCGGCTTGGCTGTTGCCTGTTGCATGCAAAATCGCAACCTATCTTAGCTAACCTAGCTAACCATTCATATATGTATGAGTTGTTGAAACGTATATGTGTACCAAGCATACACGCCTCAGCAACTGCTCCATATATTTATTATCGGAAGATTGAGAGTTTTTCAGTTCGATAAGGGAAAAAAGTAAACCCTTCCACTTTCATGTGTAAGCGTGTAGGCGTGCACGTGTGTGGGGGTGATCGTGTAGTGTTGTAGCAGTGATGTATATTTGTGTGTCACCGTATCGCGTAAGCAACGAACTCATGGGCTCCCTACCGAGGGATCGAACCTAGGCTTGAGCCGCTGCCGTGGGAGGCCTAATCGGGTTATATAATAAAAGCTTCTGCGCGCGAACTCGTCCGCATGGAATAGTTACTTTGGGCTAACACGAATTTTAACTTGCGCCTTCTTTTGCGTAAAAGGTGAAGTTATTTTTAAATGATACTTATGGTAGCCCCGATTTTGAAATATTTGTTATTGGTGGTCCGATCCTATTCGTCTTAGCATGATGATATATAACCTATAGTATTCCTCGGCAAATCTGCTGTCTAACACTGAAAGAATTTTCCAAATCGGACCGGTTGAGGTTCCTGAGATTAACGCGTTCAAGCAAACAAACTCTTCAGCTTTATAACATTAGTATATATTAAAAAAAATAATAGATATCATAATACAATTTCATATCCAAGGCTGCTCTCTCATACGTTTCTGCTTACACAGTTAATACTCTAAATGCTCATTCCTTTATGTGTTCTTTACTCGCTCTTTCTATTAATTTTCCAGATTACTATAAGACTAATAGTCAGCTTACAGAGTGAGGTCGAAGGCATCGTCAGTTAATATCACAATGGCCAACAACAATACCCTAAAACGGTTCACGGTACGTAACAATAGGCCGCTTACCCTAACAACGGCTCAATGGTCAGCCGTCGATCCCTTGGCGAAAAACTCCAAAGAAACAGCCTGATAAGAGTGATTAATTGGTTTAAGTCGAATTCAATGAAAGCCGAGTCGGAAATGCTGAGGCGAATTTTTTTGTCCAGAATCTCGGATAAGCCAGTTTAAATCGTTTCAAGCTGTTAATTTTTATTTTTATTGGGTAAGGTTTCTTCATAGAATCTTTAAATTAAATATAAACGTTGTATTAGTATATGTTATTTATCATATAAATGCGAAACTACCACATAAAATTTAATAAATTAATGTAAGTAAATATTTGAGTAAGAATGAATTACTGCCCTCAAAGAATACATAATATATAACAATTGTGCTTAAATAAATAATAGATATAATATATATTAACATTCCTATAGTTAAGATATCTTTGACAAAACTAATTACAGTGCTACTGTATTTAAAATGTAATTTGTTCTACCATTATTTATATTATCATTATCATTGTCATTACCATATATAGTCCTTACTTTCTTACCAATATTATAAATACGTACGTTTTTTTTTTCTTAAGAGTGTACCACTATAATGATTGTATAAGTTCCTCTTTACTCTCTTTGAAGTTATACTTATTTGGCATGCTTAGGAAAAATGATGGCAGTGTATTTTTAAGAAGAGCGCGCACGCCGACACCTGGAAGCGACACCGTGAAGTTGGTTTATAATGGTCTGCCAAGTTTTCATGAGAACTCATAACTGTATTCAAGGTAGTTATTCAAATATATATGAGTACACAACACGGGAGTTTTTGGCGGGATCTTAGGCTGTCATGTAGTGGATTTTATTTATAATCTTGTGTTATTTGACTCTATAAATTTGTAAATTCGGTGGTGTTTTACATAATATAATTAGTTTATTGTGTTTAAGTGAAGTGAATGGAAAATAATACCACGGAGCATGTAATTATGAGATGCCACAAAAACTCCCTGGAAGGTTCTAACAAGGGATCCATCTTGTTAGAATATTGAAATAGTCACACGTCGCTTGTGATATTAGTGTACTATAACGTCCATTGAAATTAAACGTTGACACTGGCAAGTGCTTCTGCGGAACCAAAATAAGAAGAAGAAGAAGAAGAGTATACAACACGTGTTTTTGTTGTTGTGTGTGATATTAAATTATATATGGTTATGAATGATAATTTAGTGTAAGTATTCGTATTAAAAGTGGTTTCTTATAACATTAACTGTTTTAAGTGGGTTTATTGATTTGGGTTTAACTATCAGTACACATTCTCTTTGTTTGTTTACATTATGAACGATTATTTTAAGATATTACATTACTATTTGATAAATAGTTTTTTGTACTTCTATTTGGTATATTAGTTGATTCTGTACACAGATATATAGAAAATTATTTTTAAAGCATTTTAAAGTTAATTATATTTTTTATTAAAACCTTATCATTGCATTTAAACTTTTTAAAGCTAAAGAACTATAATTTCTTACGTGTGTACACATATAACTTCTTTTACCTCTCAACCTGGTGAATAGATAGTAAACAAAAAAAAACATAACGAAAATCATTGGACAAACAGAGGAAGAAAGAGATCTGAACAGTTTTTTCTTCTCCTATCTATATATTAATTAATACGTGAAGCGCAATCTTTGTACCCTTTTTGAACATATTTTTCGTGAACGGGTGAACTTGTTCATATAGATAGGTAAATAGATGAGTTAACTGTGATTCTTTAACGTTAAAAATCCTGCAGTAGTGAAACCGCGCAACATGTCGTAGTAATGCGTTATAAAAAAAGCATATACTCACGGCATTAAATAAACTTACTGGCTTCAGCATAGATGGGTAGGCTCGCTCGGGGTAGTACTACCCGACCCACAGAAACACCCACGTGAAGTAACAGTGCTGGCATTGTTGTGTTTTGGTTGGTCAGTGAGAACGCCGGAGGCCCACCTCTCCTCACCTTCCCCTCTTATCTTTTCTTTTGCCTCCCACCTTAACACAGGCTGGCAACGCACTTGCGACTCCTCTGGTGTTGCAAGTGTCTATGGACGGTATTGATCATTTAACATCAGGTGATCCGACTGATTGTATGCCTTCTATGATATAAAAAATACGACAATGTAAGTATGTTACTTATACTAATCATCCCATATTTAATTATGATATCGAATACGTGTTGTATTAAAAAATATAACTTATTTAAGTTTATTGATAACAGAATTTAATAAAGTGTCTTCCAAATGAAATTCAATAAAAAGTCGATAAAATAGAAACTGGTTTTATTTGTATTAGTCCTTTGGAACGAAAGTTATCCTATTCATTTTCAACAGAAGTGAGAACTTTATCATTTAAAAGTATAATAACATCTTATTCTAGACCATAAGACAAATGGGATAAGTACTAGTGTTTATTTTGTAGAAAGCAGATCAATGTATGTAAAGAAATAAAGTTCTTTTCAAATTTACCCTTCTACACTACGTTGTGAGTGCTACCGAAGAAGCGATTAACAAAACGCCGCTGAAAATGCGTAAAAGCTCAGTTGATTTGTGAACGAACATGTCTCGAGTTACTCAGCAATAAATTAAATGCGTACAGAAAGTGAATGCGTCAATATTAAGCCGCGCGCCTTGCCCCCGTACAAACGCTATAGTGATGTTCCTTTCATTCGATGTATCGACAAAGAATAAACAAAATAATAACTTACTCTATGATTGTTTGTTTGACGTCTACTAGTCTATACTGATTTAGATTTGTCCTATATGGCTATATGTAAGTATGTTAATGTTATAAATTAGGGTTGTTTTTTTGTGTTTCAATTTATAGATGTTTAAAAAAACCTCAATTGCGCGTATGATCTTCTAACAAAACACAGAATAAATAATTAGTATCATTAAAAATGACATACCTATCTTCATACTGAATGTAATATACACGACTGAAGCAATTACTGTATGATTCTCTTAATTACACTAATTAGGAAAAATATAAATGACAAAAAATGTTCATTGTTGTATCATTCAAGTGATTGTTGTGCAAAAACAAAAATATGCTTTATTTATAGTTTTAATTGAGATGAACAGAAGACTAATTGCCTGTACTAATAATTGAGTAAATTAATTACATGCAGTGTAATTAATCCTGTGTAAATCTGTATACGAGATACATTATGGAAAATAAATTAATAAACCACAGAAAAAGGTATTTAAAACTTGTTAAAAATGAAATCATTGACGAATATAAAAAACTGACAAAAGTTATAAGGCATAAACCAAAATACTGTGTAACGAATTTGCAAAAGTAAATTCACATTTTAAACTGAGACGAGTACACTATCTGATTAATACCGATATGAATTACCAAGATAACCAGATAATTGACAGTATGATCCTAATAATTGCTGTATTATTTGAACTTCGGTTTTGACGGTGTAATAAATATTTTGTATGACTTTTGATTTTGTTTGTATATGATACACAAGAAAATGAATCAGTAGTGACAAATGAACCTAAACTGAGTTCATATGTGTATAATTAAGACCACTATCGCTGTTGTAATTGATGAAGTAATATTGTACGAGATAATTAACACTTTACTTGAAGTTGTGGTTTATGACAATGACCCAACGAGGCTGTAAAAATGTTATCGTCTGGGTTGTTAATGTACTTGTTTTTATCTTCTAATTATTACACTAACATAACTGTTTCTTCATTTTTTTTAACATATGCCCTAGTATATAATACAAATAGTAAATGAAATCTAAATATTGTATGTAGAGACTCTTTAGACAAAGTATGTGGGTTAAGTTGCGCTTGATCAATAGTTAGTACTAATATGAGATCAAATAAAATTTACTAGAGTTTTTAAATGCAATCTATTGTTGTTATCTTCTATAAATATACTGCCAGCGCTCTTAGCCGAGTTGTACGGAAATTAAATAATAAGTGAATATCATAAAGTCGTGCGGAGAAATATATATTAAACTAGCAGTGTCCGCGAACACCGTTCCGCCTTAAGTATATTAAAATATGCGTTTTTTTACATAAGAACCTTCTCCCGACAATAACAAACACAACAAAAGAATAATTAGCGAAATCGGTTCAGCAGTTCTCGAGATTTGCACTTAGCAACACATTCAACGATTGATTTTTATATTATAGATAAAAATTTATATAGAATTGAATTAAATTAAAACTTGAATTTAAAATTCAGATCAATTACTATTAATAATTTAATCTCCTCTTATAACATTAATAACTTTATAAATAAACAATCGATATATTTTTCTTTTCTAACATTTGATATATCGCAACAATATTTTTTGCGGATCACGCATTGAATGGATCGCAAATTGATACAGAACGCAAGGCGTATGTTCAGATTTATTTAACACGTGTAATTTAAACATATTCATACAACAGTTGAATTAAGATTATCAAATCTTCGTTCAGTTTTTTCATACTTTATCAATAACTATTGTATACTTTATCAATAACTATTGTTATTTTTTGATGGTATTGTTTTATATTCATATCAATTAACATAACTACATATTATATAAACAGCACAAAACAATAAGCAATTTGTAACTTGTTTGATTTAACTAAAGCGTATGTATAGTCTCTTATAACTTATAGAATTGTTAGAGGATCGTGCATTAACATAAAAAGATATCTACTAGCTTTTAATTCATAAAGTAGATCATAATTGTGATACCGCCTCACTCTACGGAACCCCTTGAAAAATAATTAAAAACTATTATGAACGTGTATTATAAATCATCCTTTATTACACCCCTTTATATTGCCTTAATTGATTCAATAGAAAGATGCCACCATAAAAATGATAACTAAATGGCGACTCGGCGATAAAACCACTTTTTGGTTAAAGGATTTTTGTTAATAAAATATCGAACAGGATTCTATGTAAATGTGTCGACGGGTACCAATACCAAATGCTTTTACTGTTATTTGTCGGTAATGAATATTGGTTGTCAAAATGTAATTAATTTAAGTGGACTTAATAACATTTTAATTATGTTATATTTTAGCTATACCTCTTTTTTCATTTTTTTTTTAAACAGCCTAAAATACTATGGCGAAGGTGTTTTACGGTAAGAAAAACTTGACTGTGGCCGAACGGTTTAGTTAAGAATAGTCATTTAGTATGTCGTTTTTTACTTCATAATTACTTGTTTTTGTTAAACACTGTCACGATTTTAATAAAATAACTAAAACTAAATGAAATCATGAAATCATGAAATCATCAATCATGAAAATTTTGTCATTCAATCCATACTGTAAATGTACACATGAATCCTAAGCAACTCCACATATTTTTGTGAGTTTTAGTTTTAAGAATATTGGCCGATAGCGAAGAAAATTTACGACAGCTGAAAAATATTTGTATGGTTATAGATAGTGTCATGTAATTAATAACAACTAAACTATAACAATTCTAGTGCTTCAAATTGTTAATCCTAACTTCCAAGCTAATATTATAAACGGGAGTGTGAGCTTGTTTGTTTGTTATACTTATGCCTTAAATACTTTGTTTTACTACATTACTACAACCGATCATCACGGAATTTTTAACCGACTTCAAAAAAAGGAGGAGATTCTTAATTCGACTGTATTTTTTTGTAATGTTTGTTACCTCATAACTTTGGATTGGGTGAACCGATTTTGATGTTTATTTTTTTATTTGAAAACTGGTACTTCCCTTGTGGTCCCATCTCAATTTGGTCCAGTTCAACGGCACCCAGTGCAAAACCGTATAAGTTTTAAATTTTCATTAAGTATGTACACGACAAATAGACCAATAACTCAATATCACACCGATTTCGATGATTCATTTTTTATTGGAAAGGATGTACTCCAAAGGTAGTTTGATGAGAGTTTGGTTAGGTTCTGATTATGAGATCCGAGACAAAGTAACAAAACTTTCAAGAAACGAGCCTACTCCTTTCTTAAGCGCCAGCAACATATCTGTGTTACCTCTAGTGTCGCAGGTGTCCAGGGGCGGCGGTGATCCCTTGCCACCAGGTGACCCGCATGTTCGTTTGCCACCAATAGTGTAAAAAACCCTTCAATATTTAGAAGCTTGTTGTACTTTTGTTCTTTGCTGTATTGCAACACGACGCAAGCATTGTAATTGATGTATGTGTTAAGCGATGGCAGCCGAGTTGGTGGTAGAAACTATCGGGGATTATTGATAAGGTTTCGTTCGCACCAAACGTTACTTATTGTACAACCAATTAAAACCATATAAAAATGAATGAAAATAAAATAGCTGAACCGATTTTGCTAATTCTTTTTTTTTGTTGTGTTTGTTATTGTCAGGAGAAGGTTCTTATGCAAAAAAGCGCATATTTTAATATACTTGAGGCAGATCAGAGTTCCCGGGCACTGTTAATAAAATATATAGATGTACACTAAAAACGGAAAAATAAGGTAAATTTACAAAAAAAAAGAATTAACCGACTTCAATATCAATCGCGAAGTATATTTGTATAATATACTTTTGTACCTGGAATAAATTAGAAATTTCGGTTGGCAACGACTTCCAATACAGCTCTAGGTAGCACACATATGTATATGTTTTATTAAATTTGATTAACTATTTATTTTCCGCTTTTTTGTGCCTTATGGGTTTTTTATTGATACTGAATTTGGTTAATTTTTTTTTTTGAAAATTTACCTTATTTCACCATCGTACCGCTCGTTATTGGATGGGAATTCATCCTCAGACACCAGAACCGAAATGGTCTCAGACAGTTTGATTCCAGAGGGGTTTTCTCCCACGTACGCTTCGGCTGAGGTTTCTCCAGGAAGCCTAGCTACATTATAGCATTCGTCAACGGTAAAGTAAATAGGACATTGAAGGGTTTGCAACGTGCATGTGACACCTCTGATGTTGCAAGCGTCCTTAGGCTTCGTCGCGTGATTGTTTGCTACCATCGTAGTATAATTTCTTTTTTTTTTTGTCGAATGACTACGCTATTGGCCTTAATTTTTTGGCCTTTACAGCTTCACCGGACTACTAAGGCGAGCGCTTAAGGCACTCAGCCGATTTTATATTGGCAACCAGCTCAAGGGTGCACGGCACACCTGGGCTTGGCTGTTGCCTGTTGCATGCAAAATCGCAACCTATCTTAGCTAACCTAGCTAACCATTCATATATGTATGAGTTGTTGAAACGTATATGTGTACCAAGCATACACGCCTCAGCAACTGCTCCATATATTTATTATCGGAAGATTGAGAGTTTTTCAGTTCAATAAGGGAAAAAAGTAAACCCTTCCACTTTCATGTGTAAGCGTGTAAGGCGTGCACGTGTGTGGGGGTGATCGTGTAGTGTTGTAGCAGTGATGTATAGGTGTGTCACCGTATCGCGCAAGCAACGCACTCAAAGGCTCCCTACCGAGTATAAAAAAATAAAAAAACTTGAACTATTTTATACGATTTACGTATCTGTAGTCTTTACTTGGCTATAGTATTGGTTACTACCATGGTTGTAAGGCAACATTCTTGTTTGTTTCTGAAAAGTACTTTGATACATAAAATATAAAACTTTATTAACTCTAAGCCTATGTTCGTCTAGGAGAACATATATATCAGTAAACAGAAAAGAATTGAATCTTTATTATTACTCGAGAATTACTAACTGAAAAACATACAAATTCTATGTTATAGTAAATAGTATATAAATAATGTTTTGTAGATGAACTGGATTAAACGCTTTTGACTACTAGTCCTTAATAGTTTCACAGCTGATTATATTTTATAACGATCAGTACCAGCCTGTCCCTCGAAACAGAGCGTGTTCACGCCCACGCCCGTGTAACCACAGATCACGCCGCCGTGGTCTGGGGGTTAATTTCGCTACCGCACACCCGATTAGGCCTCCCACGGCAGCGGCTCAAGCCTAGGTTCGATCCCTCGGTAGGGAGCCCTTGAGTGCGTTGCTTGCGCGATACGGTGACACACAAATATACATCACTGCTACAACACTACACGATCACCCCCACACACGTGCACGCCTACACGCTTATACATGAAAGTGGAAGGGTTTACTTTTTTTTCCCTTATCGAACTGAAAAACTCTCAGTTTTCCGATAATAAATATATGGAGGAGTTGTTGAGGCGTGTATGTTTGATACACATATACGTTTCAACAATTCATACATATATGAATAGTTAGCTAAGTTAGCTAAGATAGGTCGCGATTTTGTATGCAACAGGCAACAGCCAAGCCGAGGTGTGCCGTGCACCCTTGAGCTGGTTGCCAAAATAAAGTCGGCTGAGTGCCTTAAGCGCTGGCCTTAGTAGTCCGGTGAAGCTGTTAAGACCATGCTGGGTCAATAGCGTAGTCATTTCGTAAAAAAAAAAATATATTTTTAGTTCAATAGTAAGATGCACAAAATGTCTTATAATTTTTTTTTCCACAAGGGCAACAAATCCAATGCTATCTTATTGTAGCCCTTTTTATTTGCAATGCCGTGGTCTGTCGGTAGGGGCTATAACCCGCACACCAAGTGAATAGGTGTCGTCAACTAGTTCTATGAATGATGAATCGCTCCTCGCTTTTTGCATTCACTCACAAAGCGATTTTAATTATTTGGATTCAATATAACGTAAATTATAGTGATAACTGGTTTTGAGAATTTGTATGTCGTAATTTTTATGAAATATATCAAATACAAAAATTGGGTATGCGAATCAATTACATATAAAATAAGTTGTTAGTGTATTCGGTGTAAGTTGTTTGTATTTAATTTATCTCTTTAAATAACTTGTAAATGTAGAACAAAAAACATTTAAGTTATAACTTGAAAGCGTGAACTTACGGACTAGTTTGAAATAAAAAATATTCGGATGAAATATGCCAATAATATCTTTATGTAAAACGTATGAATAATTATTAAATAAGATTCTAGTTTTACACATAAATAATGCATACAATACGGTAGATTTTTTTTTGCATACAATATTTTAATGGGGGCTATAAAAATTAATGGATGTTTCATTTAACTAATTGTTTTATTACAACAGTAATAATGAATATTCATTCATGTCATCGACTTATTTTAAGACATTTATAAAATGCTAGTTGTGCCCTGTGGTTTGCTTCATTCGTTTATTTTTTTCCTGCTCTCGACACCCAATATTCTGCGCCAATACACACGGTTTGCCATTCTTTGTCCTAGCTTAATTTTTTTAACCTACAATTTCCAAGGTCCTTGCTTTGCTCCTAAGGGCTTTGCTGTAGCGATGGCATACAATTTCCTTTATAAATTATAATCTGTGAAAAAATTAACATCTGAAAGCTTATTCGAGTGATAAACACGTAGAAAAAGCAAACACCTAATCTGTTAACCGTCAAATTTAAATAATTATACGAAATTTAAAACAACAAATTCATTATCTGAATCTAAAAGACAAAAATATCGTAGATTAATTGATTCTAATTTAGGCCTAAGTAATCACTGCGATATGGCATGAAATCTGTCCACTTACAAAGTTGCCCGCGCTTCAAGTGCAGAAGGACGTAACTGTACATTGACGTTATATGAAAAGCTTCACAGTCGCAGGGTTTGTGGGGGAAAAGGAAGGGTAACCCCGCCTAGGACTAGGCTTGCTGCGTGTACCTCCTCCCGCTACGAAACGCGCATTCGCTCTCCGTCGGTCGAGGTGAATGCATGTTGTTTCACTAACGGCAATCGCTCCGTACGCGATCGCGAAAAACTTTTCTGTGCTGTGAACAATAATTATTTTAGACGTATACAAAAATGAACATAATTTGTACGTGTTGTGATTATTTTCTTATTGTGTAAAGACTCCGACGTAAGTGCTTCGAAGAGGCTAATTACAAGTCGCTAGGCTAATTGGTGGGGCCGGCATTTCATGAAGGTGAGTCCACTTTTATTTCCGTTCGGCAATCCCTCTAATTGCCTCAATTAGTGTAATGCGGCGACAGGTTTGAAGAATCGCTTAATGATCTTTAACATTCAATTTATTCTTTTAAAAACTGTTAAGATAGTAAACGCGAAACTTTGAAATAATTACTCTTGTGTCTAATGCGACGTCAGAAAATGACAGTGTATATATTATTACTTCATTGTTTTTATATCTAAATTCAACAAAAAAAACTTTTCTTTAAATTTAAACTTCTGATACTTATTAGATAGTTACGCAAAAAGTTTTCAAAATTTAATCTTATTTAATAATTGTAATTTTAATTCTGTTACGGTAATATATTCTTGTTTATTTTAAGCAATTTATGGTTTATAAGAAAAATCGTAAATGTGGGATTCCCTTAATTTATCACGATATTTACCTGTTTTATATTTCAGACTATAATATTTCTACTGTTCATTTAATTCATTTAAAATAATTGATTATCAGTGTGATGTTTCCGTGGTATTATAAACAATTAAAAATAATTTTCTAATTACGGCATTTCATTATAATTAACAACGAACAGACAGCAGTATACAGATTTCAAGAGAATAATTTGCGTATTTTTATAAAAATACCGATTTTTTTAAAGTTTAGTTTACATGTGATTTTTTGGTAATAATGTATTGAAATATAAAAAAATGTTTTTAAAATTAATTTAAGCATATTGAACTTTATTCCTTGATTACTTAATAAATACGAAACATAACAAAACGCAGATAACGTTCCGAAATCACATGCTTTTTAATTTTTTTACAAAGTATTCTTTCTAATTGTTTACTCATCAATACGAAAAAAATCATTGCCGAACTATATAAAATTGATTATATTTTCTTATCTCAGGTTTTATGGGGATAATCCTTTTTTTCCTCTGTACTGGGTTAATTTTACACACCTATGTCGCATAAGCAAAGATATTGAAATATGCAACAATGGACTAAATACATATTTCGTACAGGTTATAATTTATCAATAAGGAGTACAATTCAAATTGTGATAAATTTTGTGTCAAGATGTGACTACATTTTCTAAAATTTGAAAAAATAAAATCCGTAGTTTTGTGTTTATAAACAACCAATCTTAAGTGATTAAGCTATAAAAAGAAACTAAAAAAATCATGATTTTATGTGCATTCCTATTTTTATGATCGCTAAGTAAATATTTTGTTAATTGTTAAAGATTATTGTTAGTAGGAATAAGCCAATTTTTGTGTTCTTTTTCGAAAACGATTGAAAAAATGTATGTGCAGTCTAGTTTTTATTTCACTCTTTCATATGTTAAGACCCGCAGCAAAAAATGTAAACCATTGTTTCAGTAAACTACATTATTGTAAATTTAAAGTTTTAGACAAAAGATAAATTATTCTTTTAATTAACGTAAGATAGTAATCCTTTGAAATCTGATTTTTTATCATTATCGCGTGAATGTATATTGGTGTATTTTAGATTGTTCATTAATATTTATATTTAGATATCGGATATAAATAGAAGATCGTGGTTCATTATTATTGTTCGTGAGAGAGTTGTAGATTTTGTTTATAAGTTAAAAAAGTTTTTTTTTTTGTATTTATTGTACTGCATTTCACATTTCTAATTGGACAATATTTTATTTCATTGCAAAGTGCAAAGTGAGTTAATTTGTTAGGTGTAAAAGTGTGAACCTCATAAATTATATAATCAATAATAATTGCAAAAGAGCTCTTTATAGGTATATTTATTCACACTGTCCTTTGACAAATTCTTTCAATTTATTGCGTTTTAATATTGCTTGTATATTTTAACTAGCGGTATCCCGCTGTTTTACATACGTTTTTTTTACCACTCTTGACTTTGGAACCCCGCTCCGTACCATACAGAATCATAGCGTGATAATTTAATTTAATAAATAAGCTTAAAAACGCTAACACAATCAAATCAAATAACTTTACACTAGCTAACTTCATTTAAAAATTCGTATACGACTCAGTATGTTAAGATTCATGCCGTAATAACACATTTCTGATGAAATATTTGGCATTAGAATGTAATCCAATGCAACTCATAAATTGACACCAATATTGTTTTAATGAGTCACAAAAATGATTCACAAAAAGACAATCTAGTAATGCGAGAGACACGATATTTTTGTAACAAAAAGACAGGGCAACTGTACTCGCGACATGGTTGTCCCAAAAGCCAATTAGAATCCCGTATCCGCTTGTTTATTCTCTAATTAGCAAGTAGCTCATTAGAGCTACATCACTAGACTAGAGAGCGTGTTTCATTCGTTTTAATTATAAACATTGGCTCCTTCTGTTCAAATAATTACCGTGCACAATTTAATGGACAACATTTTATTGCTTATCTTACTTTGTATTTAGTGGTATTTATTTTGAAATAGATTAAAGATGTGCTCATTTTCATCGGAATAAAAAGCATGTTATGAATTAAAGTTTCTATCGTAATATGTATTTTATCTGTGTTTGTATTATTTTATAACGTTAATTATTTAGGAAAACTGATTCGGAAATATTTAGGTATATAATACGTAATTGTTCTTTCTTATAATTTACTTACGTTGTACTTATATCGTTTTCCGCTGATTCGTAAGTATACAGGCACGCTTCTTTTTCAAAACTATGCTAATGACTTGGCAAGGTCTTAGCTTCACCGGACTATTAAGGCGAGCGCCTAAGGCACTCAACCGATTTTACTCACACAACTAGCTCAGGGGTGCACGGCACACCTCGACTTGGGCTTTTGTCGATATCCCGGATCTGACCTAGAGGCTCGCTTAATTTATACCATCTATATAGTCTATAATATAACTTATAGTACTATTATAAAGAAGTAGAACTTATTTGTTTGTAAGATACCGGTAATCTCTGGAATATAGTCCGATTCCAAAAATGCTTTCACTAATAAAAAATCCAAATTATTCCGGAAATAAAGGATATTTTTTTTTCGAAATGTCTACGCTATTGACCCAGCAAGGTCTTAACAGCTTCACCGGACTACTAAGGCGAGCGCTTAAGGCACTCAGCCGATGTTATCGGGGTTTCAAAAACTACTTTAGCCAATAAACCGATTATAGTACTGATCTCGATGCTTCGCAGTCTTGCAAATTGTTAGTTTGATGCTCGGCATAGATTTTCCTGAGAGACGCCAATAATGCTGGTTGGTGGTCTCGAGTATGATATTTTGACAGATTTATCCTCCTTCGTTCTGTGCACGAAACCAAACTAGCGAAGTCAATGAGATTTTATATCACAGTTGGTGTTGGATCCTGCCACCGATTTCTCGATCTATGTATTATTTTAGTCTACAAAGCGTCATCGTCTCTCTTCATAAGGTCCAATGTATAAAAATATTAAACATAATTTAAATAAACTTAAACTTTTATAAAATAAAAATTTCAAATAATAATTTTATTTGTTTTTATATGTTATGACTATAATTTATATTAATTTATTTCAATATTAGCTGTGCCCGCGACTCAGCGGATCTGATGTAAAAAACGGTGACTAATAACGTCATCTGACTGTATTAAGTCCATTTACTTTTCTTACACCGCGTCGTCATTAAAACTATAACAACTTTTGATAGAGTGGAACGATTTTAATTAAACAAATGCTAAGTTACTCCCGAGAATATACTTTATGATTTTGTTGCTGAGGATTTATTGTGAACCCATTACTGTAGCAGTGATGCGTGTGCATACAAACAAACAGACAGACATATTCTAAAAATGATTAAAATGTAATATAATATACTACTTATTCGTATACACATTTTTTTTCACGAAAATAGGAAATGTACATACATTTACATTCCTATTATCCGAGATTATTCTCGTATATATAGATATGTCGTTGACAATAATGTAAATAATTTCGCGGATTTTTTTATCATTAGCAATACTGACTCCGTGTATATTATCATGTATTTATATACATAATTTATATTGATATTGATTAATTGAATGAGACTTACTCAGCCTGGTAACAACAGATATTATTTTAATACAATAGCGCCAGAGATAATAATGTATTTTCATTAATTAATTTGGAGCTAATTAATAAACGGTTTTAACGAGGATGTTAGGTACGACGAATTAATCAACTGCGATCGGTCCATCCGGTGATGGAAGAATTATATCAGATTTATATTACAAACTAGCTGTGAACGCAACTTTGTCTGCGTGGAACCGTATGAAAAAAAAAACAGTGGTTAATAAAATCATGTGAATGTATTCATTTACTTGTCTACTTTTCTCTCGTACTTAATTCGAACCATCATTCAAATTATAATAACTTTTGATAGAGTAGACCAATTTTAATGAAATAAAGACTAAGTTATTCTCGAGAATATGATTTTCTTGAGACTTTGTTGTGAACTCTATACCTTAGCTGTTCATATAAATAGACAGATAGACAGACATTTCTAAAAATGATTGAAATGTATTTTAATATTTATTCCTAAACGCCTGCAACAATTTTTTTCGAGAAAATCAAAGAAGTATAGATACGTAAGATTTATTATATGTATAGAAGAAGAAGAAGATTGTCTGTTGTTAAAATTATATTAGTTTTTGCTTTGATATAATATTGTTTTACGTATACCTCGATTACTAATTAATATCAATCTACAGACCTGTTAACTACAATCGTATACTATGTTATTGAAGTATTACTGTATTTTGAGATTTTATTACGAGATTTTTTATTTTATTTATTTTTATTACCCACAGTACTCAGCGTGCCGGCAACGGCTAGGCTTAAATCACTACGCTATGTATGTAGTCTTCTTATTAAGATACGATCACTTTTATAACTGACTCGTCTCAGCCCGCGACTTCGTCCGCTTGAAATAGTTACTTTGGACTAACGCTAACAAGTAGCGGAAGCTCTCAACAAACAAAATAACCTGATTTTAAAACATTTTTCCATGTGCTCCGCTCTTATTGGTCTTATTGGTTTTTCCCCCTACAACATCACAAACTTTATCTATTTATATTAGTATAGATTATGCGTGCGTTTGTCTCGTAGGAAAAACAATGACAAATTTAATGTTTGTATTACTAACTGCCTGTTACCCGCGACCGCCTGAAATCTAACAAAAATATTGTTGGTCATTGTAAAAGTAGGTACACGTGAGTCAAATGCGTTTCTGGATAATGCTTTAGATTATTAGTATATGCGTAGACCTTCATTTTTTTTTTCTTGAAATAAAAGAAGCATTTGTGACTCATTCTAACATCAGCTATCTGCTAGTCAACGTTCCGTCAAAACCAGTCTAACCGTTTCGTACATTAGCCAAAACGAACAAACAGACAAAAATTTCAAAATTATTTCTTTGTTAAAGTATCAAGTATACATTCATATCTATTTAGTACAAGCTGCTATTTTAAAATTACAGAATAGAAACTCGCAATTTTATTTATTGTGCATACTTAGCTTTAAGCATGAATTTGTATTAAGACTTTCATATCCCCGACGGAATAAACCCCATGAAATCGATAATTATAAAACAGTTCAACGTTCTATTTCTATGTAATTGAAAGTAAAACAATCAAGTAATTGATTAAACTGTTTTTCAGGTATTGTAATTTAATGAAGTAAAAAACCAACTTGCTGTTACCATTTTATAAGTAATTGTTTTGTAAGGCCGTAAAAGTATTTTTTTTTATTTATTCTGTTAAAAATAATTAAAGTGATATGAGACCCGCGTGGTTGTCACTAAAGTCCTTAGTGTGTAGGGTCACCGCGTACACTAATTGCTCTGGTTGCAGTCTCTTCTTCCTACTACAAACAAATTAGCTCGAGAAACGTACGTTGACACGATCCAAGGTTGCCACGTTACCGCTAGTAACTCTGCATACACATTTTTTTTTGTATTCTTAGCATTTTCAACGTTATTAATTAATAATTAAACAATTTAAAACGGGGTAAACTTTTTAAAACTTGTTATAAATATGACAAAAATGATACCTTAGCTAAAGAAATTTATTTGTATAAAAATAAAAAAAAAAATACATCTATTTGTGTTTAAGAAATAAATTATCTAAATATAGAGAGATATTAAACCTTTATTCATTTGAGACCATGGCATAGTTTCTACAAAGTTAGTATAAAAAATAGACATTGAGTTTTACACTGTAGACGTAAATCTAACGCGACAGTACTGTTTATTATAGAAATCTAACCTATTCAAATATGTTATAAAAAGTATTCAATGTATTGTAGAACGTAACGTTTCAACCCTATTAAACGAAGGTCACCAGTAATTAGGTTGTTGGTAAAGTTTATGTTTTTCAACGGGAGTGCGCAGGGCGACGCTGCTTCCTCTTGTTACTTATTTAATTAGGACCCCGTCTCTCATGTTCGCTATAGTATTATCATTTTACAACGTTCTTGTCAAATTAATTGATTTATGACTTGAGATTTCATCGAAATGACTGTTGTGCTGTATTTTCTTATCGTAATTTTAATTGGTTATCTCTTTATTAATAAAATTCGACCTCCGCCTCATTCTCTGTATATTTCTGAATATTTTCTAGTTCGTTATTCATTTGAAAGTTGTAATTGATAGGTGTTGTAGGTGCTGTGCTAACCGAATAACAAACCAGAAAGTATTACTGCGGTGTTTTAAAAAATGAGATGAAACGATTTCAATTTGGACATACATGTTTTGTTTTATATATTTTTTGCATTTAACAAAAAAGGACTATAAAATGTATAAAACAAATAATCCACCATCTGTAAAAGGCCCTTGTGCTGACGTTATGCACAACTATGCATGAAAAGGCTGAACAAATATAATAGAAAATGTATCATAAGAGTCAAAGTTATATAAGATTACAATGAAGTATTTGATATAATCAAGGCACATTTTTTCTTAGATTCACTTTAAATGCTTGAACGCAAATAAGCGACTGAAAAGTAAGTACATATGGTTGATAATTAGAAAGTAATGTTAACCTCCGGTCCCTCATTAGGGCATCCTGTACGACAATATGGGCACTCGGGTGCGCAGATAACCCCGTGTGGCGTGACAAGTGACGTATGTTGACGTATTTCTGTTTGTATAATGTTTATACATATTCGTTTTACCACTATATATTGGATTAGCCGTTTTAAAATGTACAATTTATTTAAATATGCCAGCATTTTATATAAGTAATTTTGTCTATTCGTGCGGTCAAAGTTCATTAGTCATTTATTTTCAACTAATGGTCACAGTAACTAAACCAAAAATACAATACCAATATTCTGAACGTAATACCACAATATTCATATTGGTATTATGAGTTATTTAAATTTCCTATAAACATTGGTTAAAATTACAACATTCTATTTATTCGTATATCATATTTAGTTGTTTAAGTAACAATATAAATATAAACGGTAAATATAAATATGTATTTACATAGTTAATATGTTCATATATCATTTTTGTCACTAATGTCTTGCTAAACGGCTGGGACCGATTTTAAAGATTCTTTCACTTATAGATATCTACATTATTACCGAGTAAAATGAGTTGTATTTTATTTTCAAAATCAACATTAACGCGGGCGAAGCCGAGTGCTAAAGTCAGAGGTTTTTTTTTATGTCATAGGAGGCAAACGAACAGATGGGTCACCTGATGTTAAGTGATCACCACCGTCCATAGACACTTGCAACAGCAGGGGAGTCGGAAGTGCGTTGCCAGCCTGTGTTTGGGAGGAGGGTGGGGGGGCAGGAAGGGAAGGAGGAAGGGAAAGGTAGGTGGGTCTCCGGCTTTCTCACTGACCGAACGAAACGCAACAATGCAAGCACTGTTACTTCACGTCGGTTTTCTGTGAGAGGGTGGTGCTTCCCCGGACAAGCCGAACCATTAGTGCTGAAACAATAATAGCTTCAGCTTGGCTCTACCACTACTGCGGTAAAGGTATATGTAATACTTTGCATTGATTTAAATTATAATTACTAGACGGATTTTGTATTTTTTTTAAATTATGCTTAGCCGTGGGTTTGGTTACCAGCTAGTGTATAATAAAATCATAAATGTTCTAAGATAGAACGCGCCTCACTCTGAAATGACTCAATCTGTTTGAATGTAGTTTTACAATTAACACAAGATTGAGCCCGTGAAAGTACAAGTTATAATTGTATCTGGACTGTTCTCATTGATGAAACAGATCCACAAAATATCTTTAGAGTTTTTGGCGGGATTTTAGTCTGTCATGTAGTGGATTTTATATTTTATTCATAATCTTGTGTTATTTGACTATATATTGTGTAAAGTTGGTGGTGTTTTACGTAATATAGTTAGTTTAATATGCATAAGTGAAGTGAATGGAAAATAATAACACAGAGCATGAAATTCTGAGATGCCACAAAAACTCCTTGGAAGGTTCTAGCACGGGATCCACCATCTTGTTAGAATATGGTTTCACACGATGCTTAATATTGGAATGATCGCACGAAGTTTGTGATATTATTGACTACGTGACAATGGCAGTAATAATCGGAAAGATTGATTGCCAAAAATAAAGTAAAAAAAAAAAAAATATCTTTGACGACTTGGACAGGTTAGGGACGTGCTGTCTATATTATAAATAGTATAGACGTTACTTAAAATAACAAGCCGGTTCAGGTACGCAGTGACATTATCTCACTGAGCCTGTTTTTACTTTTGTCTCTTTCCGAGTGTCCTGAAGAGCTGTTTAACTTGATTCCCTTCTCCTTTTTATGATATAGCAACATGTATATATGTGGGCTTTAGAGTCATAGTATTTATGTAATACCCGTTTGGATGTGAACAAAAGATTGTGTAAAGATGTATCTTAGAAATAGAAAAAGCAAAGTGTTGATGCTGTCTTCGTGCTAATGTATTGATGCTGTCTTCGTGCTAATGTATCAATAGTTGTTTTTATACGGTACTCTCTTTCACGCGCGATTGGAATATGTAAGACTGAACACGGGAAAGCGCGTACGTTAATTAACGAGTGATTGCTATTGTTTGTCTTTACACTCACACACTTTCCTGTGCGAAAGGGTTTTTAAGCGGGAAGAACCATGTCGCGTAAAAGCAACTATTCTTTCCTATGATATTATTATAGCAAAACGTGTTGGAAACATTTATACAGAATAGTGTGATGAACTGGTGAATAAACGATCACTCATATGTTTGCATCAGATCGCCATTGTTTGTTGCAATATTGTGCGTATTATGAGCTACATATGAATCACATTACCGTGTTATCGTATAAAAAGAACAAATATTAATTATTCATTTATAAATCATGTTATAGATATAATTAATATACATCTGTAACTAAATTTAGCAGATAATGTTTTATTATTATCTCATTTGCTGTAGATGTCAGTACATTGTTTTGTTACACATAAAAGTGTAAGATTTACTGTTTTGAAATAATATAAATGACTAGCCGACACGTGCCCGCTTCATGGTTCATTTAATAAATTTGTAATTTTGAAAAATTGTATAGATTTAATGCAATCCAAGAAATAAGTAATCTAGAACCATTTTCGACAAATTACGCATAGAACTGTCATAGTGCTATATGCCGATACGTAAATATGCCGAAACAGTATTTTCATTATATAGATAGAAAAAAAAACAAGTCAACGTATATAAAAACGCATCGTCTTACGGTAATATAATATCCTGGTAGGATATTGTTTTATAGAACGCAGGTTCTTACAACGTAAATTGTTATAATATCAAACAGTACATTTTAATCATTGCTCGAGATCGTATTACATCAATTTTAAAATATTTTAACTCTTCACAAGCATCAACGTAAATGATATTTTCTATCGTTCTTGTCGGCTCCCTAATTGGCCCGAATGCAAATACTCTGTTATTAGGCAGGTTAATTAAAGAGTTATCGATCGTAATTAACCCGTTTCGGTACACTACGTATGCCTATGGCTCGTTCCAAACACTAACTAATTAAGAAATACCTTCTTAATTAGTTCAATTAGATTTATTTACATCACAAATTATTAAGCATGAGCTTGCAGTGTATATGCGTAATTAATTTTATTTTATACATATTAGTAATGAAGTCTATTTTAATATTTAACCGTTAAGTGCAAGACTTTGTTGATCCAACACGGTGTTTATTACAAAAAACTTAAATACGTACTTGCTTTTAAAAGATGACGTTATAAATGCACCGCGCTCGCTGAACGTTCGCCATCTTGTTCTTTTGTCTCGCTTTGGATATATTAGGTTAGACTTGCGAAAAAGAATAACGCGAACTTGCATCGGGCGAGCGCGTTGCATTTAGTACGAAACCATTTTAAAGCAAGTATTTAATACGCATATAACTTTTCTGTAATAACACCGATAATGTTTAAATCTGTGTATTGTTTTCGAATTTGGATGTAGATTAATGTATACAAATGAATTTGGACTTTTAATGTATGTACATTTGAAAAGTGGACAAATAGCTAATCAGTCAGTTGTCAACTAACGACACGTATATCTAAAGTATGACTTTTAAAATATTCTATTGGTTTAAGCGTTTTGATCAAAATTTCATATGATGTTAAATGACGGACATTGTCTAAGATGCTAAACACACTAAAAACTAGAAGCCTGAAGACATCAACAGGTGCTTAATAAGAGTCCTTTCAATCTGAGCCTCGTAGTTAGCTAAGCTGACTTAAGAAAACCGTATCACCGTGCAAAATTTATTCATCACGATATCTTTCTTCACTGAGAGCTTTGACTTAGTTGGAAGGATTCGATTCTAGATTTATAGACGACGTGTCTGAATACGTAATCAACTAAGTCCTCATCGCTTCATTTCAATTAATTATTATGTCTTGAATTACGTGTCTTTAATTCACATGTAACTAAACTTATACCATTCATTGAATCAAGAAATATTACAAAGAATTCTCTTCCAGGATGAAAAAGTAACTGCATTGTACCTTATATCTTTGTGTAATTCAAAATAGCTGCGACTAAATCACCGAGAGACCTTACAACACATTGCAAGTCGTCGTTGTTATGCTGCCCTGCGATCTCAGTAGTTCGTTGAAGCTGTTAAGGCCTTAATAGGCCAATAGCGTAGTCAGATCGAGAAAAAAAAAGAAAAAAACCTTGCGATCTTGTACTCTTAAACTCGTTTGTTCACAACGAACATCTATTAGTTATAATGTAAGCCAAATTAGGCTTATTTATCTATAGATTTGCTTGTGGGAAGATTATGGTACTACATGTACAGATGTACCTCCTTTGTAAAGCCTTCAGTATATTTGCGAAATGCAAATATAGTTAATTTGAGATTTTGAGGGACATATTTATCTATATCCGATATTCTAGTGTTTTTGCAGAATAGATTACTGAAAGACCGTTCTTGTTTTCTTTTCTTTTGTTAATGTATCACGGTATTAGCTGTTCGTTTAAAAGCAAGTTAAAAGAAGTTCAAGGGGGAGATTTGTTAATGAATGTTATTAGGTTTTGAAATATCTATGGTGGTTAGTTGCAAGGAATGTTAGTGATGTTATTATACCAAATGAGTTTCGTATAGTGTCCATTCAATCAAGGGTTCAATACTGAACTTAAGACAACATACTGTATCTTATAAATTGATATCATTGATAAATATTGAATATAGAACATTTGCCAATTCCATTTTTCAATAGTGATATTATTATTTATGTTATAGCAGGCAAACAAACTTGTCACCTGATGTTAAGTGATCACCACCATCCATAGATACTTGCAACACCAGGGTAGTCGCAAGTGCGTTACCAGCCTGTGTTTGGAGGAAGGTGGGAGGGGAAGGGGATGGGGAGAGGAAAGGATTGGGGAGGTGGGCCTCCAGCGCTTTCGTTGAACGAACGAAACGCCACAATGCAAGCACACAGTTACTTCACATCGGTTTTCTGTGAGAGGGTAGTACTACCCCGGACAAGCCGACCCATTCCTGCTGAAACCTGTAATAGCTTCAGCGTGGCTCTGCCACCTACAAAATTAAATTACATTTTTGATAAATTACTGCAATATTTCCATATTTTCTTTTAATAAACACTACAATGATGCCATTCCTTAATCCGTCAACACATTCGCTAATTTGCATAAAAAATAAAATTTATACCGTATGTGTTTTATGCCTATATAAACAGTGTTATCATTTTTATTTAAGGTTATTGTCGAAGGTTAATTAATTCCATCCATTAATTGGGCAGTGTATCTAGAGTACACACGAGTGTCGTTTATATCTAGGCCTCTGCCTCTATTGTGATTAAAAAATAAAAACAATAATTATCTTTTACAATAATAAAGTTTAATTAAAAATTTGTTTATTTGTCATTATTATATCAATACAATAATAAATTCAATTGTTTGTTTACAAATCGTTAATGTTTTTAATGAGACTTTGATTTGTTATATTCAGCACGATGGGAAGGCAGAGTTCATTACTATTAAATGATTTCATTTCGGACGAGGTTTTTCTAATAAGTTATTCGTATAATTTTACATTATCAGTAAGACTAGATTTTGCTCGCGTTATCTCTCGCGTCAATCTAGATTTGACTTAGCCCCTCAGAAACTGCATTTTTTCTTTATGAACGGTATTATGTGGGCTCTACTGTAACCTTGGAAACGTGTATTGCGAGACAGCGTTACAAAGTCATATTTATGATTTTAGTAAGGATAATGAAGATTGAAGTAATCATGTAATGTTATATATAAATATATAATATATAGATTTTATAAAACAACATACAATAATCGCGACCTTCTCTGTGTTCCTTTATTTTTTTAAAACTATGTAATAGATTTCGAAACCGTTGCCACCGTTTCAGAGAATTAATACCGGAAGATTTATATGCATATTCGGTGTTATTACAAAAAAGTTACATACGTATTAAATACTTGCTTTAAAAAGGATTCGTACGAAATGCACCGCGATCGCCCGAGGCGAGTTCGCGTTATCCTTTTTTCGCCAGTCCAACTTAACCTAACCAAAGCGAGACAAAAGAGCAAGATGGCGAACATTCAGCGACCGAGGTGCATTTAAAACGTAACCTTTTTAAAGCAAGTATTCAATACGTATTTAAGTTTTTTATAACAACACCGATTATGTTTATATAAACAACAGAAAAGTCGATGTATTGTAATCAAGTAGTAGAAATATTTGTAATGCGCTTACATCGGAACGCTGACTAAACCTTATGAGATATCTCAAAATAATGTACTATGGAGTTGTTTATTTTTAAAATATCTACATAAAAGTCTCTGATTGCATATATGTCTTAAGGATATCCCACAGTAAGCATTTATTTTATATTTTAATTAAAAATGATATGTTAATTGCGACACTATGTAAGCCAATGTAACATTAGTCCTGAACCAATAGAATATTCTGGTTAATAATGTCTTGAAAATGTTATCAAGTAGACCTGATAATTTGTTTATTCACAAATGTACAAAGTTGTTTAAAAGTGTGTGCACCTATATAAGTTAATAATTTTGATTGTGTGGGTGTAGAATATAATTTGTACATATAATAGTACTAAAACATGCTGTATATCTTTAAGGTTACTAACAAAAAAATGCTGACAGATGGCAATACAGATATTGAAGCTTTGATTTAATTTGTTACTTATACTTATATTGAAACCAGATGGCAGCACGGTCGCGCGCCCCTATATACATAATTAATACTATTCTATGCTTTTAATTATTATTAAATCTAATTATTTTTTGACTGATTTGTTTGAAGACTATTTATTAACAAAATCAAAAATATTTAAAAACCGGATGGTACAGAAACGTGACGACATATTTTCGTAAGGGACTTCCGTTGCATTGTCGTCCAGTTACCTCGTAGTCGCACCAAAAGAAGCTTTATTTCATAATATGAATGTATTAAGTAAATTAAATAAATTATTATCATACTTATTGTTAGGCATAAAAATTATACTTAAGTATTATACATTTAAGATGACGTCCAAGATAAAAAGTTGTTTACTTAGAAATATTTACAAAGCTTTGTTACATTTGATGCACAATAATAGGAATTGCCGTTCTGCAGTACTGGCCATTTCAAATCAATATAATTTTTGTTTGGCTAAGAATTCTAATTTCATATTAATTTTACTTTAAAAACATGGAACTCTTTTTCCAAATGTAGTCATTTGTTTATTGATTAGTTTTACATTTTCATCGCATTTCAATCTTTTTTGTCATCATGGATACGTTAAAAATTCGAGTAATTATGGAATATGATTACCGTTGTGGCAGCAACGCGGCACAAGTGGCACGCAACATCAACGACGTTTACGGAGCTAACACTACAAACCAACGCACCACCTGTTATTGGTTTGCTCGCTTCCGTTCTGGGAATTTCGACCTGAAAAATGAACCTCGCGTTCGTCCGAAGACTTTGGCCGACAAAACGAATTAAAGGCGATTATGGAAGCTGATGATACATAATCTACAGCTGAATTAGCAGCAGCTTTCGACGTTAGCGTCAAAACAATATTGGTCCATTTGTGTCAAATTGGCAAGGTAAAAAAGCTTGAAAATGGGTGCCCACAAACTCAATGATCGCCAACGCGAAGTACGCGTCTAGACTTGCACTGCTCAACAAACACACAAATTAAGGAATTTTGAATCGCATTGTTAACTGCGATGAAAAATGGATTCTGTTTGATAACTGCAAGCGCTCAGCAAGTTGGTTGGATCCTAGTTTAGCACCTAAACAATGCCCTAAACGAAAACTTACCCCTAGAAAAGTGATGGTCACTGTTTGGTAGTCTAGCGCCGGTGTGATTCATCACAGCTTTTTACCAAACGAGGTAAGCATTACTGCAGATGTGTACTGTAGAACTGAACACAATCATGGAGAAGCTGGCACATCTCCAACCAGCATTGGTCAATCGCTCGTTTCCGCTGATCCTGCACGACAACGCGCGACCTCGTACCACACAGCAGACGGTCTCTAAGTTGCAAGAACTGGGGTTGGAAGTTCTCTGTCATCCGCCCTACTCGCCAGACCTTGCGCCTACAGACTACTACTTTTTCCAGAATTTGGATAACTCCTTAGCGGGAAAAAAATTCAATATCCGAGAAGCAGTACAAAATGCCTTTGAAGAATTTTTGCCTCCCGTCCAGCTGATTTCTTTAAGAAGGGCATCAATAAACTGTCACTGCGTCGGCAAAGATGCATTGATTGCATGGGTGATTACTTCGATTAATACAAATAAAAATACATGAAAAAAATTAGTTTATATTTTTTCATACAAAACGTCAATTTCATAGGTAAAGACCTAATATGAAAGGTCCAATTCATTAAAACGTTTATAACCATGTGAACCGGGACATGTTGCTAGTTTAAAATATAAGGAAAATAGCGTAGTCGAAGCTTAGAATAGGTCTTACAGAATACGAGCTTATTATCTCATCGATGTAAAATAACAGATAATTTATATAAAATATAACAATTTATTTAAGAGCGGAGCACAAATGGTTCATTAATTACTGATACTTGAACGATAACAGAAATCCATAAAAAGTTAGGGTTACTTATTTGGACTTTCAGAAATTAATAAATCTCTCATCGCGATAACCCGATATGGAACCCAATAATGATCTTTACGTCGTTAATGTCAACTCTCAAGTGTTCGAATGCACTCTTCAGAATATACATTTTTTTATTATTTCGAAGCAGATATGAAAAAAGTTTGACCTTTTTTCGAGAATACCGATAAAATATGATAAAGAAGTATGGGTTTCTTTATTGAATTCAACCATGTTTGTATTTTCAGTAACAAAATTAGTTACCTAACACTAAAGTGGTTATGTTTCTCCTTCAAAATGGTTTTTGTACAGCTTTACATTCGCGTTGTCGCTTGAACTGTCATTTACAGTACGATCATAAAGTGAAATGAACTATCAACTGAATAATTCAACGTCAATCTGTCAATTCTATCATTATTTTTTAAAGATCTGGCTACTGTCTTAATGTAAATAATAATTATAAAACTTATAATATTATATTTATATATATAATTATAATAATAAAAAGCACAACTACAAAATAATTAGCTACATAAATAAGTGCATTTCTGAACTGACTGCGCTTACATACATTCAACAATTGATTTTCATCTATATATACGAGTATGTATATAGAAAGAACAACTTTGAATGAGTTAATTCTTCGAAAAATGATATCAAGACTTTTGTGTACAGCATTCAATTCTTTACAAAAATATTCGATGGAAATTGCAGAGCAATTTATGGTTCAGTAGTTACCAAATCAGAAAAAAAAATGTGCTATTCTTATATGAAATCGAAAAGTGCGATGCGGACAACCTTTATATTAAGGGCTCATATTTTCAGAGGCCTACTTTGGCATCTAAACGGAACTTTTGAGTCTGGTTCCGAGAAAAAAAGTTTTTTTTAAACGTCCTAATACATATAGATTTAAAGAATGTCACATAGATTCTCGTAGTGTTTTATTTTTCATTCTTTTATCAGTTAACTATAATTCAAAAACTACTGTCGACTATAACGCTAACATTATACAGACGGAAGTTAATTTAGTTTCTTTCAAATATAAAGTTATAGTATGCAAAATTCTTTGATAATCCATGACCGCAAAAGAAAAAAAAAATAGGGTCGCTCATTTATAGCTCATTTCGATTTTAGTGCTTTTTAAAGTACATTCAAAGTTTGTAAACGTGGGCTGCGACAGATTTTATGCAAATGACATTATGACATTTTAAGTATTGTAACAAAATGTGCCCACTTTATTATTTTCAAGGAAAATTTCGGTGAGTCTTTTTTCAGTTTTTTTTTTCATAAAAAAAATATGTGACCTGTTCTCTTATTAAGGTCGGTCCATTTCGTTCGATAATATTTAGATACTTTATTCGTTTGTTGATTGTGCTAGTGATTTTTTTTTATAAATTTACATTGTACGGACTTGTAAAGATAATGTAGCAAGGAATGCACAATAGTAAGAAAATGACTTATATAATATAACAGATGTATTCAATTTAAGTTCAATTAATAGTTATTACAAATTGTTATAAATTCAATTATTTATTTAAAATGCGAAATTTTATTATAACTAAAAAGCTGATATCATATTTTGTTAAAACAAATGGCGCGATAACGCACACATACGTAAATAAATATTGTTACGCCTCAACGCCTTCGATAAAATGTGGAAATGAGATGGCATATTCTCAATATCGGCGGTGAGAAAGAAATTGTTATATGTTGCATATGGAAATTGTTATTGTATGCAGTGGTAGAGCCACGCTAAAGCTATTACCGGTTTCAGCATGAATGGATCGGCTCGACCGGGGTAGTACCATCTTCTCGCAGAAAACCGACGTGAAGTAACAGTGCTTGCATTGTTGCATTTCACCTCTCTTCAACTTCCCCCTCTTCTCATCCCTTCCTCCCCCTCTCCCTCCCTCAACACAGGCTGGCAACGAGCTTGCGACTCTCCTGATGTTGCAAGTGTCTATGGACGGTGGTGATCATTTAACATCAGGTGAATCAGTAGTTCGTTTGCTTCCTAAAAAAAAAAAAATATGGGTGGATTAACGAGACAGCTGCTTTTGACTGATTAGCCAAGTTTTAACAAAGTGCTGTCGAAGCGCTTATGACGTATCTATAAATTTGTAGTTATAGCACCATTGACAATGCGGCGTTTGTCTTTTATACGAAATTTGGTTATGTTCTTACTACTGAAAATCATTACATTTATCCTTTATAAACCTTAATTATGAACACGAGATGCTATAAATGATATGGCCAAGTTGAGTAGTTTTTGGACTGCTTTCGCAATGTTTATCTAAAGCATCTTTTACAGAAAATGTTGTACTATAATCATGTATTCTATTAAAACATCAGTCCATAGACTCGAGTAGATTTAAAGACTTTGGACTAGAATGACATGTAATTTGTATGTAGTCTGTATCTAAACAATGAGTTATTGATCTTTATATTATTTATGAAACCCAACTACGTCGTATCATATAATTAGTGTTTAGGATCCCTCTAGAATCAACTGAGTGTCAATCTAGTAGCTAAAGTAGCTTAGCATAAGCAGTTCTTTGAACTTATATTATGCTAACAATACATTTTTTTGGGGTCATGTTTGTTTTCTTTTTAAATAAGTGAAAATGAAAACGCTAGTTTGCTAAAACTAGGCCAAGTAACTTAACAGCTACAACATAATTTTTAAAAATATTTTAAAAATAAATAAAACCGGCAAATTTATGTTTGATTTATAAGTTATCTTCTCGTGTGCTAAAAGAGTTCACAAAATCTCAAAGCTGGATATCGTCAATTAGAGGGTCAATGTAGCGCTACTGATTTCGAAGAGCTGTGTTAATTAGCTGTTTGTAATGTTTTAGTTAGTATTTAATCGTATTTAACTGTTTAATTTTAACGTGTAGAAACTGACCCTTAATGTGGACTTTTATAAGTAACAAGTTGTACCCGCGACTGCGTCCGCATGGAACTTTACGTAAAAAACAGTGATTTACTGAATGTATAAGTCCACTTGCTTTTCTGCTTTTCTCTCATGCTTACGCCGCTTCGTTACTAAAATTACAAAAAACTTTTGAAAGAGTGGACTGATTTAAATGAAATAAAGAATAAGTTATTTTCGAAGATATGCTTTATGATTTACTTGTGTGGTTGTATTGTGGACTCAGTACTTTAGCAGTAATGCGTTTTCTCATCCCAATAACTTCTCGCGCCGCCTCTTTGTGTGACAGTGCGGGGAAACCGTTTCAGGGCTTTGCACTTTTCGGTGGCTATTGCTTCGACGCTCGATCTATTTCGAGCGCGTCGGTTTTTTTGTCATTCCACTATTTTAGCTTCCTGACTTTTCGCTTTCGTTGGCACGGCTGCCTATATCCTGCTCTGGCGGGCAGATGAGAGAGCGTGCCTGAGGTTTATAGGTCACCTTTTTACTGAGGGGACCGGGGAGCTCGTGTTCTCTGCTGAGTCGGTCGGGCGGTCTCCTATGCAGCGGCGCAATGTTCCGGAGATGAACATGCGCTGATTTATCTGCTTTCTTGAACATTCTTGTAGCGAGGCTGCTGACGAAATCGTCTAAGCTTTCTATTTTGAGGTCACGAGTGATGGTTCTGTCCCTCACGTACCGTAGGGCCCTGACTATCACTCTTAGCGTCATGCTTTGCTGGGCTCGTAATCTGCGCTTAACGTTCTCTGACGCGCAACCGAACCACGCCGGGGCGGCGTACGTGAGGCGTGATCTCACGTAGGTTTTATAGATCCCTTTCTTGGTGCGCAGCGGTAGTTTCGATGAGAGCACCGGCCATAGCACTCTCCTCGCTACTGTCGCTTTTATTATGATGTTTTCGACGTGTTTTCTAAAGGTAAATCCCTTATCTATGGTGACTCCGAGGTACTTGATTCCGTTTCTCCATGGCCAAAACCTGTCCTCGGAGGTTTAGAGGTGGTGGTATTTTTTTTGAGTATCTAGGTTGGAATGCTTGAGTTTTCGTTGCATTAGCCGTGAGGCGCCATCTATCCAGTCACTTGGATAGCGCATCCAGTGAAGGCTGTAGAAGTGCTGCGGCTCTCTTGTTGTTAATTGAGGACGTCCAGAAGGCGGTATCGTCGGCAAATAGGGCCAATTTCGCTTTCGACTTTTATTGGGTTGGGAGAGAATTGTTTCTCCAGCATTGTAGCGAAGATCTCTGCCCGGTCTTTGGCGTCAAATATGAGCACTCCGTCTTCTCCCTTCAATGGGTGGGTCGGTCTAGATGTTCCGGAAAACGCTCGATAGAGGTGATGAACTGAGGGGGGGGTGTTCTCCTATGCTCTCAATATGAGCGTTCCAATATTTGGACGCGTGATCATCTAAAGCGAGCTTAACACGCGTCACCATCGAGTTGAGTTGTGTTTTCAATCTCGGGCAACGGGTATTCTGCCATGATTTTCTAAGTTCTCTCTTATCCTGGATAAGTTCTAGGATATGTCTGGGTAAGGGCGGTTGTCTTTGGTTCGATGTTTTTATGCGTGATGACGCTTCCCAGGCGTTTTGTATACACGTAGTTATGTCATTTGTCAGGCATTCTACATCTTCTTGAGTAATCATTTTACGCGTGGGTGTTGTAGTCTCGAGTTGTTCTGTGAACTTGTCCCAGTTGACCTCTCTTCTTGATTCAGGGAACCTGACTCGTGTTGTAGTGGTTGAGAATTCCACGAGTACAGGCCTGTGGTCGAAGGGGAGGTCCGGGAGAACTGTCTGTGTAGGTGGCCCGACTACTCCTTTATATATGACTATGTCGAGTACATCTGATGATCCCCTGGGGCCGTGGTGCGTGGGCGTGTCCGGTCCGATGATTTCGTAGCCTTAGTTGATCGCATGGGTTAGTATGCGTCGGGCCAGAGGTGTGGTTTTGCTGGAATTCCAATGTGTATGTTTGAGATTTAGGTCGCCGGCCAATATAACCGGGTGCGGTGATGAAATGAGGTCTTCCAGGTCCGCGTCTAGCGATTGCCATATCATTCTAGGAGGTCTATATACGCGCCAAAATTCTTGTCGTGTGGCCAGCTGTACATATGGATACCCCGAGCGCATATAATGATCGGTATTCCTTGTACTGGATACTCTGGTGTACCAGTTTGTTTTTAACCAGTATAGCTATAGGCTGTGCCTATGTCCGAGACTTCTCTTTCCTGTATATTGTATATCCTGGTATTTTGTAGATTTCTGAAGCTCTTAACATCGTTTCTGATATCAGCATGATGTCGGCTTTTTGTTCACTTAGAAAATGTCGTAATAGTTTTCTTTTCCCTCTCAAGGATTGGGCGTTCCAATGGATGATTTTGATGGCCGTACTATCCATTATTTGGGTATTAGTTTCAGGAAACCTCTAAGTGCATCTTTAGGCGCGCCCTCTATATCTTGTATAGATAGGAGGCACTTCTTGACTTCTTCTATAAGAGTTGTTATTTTTTCGACTGGATTTTCTCGAGTTTTTGTCACTTTCTGGGCAGGTGTCTTTTTCTTCTGTTTTTGTTCCTGGAGGGCCCTGGTTTCTCCCCACGTGCCACCGGATTGTTTGCCGGGGCCATTAGGGATGCCGATGCAGTCTCTGGTACTGTATTCTGTTGGGTGATGAGTTGTCCCTTGTGACCCGTGGTGGTCAGAGTCCCGGCTCGCTTGTTCCGTGCCTCTCTCTTGCGTACGGGGCATTGTGAGTGGTTGGCCGGGTGAGGCCCCCCACAGTTGATAAATATCGCTGGTGCTTCTTTAGGACGGTCACAATTGGCCGCGAAGTGCGGCCCGCCGCATCTGAAGTAATGCGTTTTCATACAAGTAGTTCGTATTTGATGGTGGTAAAGCCACGCTGAAGCTATTATTGGTTTCAGCATGAATGGGTCGGCTCGTCCAGGGTGAAACCACACTCTCACATAAAACCGTCGTGAAGTAACAGTGCTTGCATTGTTGTGTTTCGTTCGGTCAGTGAGAGCGCCGGGGACCCATCTCCCCTCCCCTCTCCTATCCCTTTCCCTCTCGTCTACCCCCACTCCCTTTCTCTCCATTCCCCTAAACACAGGCTGGTAACGCACTTGCAACTCCTCTGGGGTTACTAGTGTCTATGGACGGCGGTGATCGTTTAGCAATAGGTGACTCGTCTGTTCGTTTGCCACCTAAATGATATAAAAAAGTAGTCCGATGAAGCTGTTAAGATCTTCCTAGGTCAATAGTGTAATCAGTTCCAAAAAAAATGTTCATATAAACATACAGACCGACAAATATTTCTAAAAATGATTGAAATGTACTTTATTACCTATTCGTAAACTCTTGTATCAATATTTTTCACGAAATTCGAAAAGTAGAAATATGTTTAATTTACATTGTTATTATATATATAGACTAAAAACTAATAGTTGTATAGGTATAAATCTTCTTAATCTGATAATTGGAGTCAGTTTTACATTGACGTATATAAACTATATGTCAATGCGGGTATATTAACGTTATCTTGCCATACTTGGTATATCAGTATTACTATAAATTCTATCTGATTAAGATCTTTTTTATTGTCATTGGAGGCAAACGAACAAGTGGCCTGACCTTAAGTGATCACCATCATCCATAGATACTAACAACATCAGGGGAGTCGCCAGTGCGTTGCCAGTTTGTGTATTGAGGGAAGGCCTGGTAGGGAAGGGAGGTGGACCTCCGGCGCTGCTATCACTGAACGAAGGAAACGCAACAATTTTTATTTTATTTATTTATTGCTCAGAAACGTACATATTTACATTTAAAAGTATGCGATACAATACAATACGGTGTTGTTTTATTATTTTACAAGTAACTATAGATTATTACAGTTAATATACATATGCTAAAATATCAATATTGAAGAGTTTGACAATAAATCATAAAAAATACAGAAAATATTGTTATGCAACTTATCAAACTAGAATTATGGATCGCAAAAACTTTAAAAAAGTAGATAAAAAATTGATGGATTCTACATATGACCGCTGCCACCTAAACTAGGTAATCCTGTATCTCAGGTGGCAGCAATGTTATGAAATGAAAGCACTGGTTTCTTCACGTCGGTTTTCGGTGAGTTGTTACGACCCCGGGCGAGCCGTCTCATTCATGCTAAAACCAGTAATAGCTTCAGCGTGGCTCTACCACTACCTATATAAATATGAAGTTCATAGTAAACTAAATTGAGTTAATGTAGATATGAAGAAAGAAAAAAAAACAAAGAAACAACTAATCTTGTTCTAGTTCATAAAATGCTTTTACTTGATTGACTTTTCAAAGTGAAAATTTATACATAAAAGTTATAATCGTTCGAAATGACCAATGAAGTCAACAATACGCGAGTTCAGTGTTCTCTGAAGTCGTTCATTTCCTCATATTGTAGTTCACTTGATTCGTAGAGTAGCAAACATCGGCCAGCAGTAATGAATGAGTGGAATGGCGTACATCGCCACGGCAATTTAAACGTTCAGTGGGCCGGCGCGCTCCAACAGTCCTCGAAATTACTACTGCTCGATACTTAGTGCTTATACCTGCCGGGTTTTGATTACTTACTTGATTATGTAGGAAATTGAACTGGTTATTATTACTTAGCGGAAAGGACTAAAGACAGCGGAATCAACAATTAGAGGCAGTTAGGTTTTTTTATATTTTTTTCCTATTACTTCAAAAAAAAGGGGGAGGTTCTCAATTCGACTGTATTTTTTTTATGTTTGTTTCCTCATAATTTTGGGTGAACCGATTTTGATGATTCTTTTTTTATTTGAAAGCTGGCACTTCCCGTGATGTCCCATTTGGTTAATTTGATAAACTATTTATTTTCCGCTTTTTAGTGTCTTAAGGGTTTTTCATTGATATTGAAATCGTTTAATTCTTTTTTTTGAAAATTTACTTTATTAATCATGTAATGATATAAAATGCCAACTATACATCTAAACATCAATCTCTCAATATTTTCGAAGATCTCTGATCTGAGTCGTCTGTTACACTCACTTTTTATATAAAAATAGAAGCAAATATAATGATAATAATAAAACAAGTGTCCATATAATATGAAGTTTTCAATATCTATGTTCGTTTTTTTACTATCTCCTATATTTTTTAAAAGTTGAGAATGCTCGTAGGTTTCTAATTATCTTTACCGAATGTAGACGAATGCAATTGTGTGTATTATTAACGAATCAACGCGTGTGTGCTCTGCCAACACAATTTTTTGCTTGAATTGCAAATTATATGAAAACATGTAGCTCTGATTGCAACGAGGTAGAATTTCAAAACATCATACCAGTACAGTTTAATCGTAATAAATCGCCGTCCGGAGTTAACAACCAACGGTGAACCATATCGACTTTCAATTTAGCGGAATTAATAACAACACAAACATTGCACGGTCGCGGGGAAACACGGACGAAACTGGGAATCACTCATATGACGCCACAGCTTCGTTGATGGTGTCATGTAACTTTGTGTTCATTTTACAATCACAAATTCATTGTATTTCAACGTGATTTAATACACAGCTTTATAAATAGCCATGTGATACCAGTCGCGTTTAATTAATAAAATTTTCAATTACTTTCAACGTAGTTTGGTAGTCATAAACAAAATTTGTTTTAAGCACGGCTATTGCATAGGCTGACATAGGCAGTCATAGTTCGGTCTTTCTCCGTATTACTCGATTCTCGTCGTCTGGATGACTCGCTTACAACTCTCAATATTCCGTTACGCGGCAAACCTCTCGTCTGCGTTATTATTTTATTCGGGCACTTTCTGATCCACTGAGATTGAGCTCTCTACCTTTTGTATTGTCATGTTAATATTAAGTTTTCTCTGCAAATATTTGTTAAAAAATTATTGATAAATGTAGAGATTTACATTTTAAAACGCGATCATTTGACCAAAATTAACACGTCTTTTGAATTAGTACTGAGCTGACTTAAAAAAATGTTTATTGCAATCATTCATTGTGTTTTGTCACTCTGAAGATTATTTCTAATGTCACCAGCTTTTTGTACACGTAGAACACATCTAAGGTTAATTAATAGTTGCATTTATTTCTAGCTATACTGAAAGTTATAGTAGCGATGTTGTTTGAACACTTGATATTTTTTGACACTTGACAATTTTACAGCAGGACGGGTGGTTTTTAAATACACCTGTCGGAACACTTCTAGAGGTCTCGGTGACAGCTTTTTAATCTTAGAGTAATTGACTCGGTACGTCGATTAGCGCTATGTTCGAACATGCCACCAATTTTACCAAGCGTTTTACCAAAATAAATTGACCAAAAATTACCAAGCCTCAATGCTGATGTAGGAACTCTATTTTCATGTTTACGTGCTAGTAACTTTTTTACTACGACTCTCACAGCGCGTTATAAAAATTTATTACAAAATGTCAAATGGAACGACTTCTGTTTTTTGCATTGTCATGAGCTACAAATCTGACATTGTTAATTTATATTATGAGTGTATAATTATTAAAGGTTTTCCTAAACTTCGATTTTTTTTAATAGAAGTACCTAAAAGATAACAGGAAAATAGCAGTATCGCAAAAACGTATGTGGGCTTAATAGATATATTGTTAGTTACATAGATATTACTTAAAATATATTTTAATTTCCATTTTTGTAGACATTGTCTGTATGATCGTTTCATAAGTATCTGTTGATGTTTCCATTAAATACGACGACCGTTTGTTTCATTTCGTAAAATCACATGAAGGGACTCTGCGTCTAATTAAAATGCTACGCTAAGCGTTACCGACTGCAGTCTTGTCAACTTAAAATTAATATCTAATTGTGAACTAATATCTAATTATTAAAAATAATTATAATGAGATTTGCTTATTAACTCAACTAATTGGTTGAAATATCCACCACAAGTCATGTGACATAAATTGTTAATATACGTACAATACAATACAATACTCAGTATTAAGTCTGTGTATTGTAACAGTTTTGAAAACAATATTGTTATTAAATATTTCTTTCTAGAATGTTTACTTCGTCAGAGGTTGATTGTAATGTAATACGTTTAAGATAAACAATAACAACTAATTTCTCTTGTTATGCGACTTTAATTAACTTGACGTGGGTGAAAAAACTGTTCATGATAAAACCAATCTCCGATCTGTTGTTTCTTTTTTATATTTGCTTTATTGATAGACACAATATTTTTGCTTGCCCTTTAAGATATATTGTTTGTCTTATTTTTCAGACTGATTATTTTTGTTTGCGCAAGATAAATAGTATTAAATTTAATAATACCAGAAAGCCCATATCTATACTTCTATACTAACATTATAAAGAGGTAAAGTTAAAAACTCACAGTTTGTGACGTTGTGATTTTGTGACGTCGTAAGGGGTAATCTCAGGAACTACTGGTCCGATCTGAATAATTCTTTCAGTTTTATATAGATCATTCATCGAGAATGGTTATAGGCTATATATCATCACGCTAAGACCAACAGGAGCAGAGCACAGATGAAATATGTTTCAAAATCGGGATGTTTTCCTTTTGAGAACTGCTACGCGTTAGCGTTAGTGTATCTATTCCACGCGAACGTAGTCGCGGGCATAAGCTAGTATAAAATATTTCTGTATTCAGTTTATGATGCTAAAAATATTAAAATATCTGATACTGCACTTTTTTTTATATCATAGGAGGCAAACGAACAGATGGGTCACCTGATGTTAAGTGATCACCACCGTCCATAGATACTTGCAACACCAGGGGAGTCGCAAGTGCGTTGCCAACCTGTATTTGGGAGGAGGGTGGGGGAGGGGCATGAAGGAAAGGAGGAAGGGGAAAAGGAGGGTAGTGGATCTCCGGCTCTCTCACTGACCGAACGAAACGCAACAATGCAAGCATTGTTACTTCACGTCGGTTTTCTGTGAGAGGGTGGTGCTTCCCCGGACGAGCCGACCCATTCGTGCTGAAAACAATAATAGCTTCAGCTTGGCTCTACCAGTACCTGAACTTCTATTGATATTGATATCATATTTTTCCTTGTTATTTAGTAAGGCAATATACGTTGCAATGCACTTTATAATATTGTTTACAGTCTTTTGCGATGTGGTTCTTGTATGACAATACTGAGTAAGCAAAGTGATTCTTTGAACCAATTAGAGGGACTAAACGTAAAAGCAAATATGTCTTATTCTTAGTATTTTTCACACAACTTTGTAAAAGGAAATTATATTTAGATTCCTATTTGAAATACTAATAAGGGTTTCTAATATATTGATACTTGAATATGTGTTCTAAATATACGATGAGATATTCCATTTAGTTATCTTTCCCAATATATTGAAAATAAATGAGCCATGATACCAAGAAATAATAGTATGCTTTTAAATTGGTTCAATCGGAACAATATTTCACGTATGGTAGCACAACTATATATTACTAGCTTCTGTGTGCGACTTCGTCTGTGTGGAATAGTTACATTGGTTTATTTTTTATTAACGTGGGGTAATCCCTAACGGATATGCTACCCTCCCGGGGGAGAGTGTAAGTTATGTCTGACTCGCACGGACTAAAACCCCACGGTGTACCCTCCGCCGCATGGTAGGGGCAGCCAGGATTCGAGCATGCTCACTGACCTGATAAACTGACCCGGCGGCAGCCTGGCGAATGAATGCCAGGCTTCGCCATACTATAGAGAGGCTACTGGGTACACGACCAGCAGCCTCCCCTCGTCAGCCTCACTCGTGCAACGAGGAGATGGGGGACCCCACCCTATCCCCTTAGGTTTGGCGAAGTTACTTTGGGCTTAGGCTAACAAGCAGCGGTAGCTCTTAAAAGCAATAAACAGCCCGATTTTGAAACATTCTTCATTGGTGCTTCGCTTCTATTGGTATTAGCGTGACGATATATAACCTATAGCCTTCCTCGATAAATGAACTACCTAATATTGAAAGAATTTCAAATCGTGCCAGTAATTCCTGAGGTTAGGGCGTTCAATCAAACAAACAAACCCTCCACACCTTTATATAATTAGTATAGATTTAGTCTAATATAAGGTCTGCTAAATTGTACTTTTTGAATATTAGACATCTTTGATACTATATTTTGTATATTTTAGGTTTTAGCAATCGAACAAAATCTCTCTTGTTGGTAATGGATGATGTGGCCTAACAAGGTTAACCTAGAAGAGGACTTACAATAAAGTGTAGTTTTCGGAACACACTTATAGGTGTTTGGCTAATGATTTTTAACTATAGAGTGATATTTAGTTAGGTGAGCATTATTAAAAAACTATGTGCTATCTTTTCAACATCACCAAAATTTTTTATATCATTTAGGAGGCAAACGAACAGACGGGTCACCTGTTTTTAAGCAATCACCGCCGTCCATAGACACTAGCAATCCCAGTGAAGTAGCAAGTGTGTTCCCAGCCTGTGTTTGGTGGAACGGTGAGAAAGGGAGAGGGGTTAGAGGAGAGAGGAAACGAGAGGAGAGGAGAGGGAAGATGGGTCTCTGGCACTCTCACTGACCGAACGAAACGCATCAATGTAAGCACTGTTACTTCACGTCGGTTTTCTGTAATAGGGTGTTGCTACCCCGGGCGAGCCGATCCATTCATGCTGAAACCAATAATAGCGTCAGCGTGGCTCTACCACCTACAAAGTCTCCGGGTCATTGCAAAATTCGAACTTACTTCGGTCGACGCGGTGTCCAAACACTGAATTTGAACAATAATTAATTTATATATAATACCATGCAATTCTAAAGTCTTGTCATCAAATATTAAAAAAGCATAAACTATTTAAAAAATCAAATAGTCGCATTTATAAGTGATTTAATGTAAAAAATAGATTTATTTATGTCAGGAGAATAATGCATACATCTCTAAAAATAGAAACAATATGGCCCGTAAATTGAATTTCTCGGTAAGTATTTACAGAAAGTATTGGTTTAGCAGAATGCATAATGGGCGGAAAAATGTCAGCCGTAAGTGTATTAAAGTTGGGGCTGTGTTACCGCTGCGTGCCGCCGCTCGCTGATGTATGGTCGCTGCCGACAAATTGAAAACAGTAGCAAATGGCCCGATCGCGGACCGCTCAGTTCTCCACAATAGTCGCATTAATTTACAAGGAAAACTAACTATTCTTATTATTTTATTATAGTCTATAAAAATGGTGTATGTATTTTTTTATTAATATGTATTTTACGAGGTTAGAATTCAGTCTCAAAATTATAATTATTTGCATTTTTTTTTTAATATCGGACAGGTCGTATGGTTATATTAAAGACTAGCTTCTGTCCGCGACTTTGTCAGCGTGGAATAATCACTTCGGGTTAACGCTAACATGCAGCGGAAACTCTCAGAAGGAAAAAAGACTCCGATTTCGAAACATTCTTTATTGTTGATCCGCTACTATTGGTCTTAGCGTGATGATGCGTCTACAGCCTTTATCGATAAATGAGCCATTTAACACTGAAAGATTTTTTTTAATCAGACCAGTAGTTCCTAAGCTTAGCGTGTTCAACCATACAAGCAAACAAACAAACAATCTCTTCAGCTTTGTATAATAGTATAGAATATAGAAAGTATTCTGTTTGTATATTTTACAAAATAACAACATTTGTTACTGTTGTTGTCCTCTTTCTATGTGAATAATGTAGCAGGCTTATTCTATTAGACCTGCATTCAATATAGAGTTCCGTTCGCGCAGAAAATGATTGCGGAACGCGTGAGCGGCAACCCTGGAGTCGACCCTCGCGTCCGCGTCGCGCTTTGCGCTCCTACCCTCATAGAATTATACTCGTGAGAGCAAACATTCTGTTTGAATTCTTTTCATTAATGTTTATTCTGAATAATAGGTGTATTCTAATTAGATGTTATAATTATAATTTGTGCATAGAAAAAGTTTAACAATAAACACATAATTAGGTATAATTTTGATTTCAAATATATGAAACTGAAGAAATGATTGCCCCTGTTGAACGAGTATTGGAAAATATTATATTAATTATATTTATTTCATGCAATCGTAATATGTCACAAACGGAATAATTGTAATTATAAATTAATTTTAATACATGATTTAGTTTTACTGGATACTGATTTTCTCTTGAGAAATCACTACTTTTTAGATTTTACAAATTTGTGGTTGATTTATATTTTTTTAATGAATTAATATTTTATTAACTTTTGGGTTTGTACATTGGCGAGTTAAATGCTACGAGGCATTTTCTTTCAGTTAATCAAGTAAGCAAGTTGTTACCCAACGAAAATTTTAGTAGGTAGTGCAAACTGTAAATATCGATGTAAATATAGACGAAACTAAAGAAAGTGCTTAAATATTCTTTTATTGTTGCGTTCATTTTAAAATTATTTTATATATATAATAGATCTCTGTATGGTGTTTTTCGTTTTGCTTTTTACTAACAATAAAAATTAAAGAATAAAGAGTATTCTTGTATTAGGATAGTGCAAACAAAAACGTACCGTTTCGTATCAAAATTTCGACTTGAGACAAACGAAATAACGTCGCGAGGGTGTTTGTCCCTTGCAAATAGTTAGATTACATAAATAAGGCGGTCGGAATAGCGTAACCGATAGCGATCTGCGGCCGGACGATCGGTCCGGCTTCCCTCAAATTGAGTAGATTTTACCAAGACTTTATTACGCAAATGGAACTTAAAAATATAATACATTTTTGTTAATATTAATACACATTACGTATATATTATATTGTTATTTTAAATTGGTTTCTTTGAATTGAATACTAGCCTCTGCCCACGATTTTGTTCACGTGGAATAGTTACTTTGGGCTAATGCTTACACGCACCGGAAGCTCTCAAGACAAAAGAAACGATTTTTAAACATTCTTAATTGGTGCTCCGCTCTTATTGGCCTTAGCGTGATGATATCCTATAACCACCCTCGATAAATGAGCTATATAACATTGAAAGAATTTTTCAAATCGGACCAGTAGTTTCTGAGATTACCCCTTACAACGCCACAACGTCAAAGCCACAACGTCACAAACTCACATATTTTACCTCTTTATAATATTAGAACAGATTAAATACGAAGGAACATTGTCATTCCGAATAATATGATCAGTGAAGAAAATCGCAGCGTCGTCTACGTTTTCGTGGTTAGTGTAATGTATATTCCGTTGCGGTTTGGTTAGTGTATGACTACGAGGTGGTAACACGATATCGTCGAGACGTGTCGCCGCCCACGACCGAACCGGTTTTAGTTACGTTCCTATCCTGTTTATTGATACGATACAAATTGATCTGTTGACATACGATATGTTTTTATCACGTTCATGTTGATCTGTACGATAATTTGAATTTGTTTGATTTTCACACCAATTTGTTTACAACAACAGTTGTTCGAAAGAGTTATTTGTAGACTCCTTTGTTATTTATATTACTCTGAACTATTAGTATTACTGAATTAAAAATTATCACTTTACCTATTTAATAACTTGGATATTGATTTGTTAATGATAGACACAATTTTTCAAATACATCCTGTTAGAGAATTCGACTAGAAATAATAAAAATAACCGGACCGAAATTCGTTTTAGAGAATAAGAAAACTGCAATCTTATAGTGGAATCAGACAAATAGCGGAATATCTGTAGTGACCAATTCAAATTGTAGGAACGATTGGGCCCCCGCACGCGCTTTCGGATAGAATCCAATCAATGAAACTAGTTCTACTGATGCCTATCACTAAACTTTCACATTCAAAGATTTGTTTCTTAAGATTAAATCAAAGGCGAATTACAGTAGCGGCGAAAAAGAAATATGGCGAGTCCGGCCCCGCGCGGGGACGGGGGTGTCCTGCTGAAATTGCTTTTCAATCCCTCGGACTTTGGACTTGTAAAGAAGTTATTACCTTCCAAGGAGATAGCGGCGGGTCCGGCGATACGGATATATGTCTTTTTCATATGTAATATTCCTTTTTCGCGTTTTATTAATGGAAAATGTTTCGTGGTACAGTGTGGCGAGCTCTCACCCCCGATATTAAAAAGGCCGCAGTCGACTTAGTGCGGCTTCTTTTATGAGATTGTCGTAAAGTAGTTTATGTTTCTCGGGGACATGCGTGTTGATACTTATTTATAATACATTATATCATTTACCGTCATGTTCTTTTTACTGCCTCTTAATTAGAGATCGGTTTAAAGAATTTATTTTTCTCAAAGAACATGCTTCACTTTTTGCTCCTTCAAAAAACATTAATAATGAGTATTCGTTTATCCAGTGTTAGAAAAAGTAACAAATTTGTTTATATAATATTTCTTATGTTGAAATGCAGACGAAAGAGAAGACAAACGCTATGATGCAGAGAGCAAAATATAGACAGAAAAGTGTACAATTTATACATCATGATATTTATCTTTTAGGAAATACTTTAGATTTATTTTAAATATATTTAAGGATTCAATTTCCCGTTATTCTTTTGGTAATTCATTAAATAGCTTAGGTCACTCGAATTTGATGTTTAGTATGCCATATCGTGTAGTTCTTCGCCTACTTAGAACTAATTTACTTATATTTTTTAAACATCGTTTAGAGGTATTTACTGGAATGTTTAATGCAAATTTTTATCCATTATATTTTCTACAAATATACAAGTTTTATATATTCTTGTATAAATATAAATACTTGTACATATTTACCATTATGTGAATTGATATCCGATAAATAATCATGATTGTTATTCCTCATTATGTTTTACGCACCACTGTCAAATTATACCTGTGTATAGTTCGTTTGATAATGTTGCCTGCTCTAATTAAGTCCACTACACCAATGTTTGGAATTAATTAGTGTATTGTTTAATTGGCATCTCTTGTTATCTGTTTGTTTGGTTTATTTATTCATTAGTGTTGTTTGTGACAGATGCTGAGGCAGACGTTATTACGATGTATTGTGTTACCCTCGCAGGTACATTTGTTACGATTCAATTTGAAATTTGATATACATTAAAAATACATGTATATAAATAATGGGCCGTTATATATATAAGCCTACTCATTATTGTGCAGAGATGTTTAATCCTTAGTAATTCAAATAAACAGATGTTATGTGAAACTCCTTAAAAAATATGGAATCAAATCAAATGTAGGTATTATTTCATATTCTGAAAATGTATCTCTTAATTAAAAGTTTGATGAATTCACAATACGCACATGCTGTATGAAGATATAGATAAAGAAGGACAAAGTGATGATTTATATGAGTTTACTTCTGCCGAAAGCTGTGCTAAAGAAATTGGGAACAAATTTTTTTTTGAGTTTTTTTTTTTGCATTGTATGCTCTCCATTTGACATATCCTAAATATTAAATAAATTACGGACGTAAAATGCAAGTTTTTGGTTCAACACGGTATATTCTTATCAAACTGCTACCACGTGAAACTTAAATATTGACGTACTTAAAGCTACATTTTATAAATTGTGACGTATTTAATTTTTTAAACAATATAATTTTCTAGATTGTTAAAACTTAAATACTAACTTATACGGGTGATTTCGTCTGTGCTGTTTATTCTATTAATAACATATGTCGTATACAGAACTAAAACATAAACAAAATTAAAGCAAATATATATTTACAAAATTTGCTTTGCTCTTTTGTAGTTCTTTAAAGAATCGTGGTTTCTTAAAACTTTATTACTATATAACTTATTGAAGCTATCATGATAATTATCTAGATGCTATCTAGATTAAAAGTAAAACAAATAATTAATTGAAATTTATCTATTAGTTTCTGAGTGATGTAAGTACAACGACATATCTCTTTAATTTTATCTTATAGAATCAGATGGATTCTTATTTAACTAATTAAATGAAATGAAACTGACAAAGTTTGTAAACAATTCCTAGGACCGATTAAAGCATTTTTGTGTGTTCTAATACAGGTAATTATCGTTAATTGATATATCGGTAGGTCGTATTCACTTCACTGTCAGTAGCAGGGGCATGGCAGCATAATGTGGCCGCTACAACATAGCCTACGGATTGATTACACCTGTCCGGCTCGATTGATAGAATGCTGTGTGCGATTCAAATTGAATTACAACCATTGTAGGAATTCGTGTGTTCCGTAGGAAACATTGGTTCTGAATATTTAGTAGCCAATTAGGTATGAATGGGAACACATTGTAATGAGTTTAATATACATATGTGCATTATATGTGTTGCATAAAGAAAAGTCATGCGGATAAATATTGTGTGTTGTGATAAACAGTCTTTTTTTTTTAATAAAATGTTTCCCTGTTATACAAAAGTTTCACTTCTATGTTGTGATTTTACGGAACACCAAATATGTTTTAATTATAGAGTTGAATCTTCGAATCAATGATAGTATTTTATTTCAAACGTCTTATAAGAGAATGCATCACAATAAATTCTGATATTTTGTAAATACGTTGCATACCAAGAATGTTTATTGTTGTCATTCAAAATCTGCTGTTTACAAAATAATGTACTTGTTTCAAAAATATGTTTGAATTTTTGTGAGTATTAATAATCTAAGCCCAATGTATGGAATTTAAGCCAATTAGACCGTAAATCGTGTGAATTTTCAATTTCCTTTTCGGACCGGTTCATGTGATTAAGTCCCCCGGTTTTTCCGTTCAATTGACCACGAATGTACCGCTGTGGGCCAAATATTTGCTGAGAATATGAAAACACTGGGTAAAGACGAGTGTTTGGACAGCTGCCGTCTGTTTGTTTGTGGGTTTAAACGATGCTTTTAAAAGGCTGGTATTTGTCACGATTTAACTAATACAGTTTTAGAATTTGACAATATCTTTGTGGTTATCTCGAGTTGTATTAAGTTATTTGTTATGTTTGTTATTTGTTACAAACCCCATGATTTTTAGTTAGTAACTAGTTGTAATACTACCACTCTGCGACATTTTGTGTTAATACAGAAACTATACGCAAGCCTTTTATGTCACTTCTTTTTAGGAGGTGCCCCAAATTTCCAGAATTATAAGTCCATAATTTACATTTATGACTTCTACTACAGATACAAACCACTGTCAGACGCGGTAACTGTTCAAAAAAGACAGGTTACATTTTGTATTTGAATAACTTTGACCAATTAAAAAAAAATTGTAAGGGTTACAAAGATTGATTTTTTTTCAACTCTTATTTTCTTCTGATTTTAATGCAATTTTTTGATAAGTACGAAATTACCCTAAACGGCACTGCGTGCCTCCGTATGCCCCCTCAAAAACTCGTACATTAAAAATAGTAAAAAATTAAAACACTAAAACTGAAAATATGTAAAGTACGAAAATCATTATAAAGATAATATGTATAAAAGTAACAAGCGACTTTGAATGCTATCAAAATTTTTAGTATTTTCCATTGTTTGAATGCAGTAAGATTTAGAAGCTAATTTTGTTTAACTTGCCCAAATCGTTTGAAGCAAATTTCGAAAGCTTCTCGTCATTGAAATATCTACACCTGTTTATATTTTTTCATCGATCTGCTTTTGTTTTTGTTCCACCAGCCAAAATTAACAGGTATTGATTATTGGCTGTCGATAACTTCTTATAGTGGCTGAGATGCTTGTAAACCCACCTGATAATGACGATCGGCGGTGGATTACCAATATCTTAGTGACGGCAGTTGTTCTTGTATTGTCTAATACTTTAGATACAGTGTCCCCATTTTAGAATGTTAATATGAAAATATGATTGTTAAGCTTTATATTTTTATTTCGCGCGGACAAAGCCGCAAGCGCTTACTAGTCTCAATCCTAACTAATATTATAAACGATAATGTGAGTTTGTTTGTGATATTTTTACGCCTTAACTTATGTAGTTACTAGTACTGATAATTATGAAATTTTTCATAGACGTTGTCAAGGATAGAGAAAATGATATAGGGTAAGAGTACTGTTTCCAGAGGATTGGTCAAATCTACATCAACCCGAGTGAAGCCGCGGTCAATAGCAAATGACAATATGAACTGTGTTTTATGTCATAGAAGGCAAACGAACATGCGGGTCACCTGGTGTTAAGTGATCACTGCCGTCCGTAGACACTAGCAACACCGGGGGAGTTGCAAGCGCGTTACCAGCCTGTGTTTGGGAGTTAGGGGAATGGCGGAGAGGGCGGAAAGGGGAGTGAAGGTGGTCCTCCGATAAGAATACGATCTCAGTTTTATAGATTATAAACATATATATAAATATATAATTACCAAGTGTAATTTACCTTTATAAATGCGAGGCAGGCGGGCACGAATCCCGTAACGGAATACGGGAATTTACGTGGAACATCATCCTCGTAATTAATCCACTTACAGGAACTCGCGTGCCGCTTTGAAACTGGATGCTCGGCTCTACATTGAAGTTGCAGAGCTTGCGTGGCCTCTTGTCTCAACCTGCCTCTGTATAACGTAACTTACACCAATTCATTTAAGATATCGGATTAATCAAACGTCATATCCTTGAACTTTATTTTCATAGATCTTATAATCTCTTAGAATACATACTCGTTTGAAATTATGCCTGCGGAACAACTCTTTTGTTTTTATTTGTTGCTATTGTTATTCTACTAATTATTTATTTTATTGGATATGACGCGATATCATTAAATGGCGGATCATCGTAAAATGAACGGTATTGAAATCTGCTCTATGAAAAATACTTAGATTGCGAACCATCACAGTGATCTTCAAAAGGTGTTGGCGTTCATTGCCAATTATCACAGTGATTTTCCAGTTGTATTTGTCAGTTATATATGTTTCATTAACTTTTTTGTTATAATATGACAGTGATCAGTTGTTCAGTTTTAATACCAGTTACTTCTAACAAGTAGAGGTCGTTTACTAGTTGAAATTCGAACATGTTAATAAATGAGAGATTTTGACTTCCCGTCTTAAGATATAGATATTTTATCCGTATTGAGTATTATAACTTAGCTAGAAGTATGAAAAAACAATTTTCATTTTTTTTATTGATCAGAAACATTAAAACCAGTTACTAATTACTAAGAAATCGGTTAATAAACGGTAGTCCGGTGAAGCTGTTAAGACCTTGCTAGGTCAATAGCGTAGTCAGTTCGAAGAAAAAAAGGTTAGTAAATATCTTCACGTTATTTATATAAAAATTAATTCTTTCTATTCTGTATGTAAAAATGCTATACAAATATATGGGACCATTACATAAACAATTGGTCTCAATTTTTACGTATACGAAAGTGGTACAAAAAATTTTCAACCTTCTGAAACTTGGACACACTCTTTGCCACTCTTAAATTTTGTTCGTAAATATCTTATACACCGCTATGATTCAATTATTATAGTATTATTTATCTTCTGCGCTTTATAATATAACTCAGATGATTCACTGGATACCTACAGCATACTAGTATTATCATTAAATTCGCTCTCTGTTGGTTCTCATTGTAAATATTTGAAAATCATTCTAGAATTTTGTAACAAGTCTTATGTTACAATGAATTTGAACCTTAATAGTATTTTACTTAAGTTTAAAATGTAAGCCTCAGCCGTCACCAGCCCTGTTCGAGCCGTAAAATGTCAATAGTGCAATAGAAGTGTCGCACAATGAGCCATTGTGTGAATCACTCCGACTAAAAATAAGCGTTTAATTAAAAACATACTGAGTCGACGATCATTTTCTGCGACCACAGTATAGCTGTTCAATCCAGTATCACAAGTTTCTAAAATACTTTATTATTGATTTAACTATGTTATTAAACCATCGTTTTACTTTGAATATTTTACATGTATTGGCTATTTAATAAATGTATTTTATTACATATATATTTTTACATAAATTGTGGAAATATAAAAACGAGCACTTGATTGAACTGTAATTTGTCATTCGAAATGATATAATCTTATGAATGTCGATTGATATCCTAGTCCTTCACGAGACTACATAATATAACTTGCCTCAAATACTGAATATATAGTCCCGTAATGACAGATACATAAATGTATTCCATTTTGCCATAAGGGGGATCCATTGATGGTCAAATAAATATATCCTGTGTAGTGGTTCTCGTCTTTCCTAATAATATATTATCAGCTTTTACTGAGGCAGATATAATTATCAGGCGATTGATGTTGACATGACAACCATGATCAATACGAGTAAGTCGAGATGTTTCCATCTAACATGATTATTTAATTAAATATTATCTTAAAGCGAGAGGTTTGTAATGTGTATGTAGTTTTTCTAATACGTATAATAACAACTTTACTGAAGTTATACTTCTTTCGGCGCATTAGGTAAAAATGATGACAGTAAATTTCATAATTGTCATTCACACCAATAGGTAAATATAAAAAAGAGATCTATAGTGATTAAGTTAGTAGTAATAAATAAATAAATGTCGAATTGTTCAAAGTTATCTTACTGCGTCTCGATGTACTATGTTCGTAAGTTCGAATCGTTGTGGGGACGGTATGAATATGCACTGATTGTGTTTATTCAACTTTATCAAGAGCACTATTCAAAATTAAGGGCATGCCTTCACTGACAAATTTGGAATGTTTTCATTTTGCAATGTCGACGGAATTTGTTTACTTTGAACAAATTTGGTCTAGAATTCAATAGTATAAAACAGTTTTATTATTCAAAACGCGTAATTTTCTATAGATATCGTCAAGGAAAATATGAGACTTTGTTAATTTAAATAAGATAATGTTTCTATTGTGAACTGTTTTGTAATAATTATTCCATAGATGATTTGAGACACATACAATAATAGAGTTACTGTTTTTTAAATTAAAGTCTGTTCTATACTTTGTAAGGTTATTATTTTTGTTTTAAAACGTATTACGTCGATACACGTGATTATTAAAGATTAATTTTTTTTTTCTAAGCTCACACGTTATTAATTATTTCCGTGTTATATATTATGAAAATATTTAAATAAGTGTACGTAATTTAATCTTAATTTCACAGTCAAATACCGCTGTTATCTTTTAATTATCGTGGAATATAATTCCTAATTACTATTGTTTAATTGTTGTTAGTAAATACAGATTTACATAAAATATGTTTTGTATTTTTATATTATCTACGTGTATAATTTGTTCTAATTATAACTAAGCAAAAATTATGAATAATTGGCATGACTAATTCGGGTACGATGTATGCATGCGTTTAATAGAGCAAGTACGAATTAATTCGAACAAGTATGCATCAATTTAATTGTATGATCGTCAATGATCCAATATTGGATGCAAATTGTACTTTAATTATAATTAAGCTATGAATAGAATGCTGATGCTTGAGCATTCTCAATAATATCAGTGAGCTGTTCCTGACTATACGAGTACCTACATGTTAAAATCTATACTAATATTATAAAGAGGTAAAATATGTGAGTTTCTGAGGGGGTAATATCTAGATCTGCTAAACCGATTTTGAAAATTCTTTTATCATTAGAAAGCCACGTTACTTCTGAGTGTCATAAGCTATATACCTCGAAAAATGAAAACACTTTTTTGTGGTAGTCGGATTTGCAAAGTAAATCGGACAAAAAACTGTCGAACGAAAACGTTTCTTTCGAACGCTGTCTTAACGATGAGAGATATATGATTGAGTTCTAAAGAAATTTTATAGAGCTTGTCAATGCCTAGAAAAGTCAGCGATAGCATGTGACTAACTTTTTTTTATTACAACGTCCGCCGTGCGCGCTAGTTACATTATATTCCTTTTATTATTTTTTTGATACGATTATAGGAAAGTTATATATAGGAAAGTTATATGTTATATATATATATATATAAGTTATATAGTTATATATATAATTGTACTAGCTATCTGCCCCATCTTCGTATGCCACTGTTCGTTTTACACACAATATTGAACCAATAAAGTGATGCAAGAATACTATGTTAAATGTCTGAAGTTCATTACCGCGTTGCTCTTACTGAATGAGTAAAATGGGCGAAACGCGCCCACTGATCTCACGCCCTGGTTCCTCATATTAATAGTTAGTACCTGGACGACAGCGCCTAGGTCGATTCTTTAAAAAAACATTTTTAAATTAAAATAAACTGTTAGGTTTGCTTCACAAAATTAGCATTTTCTATAACAAAAAATAGTTAAAAAGATATCTCTCTTATAATTACAATAATACATTTATTTTTTAATTAGAAATTATATTAAGAAATATATCTCTTTTGCTGTCACTTGGATTCAAACTGGGGTTAGACGGATTTTCGAAACAGCCGATTTCCAACTGAGTTATTTTTGTTTTGACAACGGTGGCGAAATTTACCTTCATATTCGAGCTATATTTTTGAATGAAATCTAGCTAGACCTATTTATCATCCCCGAAACCAGCTAGATATCGGAAATCGCTGACGCCGTTTCCGAGATCCTGAAACAATATAAAAATATACAAGAATTGTTCGTTTAAAGGTTTACATTACATTTCAAGATTCCCGGTTCACCCTTTTTTACTAGAGACTAACAAATAACCTTGAATGTATTCTAGAAAATACAACTTTAATTTGAATTAATTGTGGGCTAACTTTTAACATTTTTTTGTAACATTGCCATTACTATTCCATAAAACTTTTATCGATTTAAATTACATCTGGCATAATTTATCATCACTACATAATATTTTTGGAAAAATGTAATCATAAGTAATCTTGGTTATACTCGGAAAAATTATCTGTTTGTAAAAAAAATATGAAAATAAATTCAGCCATTGCGGAAAAATGATAAACACTCTTTATTTACAAATTAACAACTTACCGCATCTTCCTACGCGTTAATTACAAAATTAAAAAGGCAAAACAGCCTATTATACCACTTAGAGATAGCGTAGCTTTCGATTAGCAATAATATCAATACAATTAGCTTATAATCATATAGTTAAAAGTTACGAAAATTACAACACTAAAAACCTTTAATCATGATCTGTTTATGATGCAACGCAGATTGAGATCCAAGGTAATTTACAAAAACCTAATGGGTTATAGGTATGATTATTCAAAAAGTCTTCACTTTGTTGTTATTGTTATAATTCTAGATGTTATAACTGTAAAAGATACATGAAATAAATTTTGTCTAAATACTTCTAGGCCACAATTATTTATACGGGTTGATTTTTTTTTGAAGTTATACTTATTTTGGCGCATTAGGGAAAAATGATGAGAGTAAATTTTACGATGCGCGCACAACGTCACGGACAACCTGAAGTTAGCTATAGTCAACATTTTTTGTTTATAACAAAACTTTCAATGTATTAAATACCTTTTTTCTATTGTTAGTGTCGTTTTTTTTATAAAAGTAGATTTTTTTTTAATATTTTTATCTTGTTACGCCAAAGAAGTATAACTTCTAACGCGTGTACATAAGTACACACACACTTTTTTTGATAAAGTATAATAGTAATATAACGTCGATTGTATTCATTTTCGTAATACATTACTATACTACATGTCTATTAACTATTTGTTTAAAAATAAATTGTCACTCATTGTTTAATATTCAAATAGATGTCTAGTTGCTATTTGGAGTGTTACAACCATAGTATTGTCAGGAGTTATCAACATGAGTAATAATCAATAGCCGTCACATTTCACCGCATGACTGTCATACAGTCGATCGCATTACTGACTGATTAGCCGTGTCTGTGGGCAGGCTTGTTATGCACTCAATTAATCAGTCACGGATTAACCTGTATACTCGGTTTAAGTGCCCCTGGGAGAAACGATTCGTTTAATGTTTAACATTCCCTTTGTCTAAACGAAACCTGCGTTTAATTGTTTTACAAAAGGTTTAATAAAACTATAACAGATCTCCTGTCGTATTCTTTTAGGGGCGTAATACTTGGTGGACTATTTATAGCACTATCCATTAGTCTGCGTAAATGTCACTTCACGTTACGCTTGAAGGCCTCGATGTCATAAGACGGGAACGCACTGGTCTGGAAACTGGCTTACAGCTTCACGATACAGCAAAGATAAGATGTCGCGAACTTTTTAGTTCATGTCCAGTTGGAATTTGCTTTCAAATTGTAGCGTTGAAACCCATCGCGTATATGGAAGGGAATGTAAAAAATTAAATAGTTTCTTAGAGAATTGATGGAAGCGGCTTGATGAACTCTGTCTGCATTATCTTTGATGCGGTCAGTCCGTCCCTGCAACTTAGCGTTTGAAACAATTGTGTGTATAAATGAGCATGGATTTGTAATGTGGTTACTAGAATTGACTTAATTCTAGTTATTGTTCTTTGGTGCCGAATTTCTTCTTAATGAGTGGCAACTAGCCCTATAAATGGTAGGATTATTGCCAGCATACTAAATTCACTCATGGTGTTTTCATTTACCAATAACTTCGTCTAATTGTAAGATTGTAACTACGACCTCCAATTATATTAAAAGTTTACCATATACCTTTACGCTTACTGTAGTTTGTTTTTGTAATTTACTGTTTACCGAGCATACTAGCTAATCTAGTACGTCCTTATTGGGCAACAAACTTGCGACCTTTTTACTTTGATACTTTAACCTAGAGATGGATATTTTTTTTTTTTTTCGAAATGTCTACGCTGTTGACCCAGTAAGGTCTAAACAGCTTCACCGGACTACATAGAGATGGATAGTTTAAGTAAAAATAATTATAAAACAAGCCACTTTCTTTCGCAAGAAAAATAATTTTACAGTATTGTTTGGTTTTTCCATTACATATTATTCATATTGTAACTATGACTCCACTTTGCAATGAAAATACGAAACTGAACGCGGTACGTACACATGAATCACGTGCATATCGGTTCTTCATAAACTGAATGGGTTAGACATTGCACCAATAATACGGTCAATTAATTATCGAGGTAACGAACGTGTACTAAGGGCTACTTACCTAATTAATGTCCCAGAACCAAATCAATAATGGAACGGTTCTGAACTGAACTGGTAGTATATAGTTGCGTTCAAGTTGTATTTACCCTGTATCAAGTTTTAAATAGTAATTCTTACTAATTGCGAATGTGAGTTAGTTTGCTTGTTACGCTCTAATATCTGAATACTTAAGCGGTCGTCATGAAATCTTGTACATAAAGAACAGAATACCTTTACTCAGTTATCTACATTAACTTGACAAAGCTGCCAGCAAATGTAATATCAGATAAATACATCTCTACAGTGAAATCACGCATTTAAGCAACTCGCCAACTTCGAAGAGCTAATTTTGTATAAAAATCATAATACGTTTCTATTTCAACAGAGCAAAATATTACTTCACGAATTTCGTATTTACATACGAAACAAAATAAAATTCAAATCCATCTTTTTCGTATGTATATTTGCATATATGTTAATAATTTTTGCAATATTTTTAATTGTTTGTAATTCACTAAAATTAATTTATTTCTACAATGTCTCTATGTAGCGTCTCAGCCGATAATTCACCATCTCCCACAAGGGGTATATCCAGTAGCAACTTATAAAAAGGCAGAGTAAATAGTCAAACAAAAAATGTCGATTAATTATTACCATGAACCACTCTGAATTAACATTATTAGTTCACCTTAATATCATAACGTCAATAAGTCACCTTCGACCCTCGACATCCGAGGGGTGAGGGGAACAATTTACCAGCAATTTTAATAATAAGTCCCTGGTATTTCTATTACAGCTGGGAGGCGATCAGGTGGGTTCGCGAGGGGTTTAATAACTCACGATTAGCCTATTGGAATCGCTGTGAATGTTTGCTATTCTTTCTATATTACCAACACGCTTGTTCGAGTTTAATTGAATGTGAATTAAAAATTGTTTTGCAGTTATGGAATAACATTTTCTAATATACTTTGTGAACAGCATGAAGTCGCTGTACGGTTTTTAGATTTAATTATAATTTGTTTGTTACAATCTACAGAAGTTTCCATAGAAGGATTGTATTTGGGAAGTTAAAACGATTAAGTCATTTATTTCATGCAATTCGTAGTCCGGTGAGGTTGTTAAGGCCTTGATAGGATAATGACATAGTCAGTAAAAAAATCATACAATTCTTAAGGTACTTAAATATTGCATATAATTTTGTTATATGAAGTATCTGAACATTAGGAAGAAGTTTTTCAAAAATTCACCACATTAATGATTCCTAAACAAAAAAAAAATCATTTGACGAATAAAATTTGTTCAATTAATGGTTAAGGGTTTGCATTTATTATTGTTTTCTTCACCTGATCAGAATTGTTGATGTGATCGTTGATGGTAACGTGCTTATACGAGTACACAAAGTACTCACATGTACATTGTACGTACAAATGTATGTATATTTTTGTATATTTCACCTCTGCATATAATAAGAATGTAAATCTAATGTGTACTTTTCGATTTTGCTAAAAACCATTGTTGTAGGTGTCTAGAATAATAAGTAATAAAATATGTTTCAATCATTTTTAGAAACGTCTGTCTGTCTGTCTGCTGTGTGTTTGTATGAACACTCGTCACTGCTAAAGTACTAGATTCACAATAAAACCACACCAGGGAATTATAAATCATATCTTCGAGAATTACTTAGTCTTTGTTCCATTAAAATCGGTCCACTCTATCAAAAGTTATTGTAATTTTAATGAGGACGCGGCGTAAGTACGAGAGGAAAGTAGACAAGTAAATGAATTTAATACATTCCCATGACTCTTTTACATAAGGTTGCACGCGAACGTGGTTACACAATAAAGCCATCTATATTTTGAAATTATGTATGATTTGCAAAGTGAATTGAGTTGACGTGCAGGATATACTTAATTAGGTTAGTTAGTTAATTAAAAAAAAAAACTATAAATTGCAAATATCTATGTCTGACTAAATTACTATTCGTTCTTAATAATTAATAATGACTGTGAGACATACATTTCAAAGGTATTCCAATCATCGGTCATTAAAAAAAAAGGAATCCAAGAATTATAGTAACTGATTAAATAACAAGTTGTAATTAAAATCGATAAACAATTGACCACTATTTTACTAATTAATTGTCATGTTTCTAAAGAACTGTATTATACTATAAGTCGTGATAAGGTTTTGTTTAATATAACTGCGATAAAGTAGTCAAATATAATTATTATGATTATAGTGTTGTGGGAGAGTTTTAATTAAAAATGATAACGCGTAATGTGCAGTCTGCAGAGTAATGTGATCCCTTACTCGCTTTCATACAAACAAAGAAGGAAATGCAGAAGGTTCAACATACTGGTATTATTTTTTTTAATTTATATTACTTTGCTTCTTTTATACACTAGTCTTGTGTTAACTTTTTTATGTTATAGGAGGCAAACGAGCAGGTGGGTCACCTGCATTGCCAGACTTTGTATAGTGGGGGGGGGGGGGGGGGAGGAAGAGTAGGGGAGAGGGGGAAGGTGAGGGTAGGTGGTCCACCGGCGCTCTCACTGACCTGACTGACCGAACGAAATGTAACAATGCAAGCACTGTTACTTCACGTCGGTTTTCTGTGAGAGGGTAATACTACCGCGGCTGAGCTGACCCATTCATGTTGAAACCAGTAATAGCTTCAGCGTCGCTCTAGAACCTATATTACAGCTAATTAGACTTGTTGAGATCATTTATCTCTGCGAAAATCTCTATGAACCACTTAGTTCATAATATACTTCCATACTTTCAAGACACTATAGTGAAATGAAACAATAAATTTAGGAATTTTTGTTATCTAAAAATGTAGCAGTTAGAACCATAAAACTAGTACTTTTCTTCATTTTTTTTATGAAGTGTTATAGGCAAAAAACAATGTTAGTTCAGTAACATGTTGCAAGTTAATATGGTTTTGAATATATTTAATTTTTATTGATTGTTTCCTAAATACATTGTTGTGACTCAGAAGGCAAATTCCACTTGAATCACTACACTAAAATTAGTTTCAATACGATACCGTAACAATTAATGAGACGAAGTAATAATCCTTTTGAAGGATCAAGCTAATAATACCTGTCATTTTTTTTATTGTAAACTATTTGTTAGTAGTAACCCATGAATAAGTACTCAGTAATAGTTTAAACTGCAAAGTTCGTGAATATCTATTTAGTACAAAGCCTAGAATCTAGATACCATTTGTTAAAATGAATGTGTGCGAAACAGGTGCAATATGGCACATACATTCAAGTGCCAACTATCATGGAATATAAAAAGAAAAACACATTGTTAAATATTCTAGTTAAATACTGACCAATCATGACGCAATATTTTGCATCTCACGTATAATCGTGTTTTTAGTTCACTCGTTTAATTCATTGGATATGTATATGTATGTATACTCAATGATCAAATTGTTGAATTTCAAATATCCCTTATTTTTGGATTAAAATAAAAAAAAAATTATAGCATACATTTAGTTCATATTTGAGATGTAAATAAACATTTTTCAACTGTTTACGAAGTGACTAATCTCAATTCATCCGTTTATGGTTAGCGTAGTTGGGGTGATTTTTAATTATTAAATTTCTACGCCGCCGGCGTTGCTCATATAACTTTGATAGAAACTCGTTCCTATTATTGGCATATATCGTTCGTTTACCTATAGGGACAGATTATTGTTGTTTATGAAAATGTGTTCATGCAGTGTTTTCTTAATGATAAATCTGATCAAGGTTATGGTGTCATTTCAATATTTAATGATAAGTGATGATTTTAGCAAACTTTGTTTTAATATATTTTTTATTGAGCATTAATAACATTCTGTATGCATTTGTATCGATTTTTGAGGTTATACTTTGGGAAAAATAATTAGTGACTTACGATGAAATTAAAAACGACACCATGAATTTGGTTACCAATTGTCTGTAAAGTTTCCGTGATAATTGGTAACTATGTTCAAGGTACTTGTTTTAACATATAAGTATATGAATGTAAAACATGTTTTATATCAGCGGATTTTTAAAAATATTTTCATTCATAAAAATACTTGTGTTTTTGTGTGTAATTTTTAATTAAACATGGTGGTGAATGATGATCTATTGTGAATGAATATAAAGTGTATTTTATATTATAAACTTTTATAAGTGGTTTTATAGGTTTGAGGTTAGCTCTCGGTTTTTATTCTTTTTATTTGTTTACATTATACATTATTATTTGATAAAAATTATATCAACTTTTTTGGTGTATTTTTCAAACCGACTTCGCTATTGGCCTTGCAAGGCCTTTACAGCTTCACCGGACTACACTTTTTTGGTATCTTACATGATTCTGTATACAGAGATATAGAAAACTAATTTTAAATGCCTTTAATATTATGTTTTTTTTAATTAAAAAGTTTTCGATTGCATTTAATTCTAAGCTATAGCTGATAAGCTAAAGAAGTATAACTTATTGTGTATGTACATTAGTACATACATAGAAATGGCACCAATTCTTAACCAACAAAATACGGTGATAAACACGTATAATTTTACAGTTTAAATACATAATAATCATCAGTTACTCTCACATTAATTTTAAATTCATGTCTAAGTATTTTATTTGTGCAAAACAGATTTTTAGCGCTCTTTTTAATTGCAACCTCTACCGACATCCCTAATGCAGAGCGTCCCATTCTGTCCCGCGAAATGAAAATAATAACGGAATGTTTTAATTTCCCTGCGAGTGACGGGTCACGTGCTCCCCGTCCCGCACGCTACCGCCCCCCACCCCCGCTTCGAACTGTCATCGTCACTGCCGCGGACAATTAGCTTGCTCATGGTATTAAACAAGTTGAGTGCGTGTATCCACCAGATTTTTTTTATTTATACCCGTTTGCATCGCCTGCAGCGCGTGTTCCCTTGTCAAGTTTAACGTAATGGCTGCCCGAATTCAATAGCTCTATGATAGATATGACAAGCATGAGTAACGTATTTAAACTTTGTTCTCATGAAGGACATTATTATTTCAATATAACATACGTAATATACAAATTGATTTACTGTGCAACGGATGTTGAAATGATTAAGAACATAGACTCATTAAAGGCGGCAAATAGGACAAAAAAATGTTTAATTAAAACCCGGGGATTGCTAGATTGATTATTAGAATATGTGTAATAATTTTATATGAATGGTTAAATAATCAAAACGTTTGCCTTGTTTATGTACGTATTTTCCTTTTGTAGTAACATATTTATGAATGAATTACAGTTTCGGTAATTCCAAGTTGTTTGAATTGATATTAAACAAAAACAACTTCATGGTGATAAACATGAATCATTATGTGTATATATTAACATATTGTACAGACTCTTAGGATGTTTCGAATATACATTGATAAAGTCAATCATCAATATTAGCCAGCCCTAATCTTTGACCATTCTCATTCAGTATGCATACAATAAATGTACTCATGTACATTACTATCAGATATATTTAAAAAAAATCTCAATCCTATCACTTAATTTCGGATCTTATTTATCCCTTAAAGAGATTGTAACTATTTTTATGTGATTCCAATGAATCGAATTTTAAATTTATGAAATCAGTTAATTCTATAATTAATTCATAACTTTTTCGAATGGGATTTTTTCACGTTTCAAATTAAGAGTTACGATTACAAATGAGAGCGCACGAGCGGAAAATTAAATGCGATTGCGAGTGGTTGTTATTCGCAAGTGGCAGCCCTGAACGCGACGTTGTGTGAGGATTAGCAAATGTCCAGTCGACTGTTGATTGATATTGATCTTTTTCTTATTCATTGTTTTGATTTGCGTAAAAGAACATATTATAGTTTCAGAAACTTCATTATCTTTATTTATATTACTCTATGAAGCATCAGATATATAAGAGAAAGTATATTAATTTACTTGTTTTCTCCCTTTCTTTGAGTGTTACTTAAAAACAACTTCGTTTAATTACAACGTATTCAGTTTTCATTATTGTGGAATATATTTTCGCAATATTATAATGCTATTTGTTATGAGTTACTAGCAAAGGGGAAAATTATAATCTATGCAAATAATGTCGATGCTACTAACAAAGTTAGTAATTATTAACAAGTTTATTGTAATAATAGCAATTCCTGCGTCTTCGTGCGTGTTGTGTATTTATTAATTAACATTGTATTTTATGTTCAGTAGAAAGAAAAAATAAAAATGTAAAGCAAAAATATACTTTGGTACAAAAAATTCTATAATCGCTCGTGGTATTTGCAAAAACTTAGTATCTTAAAAATTTAATAACTTTATTTAAATGAAGATGTCGTGGTAATTTATTTTTTAATTGAGAATTTAGTGTCGAACTAAACAATTCTATCGAAATCTATACGGTAATTTTTGTGTAATGTGTTTATATTTAACATAAATGTATTTACATAATTCGAATAATTATTGTGACATAAATACTCCATCAGTATACTTTCTTTATATAATACATATAATATTATAGTATTGTATTAAAACTACGTATTAAATTACAAATACTTACCTATGTTATAATTAATAATATTTAATAAATTTAATTTTACACCCCACGAAGATGAACCAAAAGCCGCGCATAATAGACGCATTGCAATTCAGTCCAATTAAAATTAATTAGCTTTGGAACACACCGCGCCAGGCTACGTAACAAATCAACGGAAGATACAACATCGGATAGCAATGTCCGCGGATAAGTACATGTTTCCAAGAACTGATTGGTGACTTTGCAAACTGGCTCCTAAAATCATGTAAAAAGGTTAAAAATTGTATAATTTGAATATGCTTTATTAGTTGTTTATAGATATTTAGATTTGTATGTCTGTGGTGCGCGGCATTCACAAAAACACAAGGGATTTGCGTCGTTCCATTTTTGAAAATATGTATAAATTAAAACAATCGTTAAATATTGTACGAGTATTTGTTTTAGGTTCTAATAATCTATACATACCATTTTTACTCAAAATTAGGTCGTAGTTCAGTGAAGCTGTAAAGGCCTTGCTAGGTTGTAGTCCGGTGAAGCTGTTAAGACTTTGCTAGGTCAATAGTGTAGTCAATACGAGAAAAAACGTTTTTCTAGGCTTATAGCATAGTCACTTCGAGAAAAAAATCTAAATTAGGTGGCCATAGCCTATGCTTACTTTTATATTATAATTTATCAAGTTCAAATTATGTATTTTGTATGTATTTAATTATATAAAAATCAAAATATTTATTAAAAATATTGGAATACACTGATTTTGTTATTAGTATTTCAAATCTAGCTGTATATGTCTTTCTTAACCGCTGAATATCGTGTTTCAATTTCAATTTACGAATTTACACAGTGAAAAAAATGGGGTCGTTTGAATTTATTACAAACACAATTTGTCTAAAAACTGTTACTGTTATACATGTCGTGATAATATTTTTAAATAGTATGTACCGAGTTCAATATATTATCATAGTACGAGCTTAGTATTGTAAACTATTATAAAATAACAGTTATTTTAGTAGACAATTTATCATCTTGTCGTACGGGAGGAGACGCAGTTAATCATAACGAGAACGATTGCCAAAATAACTTGTATTCGTTGTGAATAATGATTTATTATTCTTCTACGTTCATTACAACACTATATTTCTTTAAGTTATTAGTTTAATTTGGTAGCTATATAATTACAATCCATCCACCAAGCTTAGTAAGCCTCTGGCACTAAAATAAATTGACAAAATGCGTATGTATAATATCTTTCTTTGATTACATTGTTATAAATAACATTGTAGGAAATTTACTATTATGTATGTAAATGTTGAAATTCGTTTAAAAATTAATTACAGTATAGGCGTCTTCTTATAATCATACATCGTTATTAGAAATAATAACAAAAGTACCAATTTTAATTGATTTTGTACAAATATTTTAAACGCTATAAATGTATGCTAGTGTAACGTAATTTTATTAGGCATAAACAATTACTGTTGGTATTTATTGCTGATTAGCTTCAGTCAGTGGTCCGGTGAAGCTGTTAAGACCTTGCTGGGTCAATAGCGTAGACATTTCGAAAAAAAAAAAGCTTCAGCCCGCGACTTCGTCCGCGTGGAATAGGTCCATTGGGCTAACGCTAACACACAGCGGAAGCTCTCAATAGGAACAAAAAACTTCTCCACTGGCCTTAGCGTGACAATATATAGCCTATAGCTTTCTTCCAAAAAAAAAAAGCTATACAAAACTAAAAGTATTTTTCAATTAAAACCAGTGGTTCTCAAGATTAGCCCGTTCAACCAAATTAATTGAAGATTACTACTCTTTACTCGTACTTAAGTCGAGCCGTCACTGAAATTACAATAACTCATGATAGATTGGACCGATTTAATGAAACAAAGATATTTATGGTCACCGTAAGAAAGAGAGATGCATCTAACTAAATTGCAAGTCGCAGAAAAGTCGGAAAGTATTGTAGGCTTCGTCTTTAGCGAGGTATGTCAAACTAGTTTTTCATTGTGACTTGAAAACAGAAGCTCATAGGTGAACAAAAACACAATATTAGATGCACTTTTTTAACAAACTTCAAAAAGTTCTTGATTCGGCTGTATTTTTTTTAAATGTTTGTTGCCTCAAAACTTCGTCATTTATAAACCGATTAGAAGAATATTTTTGAAGTAAAACTTTACATAGCAGGGCTTTTAAATAATGATCGGCAAACTTTTTGTGTAACCGAAAGTGGTGGGGATAAACACTGTGTCGGGTAGAGTGTTGAAAACACCGATTCTCGTCTGAACACCAAAGTTAAGGAACGTCGGGCGCAGTTAGTACTTGGATGGGTGACCATTTGAGATCACTGTGTCACAGTATAAAAATATAGAATTTATATAAATAGAGCCACGCTGAAGCTATTACTGGTTTCAGCATGAATGTGTCGGCTCGTCTGGGAAACGGAAAACCGATATGAAGTAACAGTGCTTGCATTGTTGCGATTCGTTTGGTCAGCGAGAGCGCCGAGAAACCATCTCCCCCTTCCTCCCTTTCCACTCCCCTACTCTTTCTTCCATATACCATCCCTATAGAATCATCGAAGTCTTCAATTGCAATCGTGGTCCGTTTACATAAATAAAAAAATATAATCTAAAGTCGTCTATCTTTTTATTAGATAACAAAAATGATGAAGCACTGACGGCAAAATGTCGCACCAAACTACGTTAGGATTAATAAACTCCTCAGGTGCCGTTACGTATAAAAATCCGGGCAATTCAATTAGCGGGAAAGCTGGTAGGGCTTGGAGGGCGGGGCCTAATAAACATAATATAAATAATCTACAGCGATAAATCTGCAACGCTTTATGGCAGGAGTGGGTTGTCACTCTGTCTAATTAGTACTAGTGCTGCTGTGTGTAGGGTTGCCATGTTAGAATTTAATTTTATGTATATCGTCCCGATTTTCAAAGTTATAATTTAAATTTGAATAATAAATGAGTCGTAATAGAGTCTGAAATCCATTAATAGAGTCATTCTCAAACAAGAGCATTTTTAAATAAGGTACTTGGATATGTATTTTTAATTGTGCTATTACTTTACTTAAACCAACTGTAGGTGGTAGAGCCCCACTGAAGCTATTTTTGGTTTCAGCATGAATGGGTCGGCTCCTCCGGGGTAGTACCACCCCTCTCACAGATAACCGACGTGAAATGACAGTGCTTGCATTGTTGTGTTTCGTTAGGTCAGTGAGAGAGCCGGGGGCCCACGTCCCTCTTTCCTTTTTTCCCTTTCCTTCCCCTCCCCTCCCCCTTCTCCCATATACAGGCTGACAACATACTTGCGACGTCCCTGATGTCGCTAGTGTCTATGGGTGGCGGTGATCACTTAACATCAAGTGAGCCACCAGTTCGTTTGCCTCCTTTGATATAAAAAAAAACCAAGTACTGATATATATACGGTAACAGTGAATAGCTTGGATTTGTTCTCTAATTTCTAATAATGATTCTTAAAGTGTAGTATTTGGTGTTATTATTTAAGTTTCTGGTAACACTTCGTCCGTGTCAGTAACGAGAAACAAGTCAGCTGTTAAGCGCTGCATTGCTGTATCGGTGAAACGGTACTGGAGTAATACCTGAGTAATTAGTTTGTCTGCAAATTTACATTGCATGTGTTATTGAGGTTAATGAGCCAATACAAATTATGCTGATTAGTTCTCAGTAGCTTATCAAGTATTTGGGAAATTGTTAATTATTTGTTGCAATTGTAATTTGCATTGTAATTAGATTTATGTATATTTACATATATTAAGAACGTATAACTGTAGTAGTATAAAATTAATAGTATTTGTATTTTAACGATTGTAATGTAAATAAATGTAAATTTATTAAGTAGATAAATCCAGAATTCTGTAGTCTTATCACATTTTAAATAAACTCTAATTATTTCTTGCGCAAACAATAAACTAAATTTAACTGTACTGTCCATTTTTAGTTAAATTGTTTATTTAAACTATTGGTTATTCTTTAAGTTTTTGTTAATATGTTAGATATATGTAATGATAATATAATATGCGTATCACAAATTATTATAAAAAGTAATGTTATACAAATTAGCTTAATGTAATTTATCTTTACATTTATAATACTTCTATTGTACTATGTAAAAAAGTAAAACATTATTTTAGATAATATTTTATAAAAGCGCTACATCCGTTGAGTTATCAGGGAAGTTGTCAAAGCGCTCTTCATCGGGCTTAGTTAATTATGAGGACATATTAGCTTTATTATAATTACTCATTTTAATGTAGCTGCGCCTAGCCATGTCGTGTCCGTTACAATGTTACATTCAAATGGAACGTGGTTCAGTTTCTTTTATTATATATTTTTATAAAGTAAAAAAAAACAAGATGGACGATTATATTATATATTTCCATATACATATGTAGCCAGTATTGTATTGTTTGAGATTTATTTATGTTATTTGAAGCATCTTAGGTAAATTGACACTTTTTTATTATAATTACGGACTGAGGGCCTCAATTTTCATTAAAGTATCAAATATGTAGTTGGTTTGGGTTATAGCTCCCATGCAGTTTGATACGAAAAAGCTCCTTTCTAGTTCAGGAATTCTAGGATAAAATGTGTTCTAATTATCTTATTGACATTTGAATCGATTACGAAGTTAATCTAATTAAGTATTAATATAAATAGTTTTAGAAATGGTCGTCATTTTTCCAGAATATTTATGTTCATGAAAGCATGAAATATGATGTCGTTATTTTACGAGAGTTCGAGTTTGTTGTTTAGAAATAGAATATTTTATCGGCAACCGATGTATGAACCATCACGAATCCAAAAATTTTAAATTCTAAACAACCATTTCAACCGTGTCTAATAACTTAACACCTGTTTTTCGAATAACACGAAATCCATTCCATTACGGGTTTCCTTGAAAAAATTTTTTTTTAATAAATCAATTTTTCGTTAGTAATTTTACGGTTATCGAATAGAATTTGAACAATTACAAAAATGATGGAGCGTTGTAATGAATTTATTTGATGTGATCTGTGGAGTATGGCTTCGTTTGACGTAGGTGTTACATTACATGGAGTAGTGAGTGAATCGTTGGTATCATATGCACGCACCATTACCTCCATAATTTAATTAGTTTCGAGTGATCATTTCATTAATAGAGTCGATATTTGGCGAGCTCTCGCACGCCGCGCCGCGCCGGCGGCTTTGTCAATTTTAATTAAAGCTGGATAGGTGGACCGAAATGTTGAAATTCTTCGTTAATTAGTCCTGTATGAGATTTCTAATAATTTAATTAATGGATCGTGTTAATAGGGCCGGTGCCGCGTCGCGCCATCCCGTCGGTATTCCTGTAACGCGATGGCGTTCACACGTATCGTACATAAAATACAATATAATTTGTTAGGTATTGTTTGTTATTATGCCGTCAGTATTAGTATGGGCTAGGGATGATCTATATTAGAAAAACATTGATGTTAACATGGGTTTAAAGGTATCGATGTACGATAAACATCGATAGCAAAACATCGAAGTTTTGCTAGCAAATAAAACTGTCTGAAAAAAAAACTAACTTTATCGAGTGTTTTCCATATTGTCTGTTCCAATGCTGGTATAAGAGTTGGCCGGCTTTGAAGAAAAACCTTTCTGAAGCTATCTCCTTTTCCTTTTCTCCTTAGAAAAATGCAAAGAAATAGCTATTCGTACGGTTTACTTCGATAACGTTGATTAGTATCATCTAGTGTATAATAGTTAAATTTGATAGTTATCTAGTTCTTAGCTAGTACACGTAACGTTAGATAAACCTAGAGAATATATGGATATTCGATATTTTGTTCTCACAACATCGATGTGTCGATGTCATCGAAATCAAAACATCGATATGTCGGTGTTATCGAAATCAAAACCTCGATCTTTTTCAGATAAACATCGATGTTGAAGAAACATCGATGAATATCGATCATAACTAGTATGGGCCACGTTCCAATCAACACTTTGTTGATTTACAGTAGGTCACTTTCAGTGGGAGACGCTGTAATTATTTCGCCGATATTTCAGTATTTCATTACATATAATACTTTATTATTATTGTAGTTGTGTGTGTGTGTCATCTTTTTAATTATTATTACATCAATGTCCTCTTACTGGACGTCTGTGTATTGTAGAGGCTTCCGAAGAAAATCAGTGCTGCAGTATTTCTTATACTGTCGCATATTACTGAGTGCGATTGCCAGTTGTTGGACATTTTTTTATTCCTGTCTATAATTTTATGTTTTTTCTTTCTTTTTTTTATGCCAAAAAGTAAACAAGCAGACGGCCCATCTGATGGTAAATTACCGTCGCCTATGGACAACGGAAACACTAAGAGCGTCGTCACTGTTCTGTTCCCGACCTAGAAGTGAGCGTTTCAGTCCCTTTTTGATGAGTCCCATATCATAGTCCTGAGGAAAAACCGTTCTGGCCAACCCATTCCACAGTGCTAGCGTACGCATAAGGAAGGTTCGAGAGAAGCTCACTGTGGTCGCCATCTTGGTAGCTTTTAAAGTGTGCGGGTGAGCTACCAGCCAGCGGTGGGAGGTGAGGGCACCATATTAAAGAGTTGCTCTGAACACTCGCTGTTATACATGCGATAGAGCATACATAGACTGCCAATGTCTCTACGAAGTTCTAAAGACTCTAGGTCGCATATTAATTTGGGATCGTCAACAATGCCAATAGCTGGCCTTTGCACGGAGTCAAAAGGAGAAAGCTGGTAGGCAGGAGCGCCAGTTCAGATGTATGTCTTCTACTATCTAATCTTTCTTAACTCTATTCACTTTTGGTTAACATCGAATATATGTTTTATTTTATATCGAAATATCATGGATAACGTGGTCACCGCTGGGATAGCTTTGTATTTGTATATTGTTTTCATTCCAAGTTTATCTTTTTTACAGAAGAGTATACAAAGAAGTAATATAGAAGTACACGTTATAAATAAGCAACCGATATTCATATATAAGGCTACTGTTTACCATCAGTGCAACAAACCAACAGACAACAGTCAGAACAAATTGTACACCATTAATGTAAAGTGACGTGTATTCGTCGCTGTTTATACGACAAGACTTTTCTTCGTAAATAATGATGTCACCATAATGATAGGCAATTGTCGTGGAGGCATTTTCAAATGTCAGGTAAATTGACGACGTTTGGTACATAATTTTCGTACTGACTCATAAAAAAAATATTCTAGCTATAAAATACTTATTGCGAGGAGTTTATGATAAATATATATTTTTTGTATTGATTTTATGGATCAGTAGAAAATACCTATGGATACATAATCATTAGTCTTATAGATTTGACTACTTTTATTATAATCTTTATAATTACTGATTATATTTGATCCAATTGGCTCGCGCATCCCCGCGTTTCTCTGTACTTTTCCCTTGTTAAGTTTTATGTTGTAATAATCGCGGACGAAGTTGCAGGCGGTCGATAGTCATTTATATTATTCGAACTTCAATACTCCATATTCATTAATATTATGTCACTACATTATAGGATTTTTAATCTTATTTTAATTTATTCTGTAATCACTTTGTATCTGACTGTGAGCTTTAAAGTTCTGCGTGTTACCAATAATTTTGACAACGCCTTCAACTGTGATATCTCCATTTGTTAAGAACCAGACTTTGCTCGTGACTTTGCTGACGTTATTTTAGATTTCATCAATGCTTCCGTCCCTCGGTAACAGTACATTTTTTTTGGATGAATGTCCTACTTTCTGTTTCGCTTACAATGTGTAGTCCGGTGAAGCTGCCAGGCCAATATGGTAGGTAATCAGTTCGAAAAAAAATGCTTACAACGTGTATATAAAATTTTATCACAATAGGTTGAGTAGTTAACACAAAAATATATGTTCAATTGTAATATTAGCTATTTTTGATATGGTTATCCAAATTAATTACTTTGATGGAGTTATGAAATACAAATTTTACAAATATGTTTATAATGGTTTTTTACATTTAAATAATTTATTGTGATATATGTAAAAGGAGTTTAGACTAAACTAACAATGTTATAATAAAATAAGGCATTATTTATATATCGTCACACGTCCTATGTAAGCAAAGATCACAAGAAACTAACTTACATTACCTTTTCGGCATGTATCCTTTATCTAGGATGTAGCCGGCGGCACCGAGTTCCATACCCCCTCAAAGGAAGTACTACGTCAACATCGGATAATAAAATGTGCTAACATTTAAGTTTCGTGCCACCAACGAAGATACTTTGAACCGACAATTAAAGCAACAGATAAATAATAAAGTAATTTATGAACAGTGCGGAGAGTTCAGAGGTTTCACTGCCTTTTATTACTATTTGAATGATTATGTTTTGTAGTCTAGATATAGAGGAATGTTATTGACAATTAAGCATTACACTACAACCATTAGGGGCGAAGTAACATAAACAATATATTCAAATGGAGAAATAAGTATATTGCAAGTGGACAATATTTTGCGGCTTGGAGTATAAGGAGCCGAGAGCGTAAAATATTAACCCACGAGTAAAACTACGGTATATAACTAGTTTTTATTTTTATATTTGTAGACTGGCTGATTGTTAAGTTCATGATAATATAAAGGAAGTAAAAATTAAGACGTTAATAATTATATTTTAGTTTCTCCATACGCTAGTGATATACGTACAACACTTCTTTGATTCAATATATATAACTTTAATATTGACACTTACTCTGTTTGACACGCGACAGCCCAAGCCGAGGTGTGCCGTGCACCCTTGAGTTAGTCGCTCAAACACCCCTGTTTGACATGTAGGAAAATAATTGTACTAATAAGATAGTGTAATAAATGTTTGTTTTACGAATAGTAAAACCATTTGTATTTTTACTAGATATTGCTAGCGGCTTGGCTCGCGTTACTGCACCTTTGATATTATACTATTTTTTCCTGGTTGGAATTTAGCTCTTGTCCTTTTTTGTACCCCTGACAAAGTGTATGCTAAATTTCAGGATATCAAACAAACTTACTCTCATATCTATAATATTAGTTAGGATTATAAATTTAACGTTTCGACGGAAACAATCTTGAAAATTAGAAACAAACATACAATGATTGCATGTACAATTTATTAATAGCGTATTATTTTTTTCATGCAAGGCTGAGTTTAAAGTTAAGGAGTGCATGTTAGTGCGATTCAGCAAATAAACGATAGGTTTCGAATTAGTAACGGATCGACGGTGCACGGTAACCGCTGCGATCGTGAATTGAAAACGTGCACCACGCTCTTCACCCGCCGATTACACGCAATTACCGATCCGACTACAATTAACACCGCATCCCACGAACACCAGAACGAGATGTACCAATCTCGTACCGTGAATATTCACCATGAAAACGAAACTGCGAAAATCAAACAATGAACAAAAAATTGCTAGTAAACTTTATTATTTCAATCATTATTTCATTCAATCTTCTGATTCCGTTAAATTGTCAGATATAAGAACGGTCATTTTCTTTAAATATTATTTTTATTTTATACTTACTATTTATTTTAAACTAGCTTCAGCCCGCGACCGCGTGGATAGTGAAAATATTTTTAAATTATACGTACGTTGACCACGATTTTAAAACATTCTTTATTAGTGCTCCGCTCCTATTAGTTTTAGCGTGATGATATACCTATAGCATACAACCTTCTTTGATAAATGAACTATATAACAATGAAAGAATTCAAATCGACCTAGTATTGCCTGAGATTAGCGCGTTCAAATCAAACTCTTCAGCTTTATAAAATTAAATAGAAATTCTATTAACTATACATATACATGAGAACCGGTTCATTTAAAGGTGGTAGAGCTACGTTGAAGCTCTTAGTGATTTCAGCATGAATGGGTCGGCTCGCCCGGGATAGTACCACCCTCTCATAGAAAACCGACTCAGTTAGAGCACCGGAGGTTCACCTCTCCTCACCTTCTACCTCTCCTCTTCCCTTCCCGCTCAAAACAAGTTGTCAACGCAATTGCGACTCGTGATGGTAGTGTCTATGGACGGCGGTGATCACTTAACATCAGGTTACCCGCCTGTTCGTTTCGTAAGATATCATAGATGATATAAAAAAATAATTAAACTACGATCGACACGATGTCTGAACACACTACCTGCATCAATTAAAATTGTGGCGTTGTGGCTTTTTATGTTTTTTAATAATGTTAATTTTGTGTACTTACCGTATTTTGTCTTCGAAAATTCCGTCGGTTATAGAAAAAAAAAAAAAAAAACTATCATAGTGATAGTTTAGTTGTTCAACCAGCTAATACCGTGGCGGGCGCAGCGGGAAAATGGCGGAAATTGAAAATAAACATTTCATCTGCGCCCCGGCACGCACTGCCCAAATTGACAATACAACCAATTTGCCGCCGCGCACCGACCACCTTTGTATGAGAATTGAAAAATAATATTACGGCGTTTTTTTTCTACTAGTGCACATGTGCAATCTCGAAAATAAACAACGATTCTCAGGTCCAATTTCCAATCACCCGTCATTTTTGTCGATAGTGCTATATCTATACTAATATTATAAAGAGGTAAAGTTTGCGACGTTGTGACGTTGTAGGAGGTAATCTCAGGAACAACCGGTCCAATTTGAATAATTATCTCAGTGTATAGCTCATTAATCGAGAATGGTTATAGGCTAATCATCACGCTAAGTCCAATAAGAGCGGAGCACAGATGAAAAATGTTTCAAAATCGGGATGTTTTTTCCTTTTGAGAACTGCTGCGTGTAGTGTATCTAAGCCACGCGAACGAAGTCGCGGGCTGAGGCTAGTGCTGTTATAAAGTAAAACCATTAATTTAACAGCTTGTTCTAAAAGAGTTATATTACAAGAAATATTTAGTTACACTTACGATACGGAAACTTTTGCCGAATATGCCTTTGAATTTATCGCCTAAAGTGACGATTTTATAATGTTCTTTTATATGTATGTATGTATTCTCCTGTCCGTTTTCGGCCATAACGGCTGTTAAAAAATAATTTTAATATGAAAACAAAACAGATTGAGTGAATGACATAGAATATTGGTGGGAGAACTTCCAAAAACAATACAGAATTAACGTTCAGTTGTTCAGAGGCAATTTTATCTCATTACATTAAGAGAAGATTTAGTGATATTTTCTAGGACACTCATTCGAAGTCAAGTTTGGCACTTAGTATCTAAATAATCATAATATAATTCGTGAATAACATTGAATTGAGAAAATAAATGCGAGACTCGATGTCACATAAGTGTCGTAACTGCGTACGAAACATTAACAATTAGCTTTAACATTTACAACAGACATGTCATTAAGCGCCGAAGGGTGTTATCAAACCGCGCAGGAAGCAGCTGATAATGTTCATTCAGTTTTGAATAGAGTGTGTTTGATAAACACGTTTTGTTAAATATCGTTGTATTAATTTTACAATAGTATAATATATACATTTTTGTGATCATTTAATAAATGAAGAATATTTTTAAATAACCGTAAGTATTAGAAAAATGCTGTTAAAACAAAAAAGTTAAATACGTATTGAATGTTCGCTCGCTGAATGTTCGTCATCTTGCTCTTTTGTCTCGCTTTGGTTAGGTTAAGTTAGACTTGCGAAAAAGGATAACGCGAACTAGCCTCGGGCGAGCGCGGTGCATTTAGTACAAAACTAATCTAGTACAAAACCAAAAGCATGTATTTAATACGTATCTAACTTTTTTTTAATAACACCGAATATGTTTATTTATTACTCTTTCATGAAAAACCTAATTGTAATTTTGTCATTATTACTTAAATTTTCATTTTTTTTTTTTTATTATTGCACGACAAAGTGACTGCACTATTCCTGATGGTAAGCATAGTATAATCCAAAAACAGTGGCAACCACCGAGAGACAGATCATCCATCGTCGCCGCTGTCATGCCGGCCATAATAACGAAAGTCACCTGGTACTGGATATGAACAGGCTGATCCCGAAACGCGACGCGCAAAAGCGAGTCACTATGACGGGCTTTTTCGCCATGTACATGGTGGTTGCGACCTAGTCGGGCTGTAAAACCCTACCACCCCGCTATCGCCATTGCCTCGTTCGTTGATCAGCAGGGTGCACCACGTGCAGGTGAGGTTGGCTTGGTTGTCTCAAGTCTTAAGATGTTACTCGACACCCCTTACACCCCAATATCTTTGAAGCGATGATTATTCGTAACGACGTAGGTTCAAATTTTTGTAACTGAGTCGCAGCTTTCAGTGATGAAAAACAACCTGATGAAACCATAGCATGGGGATTTCTCAGTCAGCCAGGCCTGCTACCACCGTCAAGTTGAGAATCTGTTACCCAGCTTTTATTGTTGTGTTCCGGACACTTGACAACCGGCTCCTCTCTAGGCTTAATGGGTTAGTAGGTGGTAGAGCCACACTGAAGCTATTACTGGCTTCAGTATGGATAGGTCGGCTCATTCGGGGTAGTGCCACCCTCTCACAGAAAACTGACGTGAAGTAACAGTGCTTGCACTGTTGGGTTTGGCTCGGTCAATGAGAACGCCGGAGGCCCACCTCTTCTTACCTTCCCCATCTCCTCTTCCCTTCGCCTCATCCCCTAACACAGGCTGGCAAGGCAATGCGACTCCACTGGTGCTGCAAGTGTCTATGGATGGTGGTGATCACTTAACATCAGGTGTTCTGTTCGTTTGCCTTCTGTGATATAAAAAAAAAACTATTTAATTTTATGATACATTATTATTTGAAAACATGTTAATTTATATCTGAATTGTCATAAAAAATTATAGGCAAATGAGTGTTTATTTTTAATTACATTTTGCAATCAACAAGGAAAACGGATGTCAGTACCGCAAAACTCCACGACCATGAATTGTGGCTTGTTATCATAATAGAAGATCCCATGTTTAACATTCAGTACAGTTTAACTACTATTGTACAGTTTGATAATTTGTTATCATATTCGACAAAGAAAAATTTAAAGTTCAAAGGTCCATTCTTCTTAAAGACTTGGGATTACTATAGTCCTTGATCATAAATATTGTACTATTTTTAACCGACTTAGAAAAAAGGAGGAGGTTCTTAATTCGAGTGTATTTTAAAGTTTGTTACCTCAGAACTTTGGACTGGGTGAACCAATTTTAATGATTCTTTTTTTATTTCAAAGCTGGTGTTTCCCCTGTGGTCCCATTTCTAACTATGGTTCTAATGGTCCATTTCTAACAACGGCATCCAGTGCAAAACTATATAATATGGCACCGACTTCCAATACATCTCTAGGTAGCGCACATAGTCATATGTTTTATTTAATTTGTTTAATTTCATAAACTATTTATTGTCCGCTTTTTAGTGGGTTATGGGTTTTTAATTGATATTAAAGTCGGTTAATTTTTTTTTTTGAAAATTTACCTTATTGTAGCAACTTTTCTTGTGTAATCATTACTAATATTATAAGTGCGAATGTAAATTTGTTTGTTTGTTACGCTAAACCAATCATCGCGAAATTTTACGTTGTCAGGAGAATGACATAGGATTCATAACGTCCAAAAAAGTGTACTGTTCCCGAGGCATATATCAAATTTAGATTGACGCGAGGGAAACCTCGAGCAAAAGCTAGTTATTGTATAAATATATAATTGAATCGAAGCTTTCAAACAATCTCAAGATAAATGTTATTGATCTTATTAGGAAGTAATGTATATACACATTTAATCTCTAAGTAGTATAGTTTTCATACAAAAAATGTTACATTATTAGATGAAGATTATAAATCTTGGTGTATAATATATAAATTTATAATTGTATATTCCTCATTTGCACTATGTAATTAGAAATAGTTAGAAATGATTAATTATTCAATTCTAAAAGTACCAAAAATATATATACGGTACAAAAATGTATTAGCAACAGTAAAAATACGCTTTAATTATTTAGCAGATGCCCCTTAACGAACATATTAGTATTAACAGACATTGTAATTAAATTAATAACATTAGATTAGTTTGTGAAGTTAACGCGTGTAACTAATTTACCTTAATTTAGATGGAATTTTTAATAACACTAATTGTGTGATTTAATTACGGTTCGTATTACGCTGATAAGCATTAATTAAAGAATTTTTTAATTAATTAATCCTAAATTACTCAGTGGTAAGAAGCTAAGGTGTAGAATGCAACAAATTTTAAGACATAACTAATTAATTATATATTTATGATATATATAGTATGAATATAAGTTATGAATATAACATAAAGAACATGATAAATGGGTATATTTAATTTACGTCATTAATTTAAACACAAGTTCTTTTTTAAGGCAATTTGAAGGTTTATCTTTTGGACGTTGAATTTTACAAATAAACTGTTTTGTTTTCGCTGAAGAATAACGTCGCTATGAAATATGGTATTTTGCAATATTTGCTAATATAACAACCCTTCTCAAATCGATAGCCACTTTTGTAAGAATGCAAAAGTGTTACGATATCTATACTTCGGAGCCCGATAGGCTTAACAGTTTGTGATCAGAAGCTAAAACTATATAGTTAAAAAATACCTATGGATTGAAATCTATCACATGAAACCAGTATTTAAACCATGAATGGAAATGAAAACATATTTAAGATTTACTGACATTAATAAAAATGTACTGCTATAGAGTATGACATTCGTTCTGAATAATCGTCAATTTTATGGATCATGGTTTCTCACTGCAATTTTGGTCAATACTGTTCTTTACAAGACACTAGTTGTGACTTTGTCCTCGTGCAATCTAATGTAAAAAACAGTGACCAATAAAATCATCTGAATGTGTTAAGTTCATCTACTTATCTACTTTTCCGTCGTGCTTAAGTCGCGTCGTCATTTAAATTACAATAACTTTTGATAGAGAGAACCGATTTTGATGAAACTAAAACTAAATGTTACTCGAGGATATGCTTTATGATTTTCTTTGTTTTATCGTGAACAAAGTATTATAACAGTGATACCTGTTTAAACAAACAGAAAGACAGACATTTCGAAAAATTATTGAAATGTATTTTATTACTTATTCCAAGACACCTGATATAATTTTTTTCCACGAAAGTTTTAAAACAGTACAAATACGTTAGATTTACATTCTTAGTATATGTTAGAAATAGAATTTATATTTCAGAACAGTGAAGAAGAGTGTAAATTTCTTTAGAAATCATTTTATAAGATATGCTGGTATTTGGCTACATACTCAACAAATGTGAAGAAACTACATAAAGCTTTGCAACGATGGCTTAGTTGATAGCATGTTCCTACACCGCGTCGATCGACTTTCGAATGCTTGTCAATGAGCCGAAGCTTTGAGTATAAAAAATTAAAAAGTAAAACGAATTCAATATTAATCAAAAACCCATAAGGCACTAAAAAGCGGAAAATAAATAGTTTATTAAATTAACCAAATTAAATAAAACATATGAGAATTTGCGTTACCTAGAAATGTATTGAAAGTCGGTGCCAACCGAAAATGAAACAAAAATTTAAATATATAAATAATTATATCTTCCTCAAATTAATTATGCATTTTAATATACTTATACTATATTAATTTTACTTGTATTTCAAGAAACTGGGTATATGTTTGCTTGAGTCCCTGGATAGTTTGAATTCATGGTAGGAAGCCGTAGAGGTCGCTGCAAGAGGGTCTTTAGGTTTTTTAAGATTTTTGCGCTTTAAAATACAATTGAAACTTCTAATAACCGATTAGGTGCAGACGAAGTTGCACGGGTCAGCTAGTCTTATAAATATTCACTATTACGAGTCAAATAAATGAATGTTTCCATTTTAAAATATATTTTGTTTTAACAGAAAATACATATTGACGAAAAAAAAATCCATATAGATATTGAAAAGGCGGTTGAAATTATAATTAAAAGTAATGGATACTAGGTACTCGATGGACCGCAAATGAATGAATGTTTAATTGAATTACTCCCCACAAATAAAAGCAATTTTCTTATTGCCCTGCCCATAGCAAATGTAATTTAATTAATGGAACGCATAACCCTGATTAAATAATAATCACGAAGTGAAGCGAAGCTTAAAGTCTTGGAGATCATCAAATTACAAATCTTGTAAATGCTAATAACAAAACAAAAGAATACTACGGTTTGTTGTTCTACTGGAGTTCACCGATAACTAAAGAAACATGTATAGGTGCAGTTGCATATACAACATATCAAATATCAAAATAACCATATTTTGTTTTAACTTATTTCTGACAATTTTAAAAAGCACTGAAATTTATAAATCCTATGGGGGCAATGTTAATTACTATAATACAATAATATAAAGAGAGAGATAATACAATTATGTACATCTTATATTTTTGATTATATTTGAATAATTAATTTATCAACCGATCTATTTAGTGCAGTAGATATTGATGAGTTTTGCTATTAATAAAAATAATTAAAAAATTGATATTGAAATTTGAAAAATTACTGAATTACAATCTTTATTTACTATTAGTATAAATAAGATTACAATTAAAGGTCACGTTGCTTAATGCTTGGAGCTCAAAATAGAACAATTTCTTGTTACGAAAGCGACTTTTATTTCATAGGATATAAATAACAAGGGAATAGCAATCCAATAGAAGATAATAAATAAAACATCTGTATTCAATATCCTTACGATAGCTCTTGTCTAATCTAATAAATGTTTAATACGAATTACTTGAAAGTAGCGTTCCCTCACCAAGAATTGGGGATGTTCATTGTATTAGTATTAGAGAATGAGGCACAATGTCAAATTTGTCACTTCGTAGCTAATAATTTCGATATAAGTAATTGTACTATGTATAACTTATAGTATTATAAAAACCAATACTTGTGAAGACGGGTTAAGATTAAATTAACCGACCCGAATAAACCAGCAGATAAGTAGAAAAATTGATAGAAATAATTAGGGATGTTATAATAAAAACCAGCTCTTTACCATTTATAATCAAACTCCGAGAAACGAATGCAGTACAAAAACTCTTAGAGTGATACGATTGCTTGATTTCATGCATACAAAACAACTCCAAAGCCGTCTGGTAAATTAAAACGAGATTATAATATCAATTTCAATCGTTTTACTAATTAACGCTATGCAGTGTCGTCACTTCGATTAAACATCATAGATAAAAAACAATTTCATTCGATTATATTAACTGTCAGAATAACTCGTTTCTATAATCGATAGATTTACATCTCGATTGATATTTAATTGAGTCAACGAGCGAGTGCACTCCAATAACGGAATAAGCTAATTATAAAAGGCAATTGATTTAAAAGGAGCCGTATCATGGCCGCGGTATGAGTAACAGAAAAAGTTTTCAATTTCACTAAAAGGGACTGGTTTGTGTCTCAGAAGTCTCGTCTGGTTATCGGCTTGTAATGTATGAAGTTACTCGTCGCGGCTTTATTTTATAACTCACTTCACGTAATAGGCTCCGTGTTGGTTTAATTCATTTTCGTCCTCGTTGCGCGAACCTTTTACTAATTTGCCTTAACAGTCCGTCTTATATATGTTTTCCTGGTCTTCAAAAATAAAATTTTTTGAAAAAAAAGTGATTAGAAATATTAAATTGAATATCATACAATAGAATTAATTATAAGTATGGGCGCGCGAACGTGCTCCCTACTAGTTTCAATGTAAGTAACTAACCAATTAAATCAAATCTTCATTATCTCTAGTGCCATCTATCAGCTAATTCGGAACTTAAATAACGCAGGAAATATTATTACCAACTCTTTGTTATAAAGTAAATAAAATATAAAAAAGTATGAAAATATTGCTATGGCAAGTAATGAATTAAATTGACTATGATTTAATAGAGGTTTTGGTTATGTATCATTATTGTCTTACCGGATGGTACAGAAACGTGACGCCATATTGCCGTAACGGATTTCCGTTGCATTGTAGTCCAATTACCTCTTAGTCGCGTTTAAAGAAGTTTTACCTCAATAATTCATGGATTATTATTTATATGCTTGATTCAACCGAAACGCTAATTGTATGTTGATGGAAGTAAACAAAACAAAACTGAAATTAACTATAACTGTTTAACCTTTTAATTGAAGTTACTGCGGATTATTCCATACTATAATTAATAATAGTCACTAATAAATAATACTGGGTTTCTAGAATCGATTGATTGGTTTTATTTGATGATATTCCAAGGATTGTATAACAAAAACCTTTTCATAGAATCCAAACGGCATAGAAATGGCATAGATTAATAACAAACTAATAAATTCATCCATAAATACGCTTCATAAATTATCACGACAACGATTTGGAACATTTTACAACAGCCATCAAAGATTCTTTATGATCAATAGGGATGTGACTGCATCGCGTCTCATAATTAATACGAGACGTTTGCTTTATAATGTAATAAAGTGTCAGCAGAATCCGCTTTCTGTTTTGTTACATCATTATCCTTGTTATGTAATTTTAACACTCGTTATGAGTTTTTGGCGGAATTTTGGTCTGTCTTGTAGTGGATTTTATATTTTATTCATAATCTTGTGTTGACTCTATACTTTGTAAAATTGGTGATGTTTTATGTAATACAGTTCGGTTATATTGCATAAGTGAAGTGAATGGAAAATAATACCACGGACCATGAATTCTGCGATGCCACAAAAACTCCCTGGAAAATTCTAACAAAGGAGACACCATCTTTTTAGAAAATCGAAATGATCACACGACACTTATTTTATAAAATGTGTTGTAATCTCCATTGAAATAAAACATTGATACTGGCAAATGCTTTTGCGGAGCCAAAACAAGAAAAAGAAGAACCCTCGTTATATGTTTTAGTAAACGTAAAAAGCTTCCGATTTTATTTGCATTAGATTTAAGATATACTTTATAATATTATAATCCATTAATGTCAAATTATAAATCGGTCCAATCACTAAATATGGTAATCAATAATCTAATGAATGTTGTGTGTAATCATTGTTCAATTACTGGAACCCGTTAGATTTATTAAAAAAGGAAAAACTTTACGTTCATTAGAATGTCAATATGAAAATGTAATTTGAAAAGGAATATGATATTCCTCAGATATAGGTAGTAGAAGTTATGAAAGACAAGTTCAGGAATCGAAATTGAGTCGGACATTTCAAATAGATAAAGCGATATCTATCCTTTATACTCGTTGAGCAAACTTTATAGTTTTGTTTTTGGCAGTTTTGACACTGCTTCTATCTACTTATTTGTTCCTTCGACTGCATCTAACTGCGGTGAAACTTTTAACTCCACCGACGTATATTCCACCCGGGTATCTCTTATATGAACCGTGCGGGATTCTCTTTATTATCTGTTACCGCATTTTGCTGTTCACCAAGTATTTGGTCAGAATATTTTTCTTTTAATATTTTCGATTGTCCACAATTTATGTAATTAGAAATATTTGTATAATACAATGCTAATTATTAGTATATTAATAGTTTAAAATAATTTAAAAAAATATGGTAAATCACTCAGGTGTGGTAGCTTACACGGTGATCGGTCAAATATTGTTGAAACTTATCAATCCTAGCTAATGGTATTTAGAATGCGAAATGTGAATACTTTTGTTTGTTTTACGTTTTTTTTTTTTTATGTTAGGTTTGTTTACGCAATTTATCTGCTCAACCGATCTTCAAAAAATTTTGCATGCACGTTGGTACAAAAAAAGACAAAGGCTACTTTTTATTCAGAAAAAAATACTGTTTCCAAGGAATAGTACAGCAAAAGCTACATATACAATTTACTTACCGTATCCCGTCACTTAGGTTCCAAAGATAAATTACGTTATTTCACGTTACAACTAATAATCGTTCGTCGTAATATTTTATTAGAGCATCTCAGAGGATAGATAAGGCTCTTGGGGCATTGTGCCGTTCCTTCAGAATGGAAGCGGGTGACAAGAGACACCTGAAAACAATAAACACGAAATTGCTACAATAATCGGCCCTCATGATCGGCGCAACGACTGTCAGACAATGGGGCAGATTACGCGATAGGGGTTTAACCGAATAGCAGCTAACTCGATTATGCGGCCATCCGTGATTGTGTTTCAACCTATTAATGTTTGAATTTCGTTATATTATTGCGGCGGGCGAGTGCTGCCGGTAATCCAATATGGGTTCATATTAACGAAATTTCACTTCGAGTTCACATTTCCATTGTGTTCTGTCATTTTTAATCTAATTACCTATCCGTATCCTACACATTTTTTAGTTATAACGAGTTTTACTGTAGCAACTAATATAAACTAAACTGTTATCGTAAATAGGTGTCTCGTAAAGCTGTAGGTGGTAGATCCACGCTGAAGCTATTACTGACTTTAGTGTGAATGGGTCGGCTCGCCCGGGGTAGTCTTATCCTCTCTCACAAAACCGACGTGCAGTAACAGTGCTTGCGTTGTTGCGTTTCGTTTGGTCAGTCAGAATGCCGGAGGCCCATCTTTCCTCAACTTTCCTCACCTACCCCGTCTCCTCTTCTTTTCCCCCCAATCCCCCAACACAGGCTGGCAACGGACTTACGACTCTACAGGTGTTGCTAGTGTCTATGGACGGCGGTGATCACTTAACATCAGTTGACCCGCCTGTTCGTTTACCTCCCTATGATATTAAAAAAAAAACTACAAAACGTCACATATAAAAAAGAGTATGTATAACCGTTTCAATATATATTTATCCATTTTAAAATACATGGTAGTTAAAAAACTTACAGATTTATTTTATTTTAATTATGAGAACGTATAAGATGAAAATGCGCTTCATTCAAGCGGAATATCTTATCACGCGTACAACTCTAATTAAAATTTGTTGTTACGAGTGTTTTTAAAAACAATAGTCTCGCGAAACGAATGTGTTTGTCTGCCATGAAGGGTGCGAAGTGTCGGTGGTCGCTTTTGCATCGCGCCACCGAGTCGCGACCGACGCGACACGACGCGGCTGTTTCGCGCCGGTCGCGGCTATACCTTGATTAAAGAACAACTTAAAAGAAAGCAATCAGCTAAATAAGTACCGCTGTTGGAAACATACTCGAGATGATGCTCTACTTGAAGCAAAAATATATGTTTTTTTTTTTATATTCCCTTCAACACTAATACTTTATCCATACTAATATTATAAAGAGGTGAGTTTATGAAGTGGTAGAGGGTAATCTCAGGAACTATTAGTTTGATTTGATAAAATCTTTCAGTATTATACAGCTCATTTATCGAGGAAGGTTATAGACTATATATCACCACTCTGAGATCAATAAGAGCGGAGTACTAGTAAAGAATGTTCCAAAATAAGGTTCTTTTTCCGTTTGAGAGCTTTCACTGCATGTTAGCCCAAATTACTTATCCAGGCGAACGAAGTCGCGGGCAGTGGCTAGTTTGAAATAAAATGCATAGATTAGAAATGAAAATGATATTCCAATCTTTTAATTTTGCGTTGTATGACTATCGTGTAATATCATTTTATATCATTACATATTATAAAGTCTTCTGCCACGTCTGTCTGTCTGTTCGCGAGAAGCTCAAAAACTATTGAACGGTTTTTCATACGTTTTTCACCAGCAGATAAGCTGATTGACGAGGGAGATTTAGGTCTATAATTTGTCAAGATTTTATTTATTATGAGGGCGTAATACATATTGGTGGTTGTACATAATTGAATATAGAAAAAGGGTTAGAAAAAATGATATCGAGCAAGCATTTTAAGATGTGACAAAAACTTCCCATCTCTGAGACGAATCGAAATATTATAATGCCTCAATTCAAAATGGCAGTAATAATTTTCAATAGTTAGGGTTGGGAAAAAGAAGAAAAAAATTTAGAACTTTGCTCTTAATACTAATTAAATATTAACTAATTCGAGATTATATCATAGAGTAATAACAAATTCATACGACTAAATTATGATGCCTTAGTAACTTTTAATATTATTAATTTCGGAGTAACATTTTGTGTATGCTTAACTAAAATCGTAACGTTTGATTAATATAATGTTTCCTATGCCTATTACAATATGAGCGATGTGATTAATTATACGTGAAAGATAATTTTAACTAATATGACATTTTGTTTTCACAATTGAGAATGGGGATTTTAATATTCAACGAATATAGAAAAACAACAGAAGAAAGAGAAAGAGAACCTTATTACTTATTACCTTATGACAGCCATACACTACCCTTAAGGGACAACAAGACTTGCTAAGGTTAGGAATAAATAAAACTTAACCGACGTTATTACAAAAACGTTAAATATGTATTAAACACTTACTTTAAAAAGGTTTGGTACTAGATGTACCGCGTTCGCCCGAGACAAGTTATCCTTTTTTCGCAAGTCTAACCCAACCTAACCAAAGCGAGACAAAAGAGCTAGATGACGAACATACAGCGAACGCAGTGCATTTAAAACATAACCATTTTAAAGCAACTACTCAATACGCATTTAACTTCTTTGTAATAACACTGAACAAGTTCGTCAAAATGTTCGATAAGTAGATGTTAAAACAAATTGTGTGTACTTTAGACGCGGTAGAAGATAAACCCTCAAGAAGAAAACGAGAAGAGCGTAGGTCTCAATCTTCTCCAATACTCGAAAGCAAACGAGACACTGCTTCAACACTACCCGACATAGTGTTTAACCCCACCACTTTTTGTAACACATAAAGGTTGCGGATCAGATTTTCAAAGCTCTCCCATAAGACGTTACACTTCAAAAAGCATAGCCAATATGTAGTAAATCAGATGAAGAGTTTTGTTGGATCTATTATATAATTTTTATAACCATAATCATAGCTAAGTGGTAAAGCCACGCTGAAGCTATAACTGGTTTCAGCATGAATGGGTTGGCTCGCCCGCGGTAGTAACATCCTCTCACAGAAACACCGACGTGAAGTAGCTGTGCTTGCATTGCTGCGTTTCATTCGGTTAGTGAAAGCGCCGGAGGCTCATGTCCTCCCTCTCCCCTCCCCTTTTCTCTTCTTCCCTATCTCCCTCTCTCTCCCCTCCCTTTCTTTCTCATAAACACATACTGGTAACACACTTGTGACTCCCTTGATATTGCTAGTGTCTATGAACGGCGGTGATCAGTTAACATCAGGTGACCCACCTGTTCGTTTACCTCTTAAAGAAAAAAAAAACGATTATCATGTTGAGCAATTTTCAGATTGGTGTTACTTGGTTGAATTATTTAGCGTCTCGTCTCTTTACTACGCTAGAGCTTCCTCAGGTGTGACTATTATTGTCTCTCTCCCTCCTCACACGTCCTAAAACAAGCAAAACAGAAGGCGTAGTTTAATCGCAGAATTGATTTTGATTTCAATACATCTAACTTCGTTCCTCACTTGGAACTAAATATACGTATTGATATAATTCGATTATAAGGTTGGGTATTATTTGTGGTAAACGTTACTTAATTAGAAAATATGCTTAGTCTGTATTACTTTTATTATTGAACGGTGTGAGTGTGCCGAGATTCATACTCTACGAATCTCCCTCATGAAGCCGCTCATTCTTTAATCTGGTTGATGAATTATGATTAGCTGAGTGCACTCAATTCTATTAGAGTTGTAGATTTGTTTTTTTATCACAGTTGTAATTGAATTGTGTTTATTTAATTATAATTATTGACAAGAAACAGAACTTTTGAAACGAATTCCTTAACACGACTTGCGGTAAGTGTTGATTGGTAGAAATCGTCACGTAAGGAAAAAGCGTTATGTACTTCTGTCTCTGTCCCTCTATGAAACTTTTATCTTACTGTATCTTTATATTTTAGCCATTTTACAAATAATATTGGCTGTTGTTGATATAATCTTAATACTGAACGCGTGGAAATTTCATTTAAACTCGTATGTTATTTGTTTTAAATTATACGTGGGTTATATTGTTCGACTACTGCAATGAAGCTTAGAGAAATGAAAACTGCAACAAGTATTCAATTTTTTCGAGATGTTTGGATAAAGTGGAATCATAAACATGTATCTTATTATACTTACATAGGCCAAATCCACTATGATATAATGTGATAACAATATAATAAGAAACATTATTTATTATTTTTTTTACTTCACTGTTTTATATCTAATTTTTAATAAATTATTAACCTTGATAAAATAATCCATTAAATTAAACTTTTTGATTTCATTCCTTGCTTTCCGCTATTTCTAATGAAAAAAAAACTAAAAATATTACAGAGACAGAGTTGCGTAGAGGGAGCACAACGCTTTCTCTTATGTAACGAAAATATAAAAATATAAATCTCCAGCGAATTACAATTGGAGTTGAAAAAAACCGTAAGGGCTTTCAATCCTAACAGAGGTCTTATGGTCACAAACGTTTGTTTCGTTTTGGTAATTGGACATAGTGATGATGATAAACAGAGCTTCCAAATATAATGGCGACTGCCAGGATCGGCAGTCTATTGTCAATTGTTGATATCATCTGAGTCAAGAGATTCAACGAAATTAAAGTTGATTGGAACGATTAGTTTAATGAGTTTTATAGCATTAAAAACTTTTTCAATAGTTATTATATCATATTTTTCTTGATAATACATTCCATGTAATAGAAAAGGTGTCTGTAAATTTTTAGATCAAATTATCATAGCAATAAAATCACGAGCATGAATTTTGACGAAATAATAAAATGCACCTGATATTAAACGCATTCGAAATGTACATTAAAATTCACCGGCTGCCCAACAAAAACCTTTATGGTCCGTACGGCGGCACGTAATAGCTCGCATTGGGACCACAAACTCCGATTATCCAAACATAGAGCGCCCGAAACAGCGCTGTGAAATTTTAACGTGCAATTGATTATGAAGTTGGCCACTAATGGGCGAAAATAGTTTCTAATTTGGACCGTGGTGGCAGCGTATAATTGGTCTCGGACCGTGTTAATCATTAAACTGGCATGGAACGCGGTGGATACGCGGATGCGAGCTCCCCAGCGATTCAACTGTAGCATCCTTCAATTTACTCCTGCTATGTTCTCGGTCGTTCTTTTTTCGTTTTAATAACCCAACAATTAGTCGCTGACAGTGACGTGAATTTACTTTCGCATAGTTTACTCCCCCGTTTCCACGTCCGAAGCTCGTTAAATACTAATTCGTGCGTATTGACGTTTGGAAAGTCACAGCTAATGGAAGGCATGAGCTTTTTTGCTTCGACTGTTTCTAATCTCGGATGGTTGCATTCGCTACGGGTTGTTTTCCGAGTAGCGTAGCGTGTTGCTGTCACCGATCGGTAATTATTCACAACGGTTCGCTTCACCGACTGGCCAGTTGGAAAAAAGCTCTCCCATTGAAAGTGCCAATGTCCGTTATAACCAATATCGTAAGTCTAACATTGTCGGATTTCATTAGACATATGGATATTCTAGGAAATCTTTTTCTCCACCCACTAATAATATTTATAAACTAAATTATATTTTCAACAATTTCAACCGCTATTATCGTGTTCATTTCAATAAAAAATAAATAGAATTTTACAAATTTCAACGTCAAAATACACCGAGTTCTTGTAATATGTAGATTATTTAACGTTATTAAACACGTAAATTAATGTATGAGTAATTCTCATTAATATTAAACAAAAAATAATTCAGATTGAAATTACAGAAAAGTTAATTATGACTACATAATTTATGAGAAATGATTAATTGTTTCTCATTTTAGTTGTTTCACCACTAATTAGTAATCCCGTGCGCACTGAACGCGCTGACACATGATTCCGCTTTACAATAAATTTTATTTAAAGGCAGATTACAGTAATAAAACTTATGTAAAATAAATAACTATATTATGAGCCTAATAAAACGGTTTATTACTCTTTATTAGCTTACCTCTTTAGTCTTGCAGTCAGAGCGTAGTATTATACCGTGTCATAATAACATAGTTCATTAGACCCCTTTGTTGTTTAAACAAACAGTCATTGACACAATTTGTTGGCGCAGTGTGCATGCTTCCGGTCAATATCCGTATCCCATTATTTATGGCCGCTCGATCGGACGCACTCTCGAAAACACAAAAATAAGAGACGCGAGCCATTCGTCACGGGTTCACAATGGCCAGCATTGTTTCAGGCGTGCCGACTCTTAATGCCCGATTCCGTTGTACCAGAAAATGATTTTGCGCGAAATAAAAAAAAAAACAAATCAAAGGTCGCGTGCAGTCAACGCGACATCAACAGTAAAATGGTGCGAGGCTGCACCGGTTGCCAAATTTAATTGAAACGTATTTAAAATATTAATTAACCGTGACGGTGGCGCCGTGATCGCTCAGCTACTTTTTTCACCGGCACGATCTCAATCATAAAGGCTTTTTTACTTTATTTTATTATTTATTCGATACTTTAAGGCATATAATTTGCTATAGTTCAGAAAAGGCGAGTCGTGTTTCACGTTCTCATTAATCGCTTGAATAGTTGTGCTAATTTTTTCGAGAAATATTACAGACCATAAATTTCATGGTTCTGGATTTTATGCCGTAACATAAAAAGGTCCCTGTGTACCGGAGCCCATTGTGAGTTATGGATTAAACACGTATACCGGGTATAGGCAGAAACTTATATAGTTCTTACGGAAATAAAACGTCTAGACTAGTACTTTGATCCACCTTTAATAGAAGATTTAGACGTGGTCTAGTCTAGTAACAAGATTGTACAAATATGATGTTCATTTATGCTTTAATCTGTGATATATTATTTGTCTACAATGGTATGTAACATTTTAGTAGTTTCTTCAGTTACAGATTAGATTAGATACAGTCAGAGGTTACATATTCGTCTGTAAAGTTCTAGTTTTTATTTACGCTAATTCTATGATGCGTAAAAATTAAGGTGTTATTAATGGTCATTGTTTTTCAAAATGAGAAAACCTTTTCATATATAGTCCTCCTCATCGATTTTGATGACGGCGACTCCAAAACGTTTCATTTCTTTCGAGCGTGGGCCCTAATGTGACTTGCGAAACCAAACTTGCTCTTGAAAACCCGATCACATACAGAGCAGTAGAGCTGACCATTTTGATTGTATGTATACGTGTAAGAAAGTTTCGGCCTATCTTTTTGTACTTGGCGTTTGTCGTCAATTGTTTGCAATCGGTTAGCCTCAAACCTTGCAACACTTTTAAAGATGGTAGAGCGCCAAGCCGACCGTTGTAAAGCGAGATTTTCCCAACACGTATAATCAACACTGCAAGCGTTCAAATGTCTTTTAAACACATCCTTATAACGCAGATCCTATTCATATGAATATCAATCCAGAAAAATGCATAACTGTTAATATATTAAAATTTGATTTAGTTGATTTTGAAATGTAGCGACTCATTTTCCTTGATGTTTTGGCCTATGACTCTTAGATTTCTTTGGATATGATATTTACATAGAAATTAAATCTAATAATAATATTTTCTTTGTTGTTATGTAGTGCGAGAGGCGAACGCCGCAGCAAGTGAGCGGCGGAAGTCCAGGCTTAGGGTCGCACATGCTCGCCATGGAGGTGAAGGAATCACGCGCTTCCCCGCTGCCGGTACCCTCACAACAACCTAATGCTACACCTACACAACAGACAACACAGCCACAAGTAATTGCTTCCTTAATTTCTTTAAATATTTTATACGCCTTCATGGTCGTGATTTTAATCGATAAAGGCTTAATAGTTAGCGTGTTCGGACACTGAACGTTCCAATCTTTGCAAATGAGTCGGACCTTTCGGTGAAAGAAAACACCGTGATTAAACTATAGCATGGAGAGTAGTAGTAGTTGTAGGTGGTAGAGCCACGCTGAAGCTACTACTAACTTTAGCATGAATGGGTCGGCTAGCCCGGTGTAGTACTACCCTCTCACAGAAAACCGACGTGAAGTAATAGTGCTGGCATTGTTGCGTTTCGTTCGGTCAGTGAGAGTGCCAGAAGACTGCCTCTCCTCACTTTCTCCCTCTCCTCTACTCTTCCTCGCCCCCCCTTCCTTCCCCCAACACAGGCTGGCACCGTACTTGCGACTCTCCTGATGTTGCAAGTGTCTATGGACAGTGGTAATCATTTAACTTGAAGTGACCCAGCTGTTCGTTTGCCTCCTATGATATAAGAAAGGTAGGGTTTTCCTAAGTCTGCCTGGTTAGTAGCCCATAAGTTTGAAAACCTATTCCTAAGCACCTATAGGCGTGTCCCGGTAGCTGTTTTTAGAGCTATGCTTAGTGACTTTACCGACTTAAACCATAGCGTTATCTCACATTAGGCGGAATTCTGGTCAAAGTAAAAGAAAATCTTAATTCGCTGGTTTTAAAAGAAAAACCGTCTACGGAAGGTTTGTCATAGTAGTATGCTAAATTGATAGCGGTATGCTTGATGGTAAGCAAGACAATAAAAAAATTACGTTGCTAAGCGAAGAAATTGGCCATCCATCGTCGGTCGTCGCTGTTGCGTCATATAAACTTCTCCGCTGCCAAATATGTTAACGTGTATATAGTATACGGCTCGTTCGTCAGGACTCAAGCTAATACAGATGCTTATATTGCTTCTTACTGGATAAACACCGGTTAATGTCGGAACGTGATATGACGAAGTATTTCACCAAAGCAGATGTCTGACTGCCTCGATTCATTCAGACACAATTAAAGACATGAATGGACGAAAGTGATATGTCACAAATATATAATTTTACAGAAATGCGATCTAAATCTTTGTTTATATACATGTAGGCTTGCATCTTGTAAGAAGTGACTACGTACATGGACATAAACACTTTCATTTAGGCCTTAAAGTGAATATATACAAAAATGTTGTATGACACCTTTATCCACATGTTTTCAGTCGTTGTGTTCTACCATTCACTTACTATGTCGGTAGATTAACAACTTGTAGATATCCATACTATAGTTTATCCTTCGTCAATAACTCTGCGATATAGCACGATTTGAAATGACGTTGTCTGTATTGTCTGAGTTTCTATTGATTTATTGTATCTCCTTGAGACTTGAGAAAATACATAATCCATCAGCGCTCATAAATGAATCGTTTATGTTATCGGACATGCAAGAGACTAATTTGATATTATTAGGTCTACATTAGTTCTAGTTCACAGATCAAGTTTAATTGCAGATTTGTGCCGGTTGCAGTAAGGTGATAACAGAACGATACTTACTGAAAGCGTTGGACCAGCTGTGGCATGAAGATTGTCTGAAGTGTGGCTGTTGTGACTGTCGGCTCGGTGAAGTTGGACACACGCTTTACACCCGTGCTAATCTCATACTTTGCAAGAGAGATTATTTAAGGTAGGAATCTGTATGGATTATATTGCAATCTATTAATCTTTTGAAGTTTTGACTGTGAAGGTACCAACGCTACACCTATTTCTCTCGCGATACTTTTTTGGTTCGAAGGGTGTGGTTGGTAACGTATACTAATTATACAAGGTGTTCCAATGTAGTCTTAAAGGGGCATCACCTCATATAATCAGCCTAAGCTGTAGCTTTTGTAGCTGGTTAACCATCGTCTGAATTGACCGCCGAAGGTTAGGAAGATTGTATGCTTATTTTGTACTTTAATGGTGGTCTAATATACTTCTTTTTCCTAGCGTTTTCCCGGCTTAGTGCCAGGGTCCGCTTTCCTAATAGACTTCCTCCACTTTGCCCGGTCTTCGGCATCCTTGTGTGTGAGGTTATTATATATATAGGTGGTCTAAATACTAAATTAAAAAAAGCGTAAAAACTTATATTTCTGTAGCATAAATCCTCTTCAATACTGAATAATTCTGGAATATTTTATTTGGAACCGAAATATAAATAAAAAAGCTACTTTGGGCTCGTCCGGGATTTGAACCCGGGACCTCTCGCACCCGAAGCGAGAATCATACCCCTAGACCAACGAGCCATTTCACAACGCTTAAAAGTATTGCACTTATGTGGATATAGTTGTATAAAATTAGACGCTAAGAGCTAATGTAGGACATTATTCCTGAGACAACTCAAAATGCAATATTATGAAATTAGAGAACACCAATGAATCGGCTGATGGTAGCCATTGAAGAACATAACAATACGCGAATAGTAAAAATATTTCTTTGCTTAAAGGATATTGGTTAAATTGAAATCAATTATCAGGTTGTTTGGCAATACTGGGTACTGCGCAGCGTGCAACAAGGTGATTCCCGCGTTCGAAATGGTGATGCGTGCGCGTAGCAATGTTTATCATCTTGAGTGCTTCGCCTGTCAACAATGCAATCATAGGTATGTATAGGTATTTAATAATACATAAATTAATATAATGATGTTATTGGTAAATATGCCTCATTCCAGAACAAATATCAGTCAGCATTCCTCAGTATATCGTATGTCCTCTTCTGTAACGCTGTTCGCATAGAGATTGATATATTTTCTGGTTCGGTTACCTCTATTAAAAATAATCTTAAAACACTTAAATGATATAATTTTAAGGTTTTTACTTGGGGAGTTTTTGGCGGGATCTTAGCCTGTCATGTAGTGGATTTTATATTTTATTCATAATCTTGTGTTTTTTGACTCTATATTTTGTAAATTTGGTGGTGTTCTACGTAGTAGGTATAGTTACTTTATTGTGCATAAGTGAAGGGAATGGAAAATAATACCACGGAGCATGAAATTCTGAAATGCCACAAAACCTCTCTGGAAGGGAGAAGGGATAACAAGGGATCCACCATCTTGTTAGAATATTGAAACGGTCACACGACGGTTGTTATATGTTATATTATTGTAACGTCCATTCACACTGGCAAGTGCTTCTGCGGAGCTAAAACAGGAAAAAAGAAGAAGGTTGATACTTTTATGACATATTTATTTAGATTTTCTACTGCCTAATGTCTTTTCTGGGCATGCTCCACATTTAGAAGAGTGCAATCGTCGCATGGTTTTCAATACTTTTTATTTTTATGTATGTAACTAGATTGTAGTCAGTTTTGTGGACCAATAAATAAAAAAAAAGCAATCAACAAATAAATAATTCGCAAAGTATTGTATGTATAAAGTATGTATTTTTGCAGCAAACTTTTTAAACTGTATATTCATCTCACGGAGAATAAGGGTGCGATTACATTTTCCGCTACATAATACAAACGTTCACGCGTAATAGAAATTCTTACTGTTTTTTTAACCGACTTCAAAAAAGGATCAGGTTACTATGTTCGGTTGTATGTTATTTTTTATGTTAATCGATATCTCCGTCAATTTGAAACCGATTTTAATGGTTCTTTTTTATTTGAATTGTCTATACTCAAAGGTGGTCCCATATACATTTGGACAACATATTCAACCCCTAAGGGGGTGAAATATCGTTTATTTGATTTTCATCCACTTCGTGTCTACGTATTTTTGTCTACTTCGAACCGATTTAAATTTTTTTTTTTTTGAATTACGGATAATTGTGGATGGGTTTCTTAAAAAAAATGTTCCAATCATAAGGGGTGAAAATAAAGGGATGAATGAATGAGCTTTCCATAAGTTAATTTTAATGAAAATTTGGCACATTCTGTCGTAGTCATGAGAATATCATATAATCAATCCTGATTTGATCATGGAAATTAGAGAAATTGGAATAGAACTTATCAGCGCCTTACCTACTTCACTGCTTTGGTACAATTACTTCTGTATTAAATTAAATCAAAGTCATGTACTTGAAAGATATAGAAGTATAGAGGTAAGCCATTTTATATTTTTCTTTATACTTTTAGTTATTGTTCCGACCTCTCGGTATTATTATAAACATTACAGGTGTACAGGTAACTGTTTATATATAGGTAGTCTACTTGCTAGCCTAGGTACTGGAAGTCTAATTACGATCTCTATGAACGAATTTCAGATCTTCACCTTTATTTGTTGTCCGCTTCACACAAAATACAACCACAGCCGTGATATCAAAGTAAGAGCAAAAACATTGCGGAAGGATTAATATATTAAGATTGTTAAAACCACCTAAGCTTACTTATCTTATAATAATTTCAAACCATATAAAATATATTTATATACACTGAAAATGGAAAAATAAAAAATATTACAAAAAAAATTGAACCGACTTCAATATCAAAAACTTATAAAGCACTGAAAAATAAATATATTATTAAATTAATCAAATTAAATAGAATATATGAATTTTTGCGCTACCTAGAGATATATTGGAAGTCGGTACCAACCGAAATTTCAAATTTGTAGGTACAAAAGTATATTACACTAGCTGTTACCCGCGGCTCCGCACGCGTTTTTTGAATGTATTAAATAGATTTAAAATTGTTATTAGATGTGTAAATAACAATAATACTCTTTCAAAAATATTTGTAAGTATGGCACGCACATCATCTACAGTAACAGATAACATGTACATTATATATGTGAATACTAACAGTGTATCGAATGGGATGGGATTTATCATAAGCCACATAGCTGGAACTTTAAACTACTATCTATGTATCACCCTCACTTAAAATAAAACAGCTAATTAGTTAGTTAATTGCCCGTAAAATTCCCGTTCAAATACTACTTGTAGTCCGTTGAAGCTGTTAAGACCTTGCTAGGTCCATAGCGTAGTCATTTCTAAGAAAAAAAAACCGTTCAAATAGGTCCAGCCATTTCGGAGATTACCCGGAACAAATAAACAAAAAGACATATCGACCGAATTAAAAAAAGATGTTAATATTTGTAATACCGCAGATATATGTATTCATCAAAAAGTATTTATTTCAATATTATATACACACACTATTCTTGTAATACATAATATATCAAACAACCAAAAATTCGGAACAAAAAAATTTACGAAATATTATATAGAAGATTTGGCGCTTATACCTTTACATTAACTTAGACATAGAAGAAAACTGGGTAGAGAATACATAAGAACTACCTATATTGACAACTTCAGAATTGGCAGTATGGATTAATACCTTGGCCTGTATTGATGGACGAATATTATTACTACTAACCTTTTAGAATAGCAGCACAAAATAGACTTTTAAAATGTTTGCGATAGCATCGTACTATTTATAATAAAAATTGGAATTAAAAATAACGTAGAATAAACTTTTGAACAGGAACACAAAATAAACCCTAATAATATTTCTGATAGAATGTTACCATGTTACCATGGCAACGCATATAATACTGACACTGACACGCAGCGGATGCTCTAAAAATGGCCCTATTTCGAGACATTCTTCATTAGTGCTCCGCTCCTATTGGTTTTAACCTGATGATATGTAGTCTATAGCCATCCTTGATAAATCTAACACTAAAAGAAACTTTCAAATCGGACCGGTAGTTCTTGAGATTAGCGCGTTCAACCAAACAAACAAACAAACTCTTCAGCTTTATAATATTAGTATAGATTATACAAATATACATCAGGAGACGTGAGAGTGGACTTCGTACCTATGTAGATGATATGATTTTCGGTTGTCACCGACTTCCAGTATATCTCTACGTGGCGCAAAAATTCATATATTTTATTTAATTTGATTAATTTAATAATATATTATTTTTTTACTTTTCAGTGCTTTATAAGTTTTTGATATTGAAGTCGGTTCAATTTTTTTTTGGTAAATTTTCTTTATTGAATTTTATTTTACTTACGCTGTTTTTTTTCTGTTAGATTTTTACATATTTTAATTTCATAATACCTTGTTGACTGCACAATGTTATGTATTTTAGAACACTATACATTGTTGTAGAAAACATACACTAGTCTCTATGTGTGAAATTTTATTCCGTTATTTTCTCAGAGGTGTGTTTAACTTCGGCAGTCGTCAAGTGAATACAGTAAACGGGGGTTGATTTCCCAGGCGCAAGCTGATTTTATTCGTCCTGCGTTAATACGATGACTTGTATTTGAATTCTTTATATGCGTGCAAAAAAAAAATTATACTGTGATTCCATTTGGAGTGTATTGTATCTGGGTAGAATAAATACCAGATTTGTTTGGCCATGTGCAAGTATTGATAAATAGTGATAAGAGAAATATTATAATTATCACAAATTAATAGGATGGGATAGGATTTTATATGTTCTATTAGCCATGAGGTTACATAAAAACTCGATCGATATGGTCCCGTTAGAAAAATAAAAATGTAGAGCAAATTTTATTTATTAGTGGGCGCCCAGTGGTCGACATTGGACCATAGTTAATTGATTTTGTAAAGTTTGAACTTTATTAGAGTTCTTTTGTCAAAGGGTATAACTTCTATAATCAAAGGTTTTCATCATGGCTACTCAGTTATTTGCCATTTGCCATGATCTTTATTATATAATCATTAAAAGAAATCTATGTGTAAATGAAAATTAATTATAAATTGGAAACAAAAACCACGTGGTAAAGCTCAAATTTTAACCAAACATAACTTTACGAAAATAAAGAAATTTATCGCAACCCATGACACAATTTTCAATGAATTTTACACGACACCATGGGGTGCTATTTCTGGGTGATATTGAATTAAATGTAGTCTGTTCATTATGAGAAATAGTGATATGCCCAGTATCATCGTTTGAAAAGGTAATGGATGCACAATACAATCAAATGTGAATCCAAGACAAAGACGTTTTTAATACTACCATTAATTAGCTTTTGAAAATAAATTCTTTTTTGTTGATACATGAGGTTGAATTGCAACATTGCAACCGCGGAGGTCTAAGCCATGGATTACTTTTATGAACAAAATTCTTAGTTTGATTATACTACGTATTACTTGGCTCATTTTTTTATTAATTCATGATTTGAAGTGAGCTCACCATAAAAAATAATAAACATTACAATAATAGTTATATATTATAATATAATTGTTGAATGTAGGATGAAAAATTGTAATTAGAACGTAAGAGTTAAAAAATACATATAGTCGAGCATAGCAACCTCCCTCCTTCACAACCTTTCTTGAAGTTCGTAATTATTGACGGCTGTCAAAATGTCTTTTTTATTTACATGTGTGTATATGTTGTGTAAAATTCGAGTAGTAGTGTGAGTAGTGCATATTATAATTAATTTAATGTACTTTTAATGCATTTTATACAAAATAAACAGCTTTCTGCACTTCTCCGTCATATAAACTTTAACTATGCCAAATTTCAAGTTCACCCGTTGACGGGAAATAGGTTAAAAAGGGGTACAATTTTTTTGCTTCATGTACTAATATATAGATTACTATTTTACAAATGATATTGAAAAAACTTGTAAGCTATTTAGTGAAACGAAGTTAAGAAAGGAGTTAAATAGTACAGAAAAATTAAAAAGTTTAATATTGTTTTCTCTTGCTACTTTCGTCGTAAATTCGAATACGTTTTCTGAATACAGACGCGCGTTGAGCAATTTTTACAAGACTGTGTCCGCTTAAATAATAGAACGGTCGCGAAGATTGGAGCCGCTTTGAATGGTTTATATGTCACTTGTGGACCTTTCTCCTGTTAGCAGATTTCGCGCGACATTCTCACCGAATAATATATTCATTCGACTGCTGTCACAATCCAGATTCAACAATCAGATTACTGCCGAGTAGGTCGTTTTATTTTCAGTTAAAAATAAAGCCATTTTATGTTTTATTTTTGAAATTTAAAATAATAAGCATATATGTTAATAAAAGAAATTCGTAGTTCGAATTTGAAAAGCGATATTAGGTAGGTACTTTTACCTTATGTATAAAAACGGCGATTAATAAAGGTATCTGAATGTATAAGTCCATTTACTTATCTACTTTTCTCTCACCTTAACTCGCGCCGCCATTAAAAGTACAATACAATAACTTTTGATAGAGTGGACCGATTTTAATGAAACAAAGATATTGAGGTTTTATCATGAACGCAGTATCATAGCAGTGATGCGAATCCATATAACAGACAGACATTATTAGAATTTATTTAAATGTATTTTATTATTTATTCCTAAACACCTGGAACATTTTTTTTAATCTAAAAAGTACAGACAGGTCACATTTACATTTCAATTGTATGTATAGAAGAAGATTTTTACAACGGACGTATGCTTATGATATGCTAAACATTTTACCAAACCACTCATCCTACTATTAAATAACACGTACAAATCAATTTCCACGGTGGGTAGAAATCTGAATCCAATTTGCGGGCTGTCCGATCGGAGCGGACGGTAGATATCACGTTCACGGGCGAATATCGCTAAACGGCTTAATAATTTAGTAGCAATCTGGCGGCTGGCGACGGATGGCGGTAGACGCGGTCGCGGCGGAAGCTGCGTGCTGTGGACCGTAGGAACGTCCGCCGCTAGCGGGGACTCTCACATCTTCATTCTAGTATTGATTTATACTGAAACTTATAAATTTGTAGAAGGAATTGCAATAAAATTATCGTAAGATAATGAATATCTGTAATATTTTAAAATGCCACTCCTAACGCGATAAATTCTATATGATTTTTGCATAATTAAAATTTGTAATATTATATATAGTGTTCGCATCAAGTACGTTAGGTAAATATCCTCGATGTTATTGGTTTAAAAAATAATTAGATATTCTAATCATATTCCAAAAAAAAATACTATTTGGAATCTTGCGAATGCGTTTCATTTTAGAAAACTGGTTAATTATCACAATCATTACAATGGCTTTCCAATATTCAGTTTAATCGATCTAACATTTTAAAGATCTCTTGTAAATTGATAATTACAACAGTCGGTATTGTTTTGCAGTCGACGTAAAATAGTCACTGAAGGGAAACGTTTAATGAAAAACATCAAACTTAACGCCTCCACCCACGCGACGCGCACAATAGGACGCCGTACAAAGCTTAACTTGCATCCAGTCATTAAAATTTCGTTTCCATCTTTTCCATTACGCGGCTGCAGGCAAAAAAATAACTAAATAAAAAACAAGCGACAAGCCTGAAACAAAAGTCGGGAACGAAGAGAACAGGAAATAAAGTTAATTAAGAGCTGCGAAATCGACTGAGTTGCGGTGGAAATTGGCCCCTTAAAAAAGAGACATTTGTAGCGGAGCTATTGCGCTTAATTTCTGTGACAAGTGAAACAAAAGAGTTGGCAGGGTGGCCTGAGACGTGGGGTCCGTGGGGGAAGACGGGCGGAGGGAAGAGGGGAGATAAGGTTGGTGATATCACCGACGGTTCCGGACGATGGCGGCCACTGGCGAGTAGAAAGGCGATACCTTTTGTTTAGCCACATTGAGGGATGCTCGCTTGCGTGACGTTATCGCGTCTCCTTACTTCACGCTGACCTTTCCACTCATGATAGTAAATTTTATTCCTTAGAAGTTTTATGGTTCTTTCTTGGTTATTCATCAAAGTGATAGGCGTGATCGTATCTACAGTTTAAAATGGTGTAAATTTATACGCAGTTTATTACATTTAAAGAGAATCCTTAAAAATGTATGCGGCCTTTTCTAATTGGAAATTTTGTGCGTTACGATGTAGATAAGGAGACAGTCTGTGGTTCGTTCTTTATTTATGACTTTTAAATCGTGTCTAATGTGATCGATGTATATTTAATTTTGAAACGAATTATTCTTCATCGTTGAGAAAAAAAAAATGGTATACCTTAATATATAACGTATCGTATTATATCTTAACATATACCTACATTTTACTTTTGATAGTGTTGGTGTAAATACAAAGGACCTTTTTTTTTGGTTTTTGAGTATTAATGTGTACTTATCCACGTTGAATTCGAGTCTCATATTGCTTGTTAGGAATATACTTACCGTTGTATTGCTGTAGAAATAATAGTGCATTTTTTTTACTTGTCATTTTTTTGTAATTTTTGTAAAGCTGGTTACATGATTGGTTTTGTAACCATCAAAGTTTTTGTCTTTAATTTTTCAGATTTTTTTTCTGGTTAATGTAGTAATTAATGCTAAGCATCTGTTTGATTTCAACATGCGTGTATTTTTTAAATAATATCCGCACTGTATCCGTTTCACGTTTCTTAATCCCATGAATCATTTTTAAGTTATTTTGTCGATAGATTCTGCGTAGGAGACCGGTTCTACTTATGCGAGAACAAGATACTTTGCGAGTACGACTATGAGGAGAGGTTGGTTTTTGCAAATATGGCGTACAACCCGCCGCCGCTTGCGCACCTCAAGCGGCAGACTACTCACTTACCTCCACCACCGGTAAATATTTCAGATTTGATTTTTTATTCATTTATTATTTTGATTGTTTAATTTTAGATTACTTTTTTATATAAGAGATTAAAACGAAAACATGAAGTTCACATGATGTTAAATGTTTAAGGTTGAGATATTTGAGCCTTTTTGTCCTAGGTAACATAAAGGTAGCTCCTAAGAACTAATTTAAAACGTCTCATTTCAAACCAGAAAACTACAGCACGAACACTACTTATGTATGTAGCAGAAAATAGAGTAGACAGGGGGGATGTCCTGGTAAAATCGTGTAATATTATGTAGTCCGGTGAAGCTGCGTGGTCAATAGCGTAATCAGTTCGAGAAAGAAAACTGTAAAGTTATACAATTTTACAATTACGACAGTGGGTGTACGTGACCCAAATCACATACTAATTTTGAGTACAAATGGGATAAACTGAAAATTTGTTCAGTTTGGTTTCAGTGGGATTCTACAATTTGAACTTCTATATATCCGATAAATAGAATCCAGTATTTATAGACGTGCATATAAATATTACGTTCACTATCTGTACTATAGAATTAAAACGAAAAACCTAATTATAACGAAAGTATACTACGCATAAGGATACTATGAAAGTATAGGAATAATAAATCAACAAATAAGTGGTAGACTCTATAAAACATGTTATTTATTTGATGACTTTCATAAGAAGATCTAAGCACAAAATATTTTTTAATTTTATTTGATTATCTATTATTAATATAAGGAATTAATATTTTTTCAACAGACAAGTAACGCAATGGGTGCTTTAATGAACGGTTCTAGTCGATCTGGTGATCTCAACAACAACATGTCTGGTTCGTCGCCGGCTTCTTTCGTGCCGCCTCCACACCTCAAGCCTCTAGGGCTGTCAGCGTCTAGCTGAGACTATCGAGTGTGAGACGCAGCTCACCCCTACGCCAAGTATCAAAACTGATGAGGCGCACTACAATACAAAATTACAGTAACGCTAAAAGACATTGCGATGTGTCAGAGACGCTTTCGAACGGATTTCCTTCTCGAGTGTTTAAAAACATAATTATTACTGATAGCAAAGTAAATGCCAAACTGTAGTTAGAATTTTCATTGTTAGTAGCTAAAGTTTTTAAAATATTTCTTTTCGAAAAAAAAAAACTATAAAATTATTCTAAGGTAAACAATTGTAAATAAATTATATGAATGTAAATTATACTCTGTAAAAATTTCATAATTTGATCTCAAACGAGCAAATGATAATCTGGGTTAAATTGAAATATTCTATGATATAGATTAAATACGTCTCATTATGAAAATTATTTCATTTATGATATGTATATACATTAACAGTATGAAGTAAAAACGTACTGTCATTAAAATAGGACACAGTTTAAAAAGTCCATACTTACAAATACAATTTCCAAATGTGAGTAAATTGCAGTCAGCTATAATAAGACTGCATTGATCGCGTTTTGGATAAGCGATAACAAAAATGTATATTATAAATAATTGTTAATGTAAATATAATATAGTGTACTCTTGAAATGGACAATTCCATGTTTTATGATAAAATGATTCAATTAATAAGTTGTTCTATTTTAGATCACCTAACTGTTTTATGTCAACAGTTTTGAATAGACTATGAAAGTTTGATTCATTAATTCATCTATTTATTACGTAAAAATTTGACATAATAACTACGAACTAATGAAAAGTATATTGTTGTCATATAAACTTCTGTTACGTTTATTAATAAATAACGCAAAAAAATAAAACAATGGTTATGTATTGGTGTAGTTAATAATTACATACTTTTTCAGTATCTGTATTATCTGTGGTATCTGTATTGCGTCTAATGAAATACTCTGTTCTTCAAGATAGGTAACCCTTGTGACTACGACTCAATGATATCTGTTAATCATCAAGGATTATTTTCAGAGACCATTGCAATATTCTTGTGTCAATTTTTACGTTGTAAATAATTTTCTAGACACATACATTTTGTTAATTAGTTTCGTGGATTGTATAATTTGTTAAGTTTACTGTATGAACATTGTTACGATGTTTGTATTATTCGTGTAAATATATTAGTTAGATTATTGTCTATAATGCGTCAGTGGATGTAATATTATAATATTTGAATTATTAGTGAAATATCGTAATATGTGTTAGACAAAATAACAGATATTCATTTGAAATAGTTCAAATTAGTTACTCTAGTAATATTATTATTGATATAATCTAATATTGTCGTAATATATTGTTTTGCATTTAATAACGTACGGTTGCCAATGATATCATTTTTCATTGATTTGTTTCTTCCATATTTGCTTTCTAGAATACACCATTAAGCATATACGCATATCCATAGGGATTGCTAATTAAATTATATATTTAAGTTATAATTTTATGAATATATATGAATTATGTTGACAACTGTACAGTATCATGCATTCCTAATGCGCGTACGCACGATCACTTTAGATCTTTCTTCCACATTCGTATTAATATGGATGTCAGTTTTTTAACCAATGATACGACCAAAGATGTAGCTCATTAAAAGCCTTGTTCTGAATAATTTTGTTTTAATTACCTCCAGCACCCATTAGTGGCTTACCGATTCGTTTCTTGATTTTAATTATGATATATATCAGTGCCCAGTCTATATATGGAATATTGAATGAAAAACCTTAAATAATATGAAGATAATCAGTTCTATGAGAGTATACTTACTTGTTTATATTGTATATATACTTGTAAAAAGACACTAGCTAAATAGTGTTCGTTCCGTTTAATAAATCACTGCTGAGTTACTACAGTGTTAATATTTTTTTTATATATATGGATATAAAAAAAATTGAGGTGACAGTTTGCCCGGAATAACTTCTAAACTACTGATCCGATTTTGATGAAACTTTCATATGCAAATAAATGACTGAATAGATATAGAATGAATAGATGTTAGAAAGAATAATGGCCAAATTTTTCAAGAGTAATTTATAATCGGTTCTGAAGGTGGTAGAGTCACGCTGAACCTATTACTGGCTTTAGCATGAATGGGTTGGCTCACCCGGGGTAGTACCACTCGACCCACAGAAACACCGAGGTGAAGTAACAGTGCTTGCATTGTTGCGTTACGTTCGGTCAGTAAGAGCGCCGGAGGCCCACCTCTCCCCCTTTCCCCATCTCCTCTTCCCTTGCCCCAGACACAGGCTGGCAATTCACTTGCGACTCCTCTAGTGTTGCACGTGTCTATGGATGGTGGTGATCACTTAACATCAAGCGACCCACCTGTTCGTTTGCCTCCCATGATATAAAAAATCGGTAAGAGGATTGTTTATCAATATCATCAATATTATATGAATCAATATAAGATTATAATTAAAAAATTAAATATAATATACCACGACCCATGCCGTCGTTACCAGTTATTATAGAAATAAAATATACTTCAAATTTTCAAGAAAACAATAAAATACATATAGGAATTTATAGTTTGTCATTAAAGACAGGGTGAACGGAAATTTGGAAAAGGCGTTGCTTTAGTTAAAGAATGGAGACCACGGCGACCTCGTATCAGGGACATAAAAATGTCATCTTTGCGGCATTGTAGCGTTTACTGATATCGCCAGAGTTCGTATATGGAATTGAATGTAGCGTTAGCATATTAGAAAAATGTTTAATTGAAAGCCTACACCTTTTTTGTAGGTATATAAAATAAAAATCAATATTCTAAAACTAAATATCGCTGAAATATTTATAATTTTGCACATTTATTTCATTTTAAAATATTTATAACATCTTATAAAGACATGCTTATATTATGAACTTTCGAAATTTATTAATTTTAAATTAGTAATATATTCTAATCAATGGTTTAATTTTTATACTGACGGCACAACCAAAGCGTTGTACGTGCGAAGAGGAGAAAAATCACCCCAATTTCCCGACTCCCCGCCTGCCCTTATTGTCGCCCCAGCACACTGTGATAGAAATGTTATCGATGCCATCTTTAATTTCGCCAACACAAACATATACTAACACCATACTTAATTTAAAAAGTACATACACGCAGGAACGTATATTAAAATTTACTTCTCGCTTGTGTAATTTAAGTAAATCAATTCAGAAATTAATCAATGTATCAAGTGACTTCATTTACTTTTTCATTGACTATATAATTATTTTCGTTTCTATTTCATTGTTATTTTGTATAATACAGGTTTATTATTTAATAAGAATAATTAAAAAGTGAACACTACAGTGAATTGAATACTAGAAACTGTGTGCTCAAAATGAACTATGGAATAGAATGAGTTTGGTAGTTAAAATAGTGATAGGCCATTTAAAATTCTCGATTCAGAGAAAAGCGCGTAGACGAAGTTGCGTGCAAAAGTTATTAAATACTACATTTTATTATTATCTATGTTATGACAATAAAAAATAATCTATAGTAAAAATGATATAGGTTATATATAAGTGTCAACCTAAAAAGTATACAGGTTGATAAGTCTAAAAAATATATCCATATGCATGAAAATTATATGGATAAATTACATTCATCTATATTAAAAAAAGATATGTGAAATAATTTGTATGTAAGGTGCAAAATTAAAGCTTAGAGAATAAAACCCGTTAACTACGCTTTGACTGATATTCAGAAGAGGTGTGAGTTGCGACGCTCGATCAAACCTCCGACTACGACACCTCCGCACAATGAGGTGCGTGAAAAATGGCTTCAGCTAACACAACAGCCTACAAATCAAAACTGTGAAACCGTACGGCCGAAATGGAAATAAAAAAAAACGTAGGAAACCGGCGCACACCACTGATGGCTTCTTGCAATAATTTCCGTTTTCAATGACGGCGTTTTTCTTTTTCTTATCACCGCACAAACTAAGATGCTTGGGAATAAATTGAAATACAAAATTGATTGTTGACTTTTTCCCGGTTGCTTTATTACCGTCACAAATAGAAAAAAGATTGAGAATTGCCTATCGAGGCGGCGGCGCGGCGCGGAGGTCTTGACGATTCTCTGATTGCGTTATTATTACAATGATATGAGATTTATTTTATATTTGTACTGATTACATCAATCAAGTTTTTCAATAAATATAAATAGAAGGATATTTTATTATGTTTTTTTTATTAACGTAAAGCGATGCCTTATGTTTAATATTCAATAGTTACTTTGGGTTGGTAAGTATTATTTAAACACTCATAAATATATTGTGACTAGCTTTTGATCACAACTTCGTTCACGTTAATATAAATTTAAACTAATCCTGGGGACCAGTGATTTTTTTCTAAATGAAAGGCACCTTTTTTGTGTCTCTGACAATTTTTATGTAAAATCTGACAATAATCGTAGTAGTTAGTAACAAGCACACTTTCGCATTTATAATATAAGGATTATTCATATTACTATTATAAATGCATAAAAGTATTTGTATTTGTCTGCAGAAAGTAATCTCCAGAAATACTCATAAAAATTCTTTAAAAAAATTATTAATCATGGATAGCGCAATTAAGATATATTCTAATTAATTATAATAACTGGATTATAAGTTACTCATATTTTAGTAACAGCAAATATCTAGTTAACTATTTATAGCTATTAGATTTTCTACCTTGTTATAAATTATGTATGTGGGATTCTACCATAATTTAGAATATATACCATACCAGTAGGAAAAGTGATTCTGTTTATTCATAAATGTTATTGTACTATAGATAATAACAAAAGGAGATCTGCCTATCTATACATTACAGACATTGACCGATAACTATTCATTTTCTTTGTACTTCTCTCTTTGAAGCGATAATGGCTAAATTGATAGCACGTTCTGTTACAGCGTCGTTGAGCATCGTAAATGCGAATCCTTGTAACTAAGTCAGAGCCTTCGGTAAAGAATAATAAAAACATAACATGGAGGTAGGGTTTATTCTAAGTCTGCCTGGCTGCACCCAGCAAGTTGAAAATCTGTTGCCAATAACCTGTTGGCGTTTTCCATCAGCTGTACTTGAGAGCCAGTCTAAAGAGACTGTTTAGAGAGTTTATGATCTCAGATCATCATCACATCATAATTTAAGATATTTCTTTTAAATCTTTATTTTTGTCAACCTATCGTTCAGATTATTACTGCCATTGTCGTGTAGTAAATAATATTACAAGCGTCGTTTGATAATTTCAATATTCTAACAAGATGGTGGCTTCCTCGTTAGAACCTTCCAGGGAGTTTTTGTGGCATCTCAGAATTTCATGGTCCATGGTATTATTTTCCATTCACTTCACTTATGCACAATAAACTAACTATACTACGTAAACCACCACCAAAGTTACAAAATATAGAGTCAAATAACACAAGATTATAAATAAAATATAAAACCCACTACATGAAAGACTAAAATCCCGCCAAAAACTCTAACATCAAATTAGATTATGGTTAAACGCTAAAACCTATGAATAAAAAATAAAAACTAGTTCATGCTCAATTAATTCAAGAATCAATGACGTAATAATAACGTAGTTACTGGATACCGGTTTCCATATAATTCTTATCAGGATTAATTTAAACAACATTTATTCTATTATGATAACTGAAAAAGGTTTCTTAAGTTGAGATGGAAATGGAAATTTGATTTGTCTCGAAGCAAAACATTTACGGTGTTATTACAAAAAAATTAAATACGTATTGAATACTTATTTTAAAAAGGTTACGCTTTAAATGCACCGCGTTCGCTGAATGTTCGCCATCTTGCTCTTTTGTCTTGCTTTGGTTAGGTTAGGTTAGACTTGCGAGAAAAGGATAACGCGAACTTGCCTTGGGCGAGCGCGGTGCATTTTGTACGAACGCTTTTTAAAGCAATTATTTAATACGTATTTAACTTTTTTGTAATAACGCCGTTATTGTGTGACGAATTATACATTTATACTTTTTTGTGAAGCTAGGCTTAATACGTTTCTACGCGATTAATTAGATATATTATTATCAAGAAGTTCCTTTTCTTATAGCGGGGAATTCCTAAATCGGATTCTTTCTCCCGATCGAAGTGATAGAGAGAGGGTTCGCTGGACTCTTATCGGCTAGGACCCTTATACCTCTTCGTGCGTATATGAGCTAAGATCACGGGATCACGCGAGCAGGCTACATTGACCACTTGCTTGGATCACATAATAAAAAAGAGACCCTCAGCTCGGGAAGAGAGATTTTTTCCTCCACGTGCTTCTCATAAAAGTTGCGAATATCGCACGTTTTCGCCACAGGAGCTCGTTATGCGGCTACAGATCTATATCTGTCGCCTAAATACTAGTTTAGTCTAACACAGTTCTGGTATAAACTAAAATATACCGATTACATACTATATTTATTAAAAACCCATTACCTAAATATTGTTTTAATTGCAGACAAGAGATGCTATCAAAATTCGCTGCCAAAAAAATTTTTTCTCAGATAACTGGCGGTATAGGAATATTTTATGATACTATTTATACATTGTTTGAGAATTTAGACGTTCGGAAATATTATAAAACAATGTGTGTAATTAATCTTGATAGAAAAGAGAGTATAATGAATACTTTAATAGGTGAGTTGTGGAGCAAGGAAAATAAACAGAATGCGCTATAGAGAATATACTAGAATGTGAAAGTATATTACTAAGAATAAGCAGAATATCGATCAATTACAGAAATAATAAACTAAATTTGTTGAGTTATTCCAAATTTTAGTATTGATTCTCAACATAAAATTGAAATTATTAAAAAAAAAAAAATTAAATATTCTAATTCGAAGTGAGTTTTAATATGAATTATGACTGTTTTTTCGTATACTGATTACATGACAATAAATTTATCCATAAAAGATTAATATATTTTCGCTGCAAACATCTTTCTAAAATATTTCGTTTTCCGAAATATTTTAATGCTTTTGTGTTTCTAGTCAATAACGAAATCTAAAATTTATTAATCTGCCCTTAATACCAAGTCAGAATGAGTTAACGACAGTTACCAGTTCTTTTCGTTTCAACTAGGGATGTATCCAGTAATATACCTCTCCCTTTGTAGCAATTTTATGTAGACCCCTTAAAAATTGAACCATCCACCGCAAACCCGTGTTTTTACATAGATTGTCACGAGGCAGGGTCGGCCCTACAAAATGGTTTGACTGCCCCCGATGATTCTGTTTTCATTTGAGTTTTAATTATTAAAAGTTTTATGAACTGCTTATTTCTTTTTATGGGATTGTTGAATTAATTTCTTTTGTTTCTTAACTCATTCCATTTTGCATTTACATTAATTGCGAACTGGAAAATGAGATTTCTCTTTTAGAATTAATTGCTATGGTATTATCGTTAGGCGTTGTAAAAGTTTTACATGTGACTTTTGATTGTTTTAAAAGGAGTTAGAAACTTCAATAAGGTTGATCATGTTTATTTGAAAATGTCATATTAGTAATATTTTCTAGAAACCAATTGTATGACGAAAAAGAATATATAGAAGATAAAGACCTACTGAAAACTTAAAAGAGTTGCTGTCACTAGGCAGGGTATTTTATTTGAAAAAAAATCTGGAAACTGATTACAAATAATGCAATTAATATGAAAAAAAAAAATACAAACTGATTTCTATATAAAAAGTCTCTTTTCTGGTTTTCCTTAAAATGATCAATTAAAAAATAATGTAGTTACACTTAAAATTCATTATACGTATAATATTAAGTTCATACATAAGAAAAACATGTATGTAACTACTAAAAGTATCGAGTACTATTGTCGGTACATTTTTGCCATTTTGGTGAAACTTCACTGATGCTTCTGCTTTAAAGATCCTTGTAATGGGAATCTATGAAATCCCTACACAGGTTTTTCGCCGGTACATCGAATTTGAAATGTTGGTTTCCGCTGTTCCAGTGCGCAATGAAAGGAAGTTGCAACAGTATAAAAGATATATTTTCCACCATGCTTTGCAATTATTTCTCCACAATATATCTTTGTACCTTTACAATATCCTAACTAATATTTTTAATGCGAATGTGAGCTTGTTTACGTTGTAATGCCTTAATCATACAACCGATCATAAAATTTTGCATACACCTTGTCAGACCTTCAGTTAGACCGCTAGACTACGTCAGAAACACATGCCTCAGCATTACAGTATAGGGCCCAAGGTCTCGCGGCAAGCCCAAAAAACTCTGGTTGGATGTGGTGAAGGCGAACTTAAAGGAAAATAACCTTACACAGAAGGATGCCGAAGATTGGGCAAAGTGGAGGAAGCTTAGTAAGAAAGTGGACCCTGGCACTAGGTCAGGAAGACGCTAGGAGGAAGAAGAAGAAGAGACCTTGCACACTGCGATACTTTGCTAATACTGTCCCTAATGTATAAATCAAATCTACATTATTATGAGTGAAGCCGAGAGTAAAAGCTACTAAAGCAATAAGTATGTAGTAATGTTGTAAGCATGTAAAAACGCTTAACTCTCAAGAAACAAAGTGTTTTGACGAGGACGAAGTTCCTAGCCTAGGCTAAAAAAAAATTAACGAGTGCTCGTGTCGTGGTCGCTCTTCGAGCGTAGCGAAAAACAAATTTTCCGTTATTTTTGATAAGACTAAAGCTAGCCGAGAGCTTTAAAATATAAAAGAATGAAGAAAAACAGCTGAGAAACAAAGGAGGAGGTTGTTCTTAACCGTTTTTCGTTGGGTCCACGCCCCACAGAGGGGCAATTTGATAGTTAAGGGAGGCACTTTAAAAATTGATTCGACACGTCTTAAATGCAATGCTAAATATCAATGACAAATTTAACGAAAAAGACAAATAAAAAAAATGCTGTAAATAGGTATAATTTCTTTTGACGTAAACAAAATATCAACTGGGTAATAGGAGTCGTCAAGTCAAGTAAGTTTTTCATTGTATGTTTTAAAATTTTACTTACGACGTTTTGATATCATCTTCATAGTGATTTCTTCCTAAAACTTATCATTTATATTTCTTAAGGGAACAAAATAATTTTTAAAGGTAAAAAAATATGTATAATGGGAGGGCATCAAAACTTTAGAAATGTTAAGGAGGGGCATGGCCTAAAAAAGGTTGGATAACACTGGCCTATATCGTTATACTCCTCCTAAATGGCTAGACCGAATTTAATGAAATTTTGTGTGCGTCTTCCAATGGATCCGAGAATAGTTTAGATCCACAATTGGAACCGGTCGGTGGCGCTGTAATTGAATATTAGATTTTTTTTATTATGAAGGCAGGATAACGTCCGTGATATAATATTAACTCAATATGGAAGTATTAAGAATAATTATTATAATGTGTGTATTTATTCATACGGAATATTATGACTCTTATTACAATCACGTGAATAAATTCAACCCGTTGCGTTTCTGAAATTCATTCGATCAAGGGAGTTATTCACAAATTTACAGTTATCACGTCCGCTGAATATCATAAAACATTTTAAAGTCCGCAAAGAGATATTCCAGTAGAATCTTCATTCGATGCCGCGACTACGATGTAAGTAAATTTAACTTTAAAATATGCATAACAGTTTTCCGATGCGATCCTCTTTCGGAATTTAAACACATCGAGTCGTATTAAGTTACATTTAGATTCAGTGCACTTCGGAAGTTAAAGGAAGAAAATCTATTTACTTCTGATACCAGACCATTGCTCAATTCCAGTAACAGTTCTTATATACATTGTTATATGAAATGATTTTTAAGTGTGATTCAAAAAGTTCATTCATAATGCAGATAAAATAAAAATACATTGCAATTCGCGATAGAATATCTATTATCTAACATTGTTTAAACCTATTTAATAATTATAAAAATAGAGTAATTCATTATCTATCACATTTTTAATTTATATGAGATTTAATAGGAAACCCTCTAATTTTCATTTTTACTTATACTAATATATTATATAAATAGATTGTTTAATAATTTCTTTTTTTTAATTAGTTTATCTTTTTTATTATATACATTACTTTTATTTCTTAAGTTCGATTGTTTTTTTTTTATGTATGAATACATTTTACTCTATCATTATATTTTGATTGTTAAAAAAGGAATTAATGCACCTTTATGTTAGTCATTCTTAATAAATAGAATATGTAAAAGACTTGATCATGCAACTATAAATAACAGAGCAAACAAGAATTTTGATTTTATTTATAACTATAACCCAGAAACTTGTTAAATGAAACAATATATCTAACATAAGCTTCAAATTTAAAGAAACAAAATAAACTATGTTAAGCTATAAGGCATTTTAAACAAGACTTTAACGCCCTCGAAACAAATTAAAGATAGCTTGTGGACTCGGTAAGTTAAGTGTACTTAACCGCGACTTGTGAAAATGTAAATTAGGTTCCCTTCGTTTCTGGGTTCGGGCCGGGGATTTGACCGCGTTTATCGCCCGATATGCTAAACAGACTAAACTGCCTCATTGAGAATTAGTAACACATGTATAATAATTGAGAATTAGTAACTCCTTGGTTGGTTGCTTATATAATGTCTGCAGATATCTGAAAAACTTATACGAGTATATGTTATCTGTATCTGTTTTTTTAATCTGTTGTTATTCAGTTCCAAGGAATCGATTTTAATCACAATTATTGAGATTTTATGAACATTTTTATAAAAACCGATTTTGTAGATAAATTAAATTTGATTATCTTTGGTGGAGTCTACGTAATAATTTAAAAATATACATTAAAACTTTCATGCAAATAGCTTCCGAGACAAATCTTTACGCATGGTTTGCACTTAGGTTTGTTGGTTAATTTTGATTTATACAGAACGCATTATACAATTAATGGAGAATATAATATATTGCACATGTAGCATGAAATAGTGAAAAATATAATTATTACTGTCCACTGCTAAGCACCGAACGTTGATTTCTATTATAACACGGAGATTTGTAGTCATTCTGGCTGTCTTATAAATATAACCAAATAAATAAAACCAAATCAGGTTTTTGATAAGAGATAACATGTTTCGATAACACCGTTTCTCGACATATCTTGTTACAATAGCTCTGCTATAGATCTGTTAATTTACCACCCTATGTACTAATTTAAATAATGATTGTATTCTATCTTTACCGTATTGTGAGACTGGGAAACCGCATCCTGCTCTCAGTGTGTTCCCTTCTTTCCTACATCATTCAAAAGAAAGTAAAAAATGAGCAGGTTGTCATAAAAATGGCAACTGATTTCTCAGTGGTCTCCGATATTTTTGTATTTTACTGTACTTGGATCGCATGGATAAAATGTAGTCAGTCGAGTTATAATAAAATAATAATAATACGATTGGCTTCATTGACAAAATGAAACTACTTATCATGTAAAATTAGTTTATGAATCAATAAAGGCTTAGTCTTCTTTCCATATCTTTGGTTTTAATATTTGTACGACAATTTATTAAAATAACGTTACATACAAATTTATAACAAGAATTTTTTCTGCTTAATAAAACCGATATATATTTCAGACTCAAGTATGACTAACAAAATTTTAAGTACGTGTACAAATATTCCTACAATACGGTCTGGAAACTTGTTAATGCTATTAGAGCTTCGCAGGCGTTAAGCTTCGAACCTTACTTAATTCTACTTATTCGGCAAACTTTCACCATGATGTTGTCTGTGGTTGGGACGTTAGATCTTTCAAGATTTTCCTGTAAAATAATATTACAAGGTGGCCATCCATACTGTTAGTGACCTAAAATAAATTATATGATGTTCTATTTTATATATTTATTTGATAAAAAACGCCCTAGAACAATTACGATCGGCAGGAGAAAATGAATAAAGAAAAAATAATCGTTTTGTATGAAACTTTCGAAAATAAATCTTCGATACACTTTGAAACACTATAAGACCATAATACTGATATTAAATAAAACAAGTCACAAATAAAAACGCAAAGAACAAGTTTTGGAAAATGCACTTATTCATTTGTGCTGCACTATGTGTTTTTTTCATTTTAACCTGTTGCTGTTGTTTTGCTTCCACATTTACTTTACGTTCAATATTATCATCGCTTTGTTCTAATTTTTTGCGTTCATCTTTATTATTTTCATTGGGCCAAGATTTGCTGTCTAGTTTTTGTTCATCCAATGTTTTCACGGTAGTAATAGTATTTCCAGTAGTAATTATAATTTCAATAGAAGTAGATTCCAATTCAATTTCCGTTGTTGATCTTTCAGTACTTCTGGTAGTCGTTACTGTAGAAGTTAAGGTAGGAGTCTGAATATCGATTTCATCACCAGCATCTTCTATCATAGTTTGCGTCACTTTTTCATTACTTGGAATTGTTTGAACAGTTGTCGAATAAGAAGGTTTAGATGTCGTGACGGTGGACTGTATAGTATCTTTATTGGCGACAATGCAAATATTTCCGCAATGTTCTTCTTGACATTTATCTTCTGTACTGCATGTGATAAAATCATTCCAAGCTGATAACAGTTGATACAAATGTGGTTGTTTACAATTATTTTCAATGTAAGTTTGTAGCCCGATTACATTACCGTCACATATTAAAGGTCCTCCGCTATTTCCCTGAAATTGGTTGGCATTTCAGGTATTTCTAAGATTTTTACTAATAGTCTTATTGCTACACTACTACATAAGTATAGTAAAATTAACTTAAATAGAAATGCACAATTTGATGGTTTAAATTACGCAAATGCAATTAGTAACAGTGGCATAGACAAGGACGTGAAGAATAGAATAAATGCAGGATGGATGAAATGGCGAAAAATGTTTGGGGTAATTTGTGACCCACAAATGCCGTTGAAACTCAAGGGGAAGGTGTACAAAACTATAATAAGACCAGTCGTGCTGTGTGGATCCAAATGGCCATGAAAGAGACGGATAAGGAAAGATTACATGTAGAAAATATGCGAATGCTAAGATGGATGTATGGTGTAATTAAAATGGATAAAATTAAAAATGAGTACTTTAAAAGAGGTTTGAAAATAGTATTAGTGACAGTGATCGGATATAAAAGTAAAGGAAGACCGAAAAGGGTGTGGATGGATTGTATGAAAAATGTTATATGTATAAAAGGTATGAATACTGTGATTACATCTAATAGGGGAGAGTGGAAAAGGAAAACATGTCGAAAGCATGAAGAAGAAATAGTAACAAACATTTAATACGAAAATAAATATAGCACATTATAGGATAATAATAAAGATTATAATTACTTAGTCACTTACTTGACAAAAGGAGTCTTTATCATAGATAGCATTTTTGTTTTCTTCACTATCCGAGGAGCAGATCATTGTATTTTCAACGTAATGATGGCCACAATTCTGCATAGATGACGACAACAAATCAACACTAAGTTGCATCAACATTTTATCTTCTGTATCTGTCCCGTTACCATACTTCAGCTGTAATGAAAATGCAATTTACTATTTAAGGCTAATAATTAATTTAAAAAAAAACTATTTTCAAAATAGGGATCTACTTACGGTGTAAACGAGAATTATGCACGATTTCTCTTCATATTCTTGTTTGAAGTTGATAATACCAATGCCAACACTAGTTGTTATGTTGAATGGTAATAAAGTCTTCATCATGGAAATGTCGGTGCGCCACCACTGTGTTGCACTATGATTGTAAGGCCGAATTATTTGAATAATCTGTATAGAATAAGTAGCAATTAATGAATGGCATTTTCTTTATAATATAATCCTCACGATCACTACAATTTTCTGTATTAAAACATAACCTATTTGGTAAATAAACGGACTAAGGTTATAAATTAATTAAAATGCCACAGTGCACAATATCACCAGTATAAAGCCAACTATTTATCGCATTAGTGAGTAAGCTGTACGATCTCAAATTAGTCCAGAATGTATTTAATGAAACGAGATTCAATTACTAAGAGACTATTGATAATATTACACCATGAATGTTTTGATATCCAATTAAGCATAAAACCATTAATGATTTAAGTGTTTTTAAAAATGATAAAGTAGAATTAGTATTATTTAGAGTAAATAGTTTTAAGGCTTGAGCTATAACATACATTTTATAAGATTAAAACTGCTATTTGTTTAACTAAATAAATATCAATATGTAAGAAAGTGATCTCAAAAATTACCTCGCGCTCTTGTTCATCTTCGTCTTCATTAAGTGTTAATTTTGCATCGATGACTGTGGCGCCAGCTCTAGCCAGCAGAGTATTCCGAGGGAAACCATTAGTATTGCCATCATCGATACTCAATCCCACTGCTGAGGTAACCAGCCATTCGGGTCGGATTAGGACTGCGCTTCGGATGAATCTCATACCTAATGCATCGACTACCGTTTCATCAGGGTAGTATATAAATGCCTATAAAACGTAATATAGGTCACAAAATAACCCTTCTGTAATTAAAATCTGTATGATAAAAATTGCCTTATTAGTTTGTACTAACCATAAAAGGATAAGCGCCACGTTTAACCTCATATTCGGTGTCTGCAATTATTTCTTCACTAAGAGAAAGAACTGAAAATACAAATGGACACACTATTTTGTATACTCGTATGTTTATACTCTTTATAATGATTTATAAGACATTGAAAAGGGCATTTTAATGTCTCAGTGGCAAGTTAGCGCCCATGTTAAAAATCTGTAGCTTCAGTACTAGATAGCTGGTGTCCATCTAGCACTAACGATTTACCATCTTGGGCAAAATCTGCATTTAATATCAAGAGATATTATTACTAAAGACTGACTTATGAAAATAAAAAAACCAAACGTTGGTTTACAGAGTTTATGTACATGTTACTAATGTTTCATTTAACTGAAATCTTGGTTCTTTAATCTATACAATCCTATGAATAATAATAATATCAATACTCACCAAAACACAAAATAATTAGAAGACGAGCTTGCATCTTTCAAGAATCAAATATTAAAATCTATTACAAACATAGACATAAAAACTGGGTGACTCATTAGAGTCAAAATTATTTTTCTGACACTTAGAAGTTCGAAAGAAGAATAAGACAATTTTTTTAGTAACATTTTCCGGTCACATAGTCAAAACAAATTATGCTTAACCTCTTTTTGAATAAATTTCTTAAAGCGCGATTACTCTTCTAACTCTCGCCGTAAAAACTGAATTAGTCGAGTCACGTCCCTTTATTTTTCTCCGCTATCTTTGACAAAGTTGCGCCGACTCGAGTTAGAGGCATTAATCAGAATCACATCCAAGCCAGGACGTATTATCCCCAATAAAGCGAGAAGAATGATTTCGCGAATTTTAAACTCGTGTTTTACAGATAACGGCGGATAATAAATTCAAGGAACACCTAATTATTCATGTTGGGGGTGTTTAAGTACGCGTATTAATACGCTCAGAGTGAACCGACTTTTTCAAAATATGCCAAGAATATAAAAAAGTGCAGTTTGTTTAAAATACTGCGGACGGAAACATGGCTTGGGCGGGCTCGGGACGACGAGTGCTTTCTACAAGGCTTGCTTGTTTTAAAATCGGATGATTGCATTAAATAAAAGTTTATGGTTCCAGTATACCTACTCGATTTAAGAAATTGTTCCTTTTATTTATACAACGAAAATAAAAAAAAAGTTTTTGACAATTTTTACCTTATGTTTCCACGTGTAAATTAATCGATTTTTAGTATTATTCATTCATATATATTTTTAAAATAGGTGTGTGTGTACTTATGTGCATGCGTTAGAAGTTATACTTCTTTTTGCGTAGCAAGATAAAAATATCTTCAAAAAAAATATTTTTCGCCTTATTCTACGTTTGTAAAAAAACGACACTAATATAATAGAAAAAAGGTATTTAATACATTGAAAGTTTAAATACAAAGAAATACAAACAACAAATACAAAGAAACAACATGTTAACTATAACTAACTTCAGGTGTCGATTTTTCGTGACGGTGTGAGCGCGCATCGTAACATTTACTCTCATCATTTTTCCCTAACGCGCCAAAATAAGTATAATTTCAAAAATATTATTATACCAAAGAGAGTTAAGTCATGAAAGTTTGAAAAATAAAAGCAAAAAAAATGAACGTAGCAGACATAATTATTTATTACACTGTAAGACTATTTCAAAGTGCACTTACATCGTAATATAGTCTATGAATGAGTGTAGTAGATACACTGTAGTCTCCCAACCGCTGATGCAGCAACGTCAGAATTACTTCCTCCAGACGACTAGAACAGGCCAGTTTAACAGGATCCTTCCTTCATTTCCAATTGCTGAAATCACGTAGACCTCCGTGTCTCTATCTAAACTGGTTACTATATAACGATTGAATGAACGTGGTACGTGTTTTGGCGACTCTTCGCAATTGTTTTACACTTTTCCTTCAACGCTGGCACGATTAACTTCTATAATATATATAAAATAAAATATAAATATTGAAAGAAAACAATGGGTTATTACTCACTGATTTTATACTAGGGCTATTGTACGAACATTTTTAGGCGACGCGTTCGACCAGAAATTTTATTGTTTTGTCCGTGAATATGAAATGGGTGGTGCAGGATTCTGTTAACTGATACTCACATTTATACAGCGGAAGTCATTAATATGTTTTATCTAATGACGTTTAAAATAATCTATTCAATATGAAGCTAGAAACAAACTAACAAAATCATATTCTTATGTACGCACATACACTTTGCCACATGCTCAAGTTCTTTATTTTTTCTTTATCTCTTTATTTATTCTGATGTTTCTTATTAAGTTTTTTTATTGGTTTCTAGGGTTTCATAAATTTTTGATGTAAAACATCTAAAGGCGAGGGTAACCCTGATTGTTGGCGTGGCGATACGGGCCGTGTGAAACGTGGCGTCGCGATGCCATGCGCATGCGAATGTGCGCAGTCTCTCTTGCCGTACTGAGCTCGCATACCTATAGTGTATACAGTGTGGTTTACTACGTTACACATGCGAGGGTAACCTGTGTTTTAATTAAAAAATGCATTTTATATTTAATAAAAATCAATATTTATGTAATAAATAAACAGTCATTATTTTATGGAACAAATTTGTGATCTTTTCATTATGCCATATCTGATTCCTGCCTTGATCTTTTTTTATGGATATAACCTATACAAGACAATTTAGATGTCTCGCATCTGCCAGGCGTCCCATGTGGGGACAATTATTTTTATTTTTTCTCAATTTAAAAAAAATATAATTTAAAGTAATTGTTACATACTCTGTGTCGCTTGAAGAAACTCTCGTCATGCTTTTGTATTTTATGCCATCTCGTTTGAAATCAGACTATTCTAATTCTTCGCGTGAATCCACATGGTTATATTATTTCTCTTACAAAGTTAAGTGAGCAATCTGCCGCTTGCACGGGATCGACACGAGACTGTCTCCCGCGGGACCTATTGAACGAGAATGGTAATAGACGTGTAGGGTATTAAAATTTTATTTTATCTCTTGCTTATTACTATTATTATACGTCTTATACCACAATGAAATTAAACATGAATCAATGAAAGAATCATACACATATCACACATATGCGATCATTAAAGGTATTACAAAGTGATTATTTTTAGGTATATAAATATAATATTTTCATCACAAACATTCGAACTTTAATCTTCATGAACTTTTAAATGGTGAGGATTACAAAAAAATTGTAATTATCGTAATAATTGTTTCTTGTAGAAAATTCAATTTCCTATACATATATTAGATTATATATTTTATACGAATAGTGAATACCGAGATATGGATTTTTCTTTCTAATAATAAGGAAATAATTAAAAACTAAGAAGCGGAAGACTTTCCTATTAAAATTAAGAGCTCATACTTAAAGAGTTTTTTTTGAGTTCC
>JACEII010000034.1:312072-387391 GCA_014332785.1 Antheraea mylitta
CATCACGTTAAAACCAATAGGAGCGGAGCACTAATGAAGAATGTCTCAAAATCGGGCTATTTTTAGAACATCCTCTACGTGTCAGTGTCAGTGTTATATGCGTTGCCATGGTAACATGGTAACATTCTATCGGAAATATTATTAGGGTTTATTTTGTGTTCCTGTTGAAAAGTTTATTCTACGTTATTTTTAATTCCAATAGTTGATTATATGTAGTACGTTGCTATCGCAAACATTTTTAAAGTTGTGTGTAAGTTTGTGCTGCTATTCTAAAAGGTTAGTAGTAATAATATTCGTCCATCAAGACAGGCGAAGGAATTAATCCATACTGCCAATTCTGAAGTTGTCAATATAGGTAGTTCTTATGTATTCTCTACCCAGTTTTCATCTATGTCTAAGTTAATGTAAAGGTATAAGCGCCAAATCTTGTATATAATATTTAGTAAATTTTTATCTTCTTAATTTTCTAGACTACAGAATTCATGCTCCGTGGTATTATGTTTCATTTATTTCACTTATGCACAATAAACAAACCATGTTAGATAAAACGCCACCAATTTAGCACAAGAGTCAAATAACACAAGATTATGAATAAAATATAAAATCCCCTACATGACAGACTGAAATCCCGCCAAAAACAAAAGTTTATTCTACGTTAGTTTTGTTCCCAATTATTGGTTTGTGATATATTACGTATTATAAGTATAAAGTGTGTGTATATAATATTAAAATAAATACTTTTTGATGAATACATAAAAATATCAACATTTTTTTTTAATTCTGTCGATATGTCTGTTTGTTTATTTGTTCCGGGTAATCTCTGAAACGACTGGAACCATTTGAACGATTTTTTTTAGAAATGACTACGCTTTTGACCTAGCAAGGTCTTAACAGTTTCAACGGACTACAAGTAATATTTGAACGGGAATTTTACGGGCATATAACTAACTAATTAGCTGTTTTATTTTAAGCTAGCGGGTTCAGTAGACGATATCCGCCCTGATAATAAGACAAACTATACCTAACCTTTCTCCAAGAGCCATTTTATATATTGGTAAAAACGGCATGAAGATGCGTTTTCGATCTTATCGCGAACATATATATAGACAGACGTCAACTGTGATGAACTGTTATCCGTGTATTCGTATGTGTGAAATTGACCAAAAATATGTTGTTCACTGTAAACATGCGCGTGTGGCGTACATTGTACTGGACTCCAAGAATAAATACACACATCAAAAAAGTCTAAGCAACATGCGTGATATTTTTATGCGTGATATTGTTGTAAAAAAAAAATTATTATCTTTTGTTTTTTCATAAAATTCAAATGACTGTGAATTTGTTTGAATTTAAATGCGTTTTAATTTGTACGTTTAGTCTTGATTTTATAATTTTACCAACTATTTAAATAAAGTTAGCGACAAAATTGAATTGTTAGATATTCTTTACATCATGAAGCGACGTCATTTGATGGCAGATGAAATACAAAGAGCTGTAGGGATGTTGCAAGCGGGAAGTAATCAATCTCAGGTTCTCGACATTTTGGCATTCATAGAAGTGTTGTTTGTCGTCTTTGGCAGCGCTACAATAATGCAGGAGAACCCGTTGAACAGCATCCAGGCCGTAAAAGGAGTACAACCACTCGGCAAGACCGGTACATACAACTGACTGCAAGACGCCAGCCGATGTTAACCGCTCGAGAGATAAGTTTGAGGCTACAAATTTCAAGTGGTGTTCATGTAAGTCCTTAAACTATGCGAAATCGACTGCATGAGTACGGCCTACGAGCTCGACGCCCAATTAGGTGCCCACCGATACGTCACGGGAATCGCGCTCGTCGATATGAATGGTGTAGAGAACGCAAAACATGGACCTAGGAACAATGGGATAAAATTATGTTTTCCGATGAGTCGCTATTCGGGTTTAAGCCTTATACAAGAAGGGTGCGAGTGTATCGTCGGCCCGGAAATACTGAAAGGCTCAGGTGTGTTCAGGAAGTTCATCCATACAGCGGCTCAACAGATATGTTATGGGCGGGTATTATGAAGAACAGGCGAACTGAGCTCGTTTTCGTAAATGGAAACATGAATGCTGAAAATTACATTGAGGATATTCTCAGACCTTATGTCTACCCATTTGCACAAACCTTTGGCTCCGATTTTAGGTTAATGCATGACAATGCGCGTTCACATACAGCTCGGCGAACCAGTGAATACTTTGCAACGGAGAACATCCGGGTATTGCCCTGGCCTGCACAATCGCCAGATCTCAACCCCATCGAGCACGCATGGGACATACTCCAGAGACGTGTTTTGAAGGACTTGGACGGAGCGACAACAACCCAACAGCTGAAGGATTTGCTACAATTCCATTGGGAGCGAATACCGCAAGATGACATAAACAGTCTCATTAATTCAATGAATAATCGTTGCCGACAAGTTCTGAATAGCAGAGGAGACCATACTTTGTATTAAATTGTTCTATTCTTTCACAATAAATACATTTTGTTTAGAAATTTCATTTTGTAAAAAAAAAGTTTAGTTTCTTATGTATCTTAGTTTCTACAGTATATTCTAATATTGTTCATTTCCGTTATTAAAAGAACTTATATAGACAACAGCTGTTATTTTTACATCATAGATCCCTAAAGATATTATTTTAAAAATAAAATACAACGTTATAATGTGAAGAACCATCCTAAAATTTAAATTAGTAGGTACATGTTGCTTAGACATTTTTGATGAGTGTATAATTGAAAGTCATACGTTTATATGTGATTTAAATTATAGCAAGGTATATTAATAACATGATTATATCAATAGTGTGGACATATTGTATTTATATAATAAAATATTTAACACATATTGTTCGGTAATGTATCGCTTAATATTTTCATTCCTCTCTTGTATAGTGTAAGTGAGCACTGATAGATAGATAGTAGTTTAAAGTTCCAGCTATGTGGCTGAGGATAAATCACATATACCCGATTAGGCCTCCCACGGCAGCGGCTCAAGCCTAGGTTCGATCCCTCGGTAGGGAGCCCTTGAGTGCGTTGCTTGCGCGATACGGTGACACACAAATATACATCACTGCTACAACACTACACGATCACCCCCACACACGTGCACGCCGACACGCTTACACATGAAAGTGGAAGGGTTTACTTTTTTCCCTTATCGAACTGAAAAACTCTCAATTTTCCGATAATAAATATATGGAGGTGTTTGTTGAGGCGTGTATGCTTGGTACACATATACGTTTCAACAACTCAACATATATGAATAGTTAGCTAGGTTAGCTAAGATAGGTCGCGATTTTGCATGCAACAGGCAACAGCCAGGCCGAGGTGTGCCGTGCACCCTTGAGCTGGTTGCCAGAATGGAATCGGCTGAGTGCCTTAAGCGCTCGCCTTAGTAGTCCGGTGAAGCTGTTAAGACCTTACTGGGTCAATAGCGTAGACATTTCGAAAAAAAAATCACATCTCATTCGATACACTATTAGTATTCACATATATAATGTACATGTTATCTGTTACTGTAGATGATGTGCGTGCCATACTTACAAATATTTTTGAAGAGTTTTATTGTTATTTACACATCTAATAACAATTTTAAATTTATTTAATGTACTCAAAAAGCGCATGCGAAGCCGCAGGTAACAGCTAGTATATTATAATATCACTGTTGAATGTAGAATAAAAATGGTAATTGGAACGTTAGAGTTAAAAAATACATATAGTTGAGCATAGCAACCTCCTTCACAACCTCTTTTGAACTTCGTAATGATTGACGGCTGTCAAAATGTATTTTTTATTTACATGTGTGTATATGTTGTGTAAAATTCGAGTAGTAGTGTGAGTACTGCATATTTAAATATGGCGACCATTAAAATGTCAGTACTGGATACGGTATAGGATATTTATATTAAATAACGTATTGTATTCAAATACGTAAATGAAATATGAAATGAAATATGTTAATAAAGTTTTGATAATTTTTCTTCTTTTGAAAAATGTTGTGAATTCTAAAATTCAATGTAGAAATTAATTTATAATCATTTTATGGTAGTTTAATATTTTTTATTTACAATAAGGTCATTTTTATGTTTTTATGATAATTAAATTAAAAAAATTGAATTATACATTGTTTCTTTAATATACTTAAATGAATTTAATAAGTATATGAATTTACTGTTAAGACTTACAAAGTGTAAGTTAACCTCTCAAAGCTTTTGCTTTATTTTTTCTAGATCGCCATTTTTATTATTTATCTGAACGCTCAAAACGCCCACAAATGCGTTCCACTAGCGCTTACGATCGTAACGCTCGCGAGCTAGTGGAACGGGAAAACTCGCGGTTGTGAGCGTGAGCGTTGTGAGCTTCTACCGGAACGCAGTCACAGTGTGAGTAGTGCACTTTTTAAGTATGCATACTTTAATTAATTTAATGTACTTCTAACGCATTTTATATAAATTAAACAGCTTTCTGCACTTCTCCGCCATTTAACTTTAACTATGCCAAATTTCAAGTTCACTAGTTGACGGGAAATAGGTTAAAAAGGGGTACAAAAATTTTGCTTCACGTATTACTATATAGAGATAAAGATACGTGTTGCATATACGTTTTTAGTAAAAACTGGTGGTCATTTCTTAATAGTAATATTAATTTTACTTTTTAATACAAAAAAAAATTCTTACTATCCGAATTGGCGTAGAATGCTCCAAATAAAGTTTTTCTGTCTCGTAGATGGTGTGGAAACATCAAGTATTTCCTTTTGGAAGTGAACTCTTGTTTAGGCGCGGTGAGATTTTTGTTAGGAGATAAAGTTATGATAGCGCATCATGATATACTAGTAAAGAGGTTTTTTTTTTCCTCGATATGACTACGCTACTGACCTAGCTATGTCTTAACAGCTACACCGGACTACGAGTATATCGGCCTGTTTACATCTAATATTGATGGTTTGTATTGAGATTGTGCAGCCCATCATATATTTAATGCATTAATAAACTATATGAAGTATATAATTATTATTAAGAATGCCAATAGATGTAAAAACTAGACTAATATTAATAATTCCAAATAATAAAATTTCAATAATTCACACTATAATTAATTCATTTCAAAAGTTAAAAGAGAACACAGTCGTTATGACTGCCGTGACTTTTTTATTCACAATAATAAAACTCGTTAATAAAAAAAAAAACTAAAGAAATCTGTTTACAAACAGAAGAGAAAATTGTAATGAACTATTTATATATAAGAAGATAATTATATGAATAAGTACATCTGAATAACGTGCGAAATCCACGGTTGGCAGGCATTTAGCAAACTTTTAGGAGGCTTACAGAACACGCCGTTCGCGAACGGTGATATGAATATTAAACGCTCGAAGAATTATAAGATTTATACGACAATTGGGAAGTTAGGCGGACCTTCTGCACTTAAATGAATGTTTAACATTATCTGCAGAGTTTTCCGAGTTGAGCCTTTTAAACAACTCGGGAAGAAACTTTAATAGAGAGAGGCTCTCGGGCGATTAATTCCGAGACGTGGAAAGGTGGATGGGAATTCTTAATGTGAAAGGGTGTGCTTCATGTTCTATTTACTGAATAGTCCCTGTCCTGTGAAGTGTTTATAATTATTTAAATACAAATTACTTTTGAATACCTTATTTTTAAATATAGCGTATATATTGAATTGTCCCGGAAAAATAATTTTAACAAGACCTTCATTAGTAAATACAGAATATTTCAGGAGTTTGTTTAGGTAATAAGTATTATCAGTGTTATTCCAAAAAACTTAAATGCGTATTGAATATGTGCTTTAAACAGTTACATTTGAAATACACCGCGCTCGCTGAATGTTTGCCATCTTGTGCTTTAGTCTCGCTTTGGTTAGATTAGGCTAGACTTGTGAAAAAAGGATAACGCGAATATGCCTCGGGCGAGCGCGTTGCATTTAGCACGAAACCTTTTTAAAGCAAGTATTTAATACGTTTTTAACTTTTTTGTAATAACACTGTACTTATATGTTTTACTGTATGGGTTAATCAGAAATAGGTTATAAACTTTAACCGACGCAGTCAAAAATAGTTTAAAAGTGTTGCATATACCTTAGGAAGTAACTATTACAAAATTGCTATTAAAGAAAAGATAACCTATTATTAATTCAGATAAAACTGTAAAACAATTTTCAAGAGAGAACAAAATTGAAGGTACCAGCCAGTTTAAATATAAAACATTGAAAAAAAAAAACCATTTAACATGACATCAAATGCGTCCTGCACGCGTCTCACGTTTTCAGGCTAACTAATATCATAAATACGAATGCGAGTTTGTTTGTTTGTTACGACTTCACACCTAATCATCTAGCTACCTCAACTAATAATCATAAAATTGCATACATATTGCCAGGGGTACAGTGAAGTACGTAAAGATACTTTTCATCCAGAACATAGCTACCATTCTCCAGGGATAGTTCGAATATACTTTAATGCGAGAGAAAAATAACTTAATCTTTTTCTTCCTTTTTTCAGGACTATATGGGCTTCTTTACTCGAGCAAAGTTGCAAGCAAAAGTTAGTTTTTTATTTTAATTATTTAATGCCTCTTAATATAACGAAAAGGATATTTAAAAAACAATTGTACATACTTATAAGGTCACTGAATGGTTCTTGGCCATCGTTGCGCCTGTTGTCAAGTTCTAGAATATCTGACGAACAAATTACTTTTAATTCTTTATTTGCATTAGTCATATATTTTTTTTACATTCACATAGTATTGTGTGCGTGGAATTTTGTAATTTTTAACAAATTTGCCATATGTGTGTATAATAGACAAACAACAAACAAACATACAGTGAAAAAAGCGAGCCGAAAAAATTAGTTAATATTAAATACTTTGATATTAATAAGATTGGTTTATTACTTGAATTGAAAACTTTATTTTAGTTAATAAAACAATATCATTATATAACTTTTCTCCTATTACAAAACAGCCAAACTGTAAACACGAATACAAATTATTTAATACACAAATACTATATTTGAATCTAATACAAATCCCTCCAGACTCTCTAACTTTGCTCTAAATTTCTATTAGATTACAAATTGTTTGAATACTAAAGTTGCATATTAATTAAATCAAAACGTTAAATAAAAATATATTCGATTGTTAACATACGGTGAGTGATGCAGGTAGGTATTGTTTGCCGGCGTCATTTTCCGGGAACTCGTTCCATACTATTGTGCTGCACTTTATTGAATTTGATTTACGTGCCAATTTTTGTAGGCTTCGGTTTTTATTAACTGACCTCGGCGCCGATGTAAACTTAATTGAATCCGCCAACAAAAGGCATCGAATGAAAAGAGCGTCCAGCGGTGTGCGATGCAGATTATAATAGGTTTTCCGAATATGCATGGGTTTTAAGTTATTCGATATTTCATATTTGCACGGCGGTTGGACTATTGTGCGTTCTGTATTTAACAATTTGTCGCTGTTTTTGTTTACCGAATGCTGGTCTTGCTTAATTTTCATTATGTACGGAGCATCGATCTTGGATGCGCTTGGAATTTGTTGGTAATTGTTAATATGGTTACCGTTTGTACGGTTCGGCAATATTAATAAAAGTACTATAAATAACTCCTAATATTTATACCATTATATATTGTAGTAAATTTGTTCCAGCTACTTGAACTCCGTCACAAGTGTTGCATGATCATGATGATTTTCCGTAAGCTAAAGATGTATGCTAGAGGATTTTTGCCTATAAAAAATATTACGTTCTAATTATATTATATGCAAAATTTTATTGTAAGCGGTTATTGGCTTTGCTAGTAGATACATTTTAGATATGCTGGATCTAGTAAAAGACCAATATAATTTAAATACTAGAAACAGCGACAAATCGGTCATTCCATGCTTCAGACTCACTCACAGTTTTTAGGTTTAAAACCTAAACAAAGTCCCAAAACACATTACCAATTTGCCGGATAGTGTGTTCAAGAACTATGTCAAGCGGGCTTTAACATCTAAAGGCTTATTTATTTATAGGATAGATCAATATGTGAACGATTGTGATGTATAGAAATGACGCCCTTCTCTGTGCATCCACTAAAAACGAATGTAACTGTTTATGCTTTGTAAAAACATATAACATAAAGAGATAAAGTAGATCGAGTTTCTTGTTGGTTCTTCTCGATGATTGGTTTATTTTCTGAACCGGTGGTAGCTTTGACGTTCATAAGCGCATTTTCAGAGCCTAAATTGAATGAACGATATTTTGATTTAATTTGTATTAGATAACGGATAGTTCATAGTAATGTTTAGGCTACAAGTTGACTAAGTCTTAAAATAAATTAGGTATCTAATAAATTTACATTTTATAATGATATTTTAAGAATTGTATTCAAATGAAGTAGAAATATACGATGCAAGTTTCTTAGTCTGGCATCACGGAACACCTGCAAAAAGGTTGAAATCAACGGATTGGATTTACATATTATGTTATTATAAAATTTAACTTACAATTTGACCAGTTAAATTCAAAGGGCATGTAAGGTATGGAACTTAAGTCATGTTAAAAATATGGTAGAGCCACGCTGAAGCAATTACTGCTTTCAGCATGAATGGGTCGTCTCGTCCGGGGTAGTACCACCCCTCTCACATAAAACCGACGTGAAATAACAGTGCTTGCATTGTTGTGTTTCGTTCGGTCAGTGAGAGCGCTGGAGGGCCACCTCCCTTCCTCTTTCCTTCTTTTCCTTTCCTTCCCCTCCCCCTCTCTTATATACAGGCTGGCAACGCACTTGCGACTTCCCTAATGTCGCTAGTGTCTATGGACGGTGGTGATCACTTAACATCACGTGACCCACCAGTTTGTTTGCCTCCTTTGATATAAGAAAAATGTTAAAAATATTGAATTTAAGTTGAAAAAGGTTATTGGAACGTAAGAGTAAAACGAAGGATGGCGGAACGTATTTGACATTTACATGTACGTATGTATATGTTGTGTGCCATTCCAGCAGTAGTGTGAGTAAGGTATAGTTTAATTAATTTAATGTGTTTTGAACGATTTAAAAAATAAATAGCTGTACTTCGCCTCCATATAAATCTTAACTATGCAAAATTTTACGTTCATCCGTTCGCGTAATTCGCAGAAAAAGGGGTACAAAGTTTTCGCTTCACTTATTAATATATAGATTATGCGCAAGAATGAATTGACATCTATATTATATCGGCTACCGGTCAAAAATATTGATGAGGGCTGTAATATACAATGTATGATGGTAGCGATCAAGCTAGAGCTAATTACCATGTCCCATCGCTTCGCAGCGTTATTTTATAGCCTTATAATTATATTAGTTCTCTTAGAGATAACACATAAATACAAATAAATTAAAAGACAATTGTTCGAAGTTATCTGTCGCAAATGGCAATAATACCACATTTTGTTTCCATACAAACTGTTTTTTTTTTTTTTTTTTTTTTTTTTCTCGAACTGACTACGCTATTGACCTGGCAAGGTCTTTACAGCTTCACCGGACTACACAACATTAGCTTTCCTTCAAATGTAATTCTGCAACAAAAGCGAAATTATTCGCTGAAAAGCCGTAATCTGAGTTAATTATCTTAAATTCGGCCGTATTTAATGTCGTTTCAAAACGAGTTTTCACAATTTGAGCCGAGTCAAAAGAGCTTTCCAAAGGAATCGCAAACACAATTAGGAGCAAGTTGTTGTTTGCCGAAAATGTCAGAAAGAGTGTGCATGACATGTCGCTCTTGGCGCATCGTAATGTTACTCAAATTTGCCAATACTTATTTATACACTTTGATCATATAATCAAAGTGTATAAATACAACTATAGTAAAGATTGTTTGAGACTTACTGAAAATGAAATCCATAACGCTAAATTCAGAATAGGTTATGAACTTATCAAAATCAATCTACCAAAGTTTCTGCTATCTTTTTGTCTACCAAATTAGATTTTGAAATTTATTAATTTAAATAAATATATAATTATACCGTTCTTCGAGGAAATAAATAACTTTCCTCAAAAACGCTAAACAAAATTCTTGTAGAATTAGTGAATAAATATTTTTAAGCTTTACTTTATCAGTGAATATACAAATTTAAGAAATTGAAATCATTTTCTATTGATGAAAAGAGAAAAATTATAGGTATTTCATCTATTTCAGTTATTTTAGACTTTTCAAAAAGTTATTCAAAGGATTAATGACGTTTTGTTTTCTCTTTAAAATTTTCAGATATTTTGCGTAGAAAAAAAATATTAAAACGTATTACTTAGAATTATACATGAACTATTCTGAGATTATAAAGAGAAATGTTACCAATAGACATCAGTTTTATACAGCTAAAAAAGTATGTATTTGTGTGTACTTATGTACACGCGTCAGAAGTTATACTTCTTTGGTGTTACAAGATAAAAATCTTTTCAAAAATTTTATCTTTCGCCTTATTCTACGTTTGTAGAAAAAACGACACTAACAATAGAAAAAGGTATTTAATACATTGAAAGTTTTTTTCGAAATGACTACGCTATTGACCCAGCAAGGTCTTAACAGTTTCATCGGACTACAAAATACATTGAAAGTTTTAATTCAAAAAAATACAAACAACAAATACAAAGAAACAAAATGTTGACCATAGCTAACTTCAGGGTGTCGGTTTTTCGTGACGGCGTGCACGCGCATCGTAAAAAATTACTCTCATTATTTTTCCCCAACGCGCCAAAAGAAGTATAAGATTTAATAAGGGTGATACTCATCAGTAAATTTATTAATATTTTTTATAGAAATAGCTAGTTGTGGATTTATAACCGAGGAGTATGGTAGCCGCTAAGATCGTTATTATGATTGTGCCCTATAGAGAGATACAGAATCAAATCAGTTGGAACAATGGTGACGCAATTAAACCCGCGAGGGGAAATGTCTTGACAAGAACCGCGAACCACTTCACTTTAGGGGTAAAGATTTACAAAGTTTAAAAATGTTAGTTACCCTTTGATTTTAAATATGTCAATTTTTTATTGATTTTTAATAAACAAGGTATGTATTATACTGTTTTTTTTTTCTTCAGCTTCTTATATTCTGCAGACTCTTGGTCCGCACCTTTTTTTACTTACGTGTAATATCTTGTATACATAAAAAATCGTATCCGTGAACAAATTTGTTTTTTTTTTTTTTAATTCGTTTATTTAATTATTAACTATTTTTGGTTTATTGACGTTATTGTTTTTATAACAGTTGCATTTTTATTTTTATGGCCATCCTTAGGTTGTAATCTACAATATCCTGTGCCGGAAGATTCACGGCCTGATGGATGAATGTATTATGCTGTTATTAGGTATAAATAAGCGTTACAGAAAATCGAATGTGTTGTTGAATATTTTCAATTAAAAAAAAGTGTGTACATATATGTAACTTATAATTTTTCTTTATGTGTATTATTGCCGCACGCTAATTTTGAACGTGGAATAATAGAAGTTCACCTGGATACAATACAAATACAAGTTTTGTAAATTATGAAGGCATTGAAAACCAGAATTGTAACTGAATTGAAGTAAAACTCTTGGCATTGTCGAGACTGCAAATCTTCGTTCGAATACGGACTGTTTACTTCTTTGCCCCTTTGTTTCAGTCGTAACGAGCAGAAAAAGGGCCCATTCAGAACATCCGAACCTAATTACCCTACCCTCTCTAACAAAGGAGGGCTTCTAATTAACGATATTATGTCAAATAATTTGTTTGAGCCGGCGTCTTACTCGGTTAGTCGCGGATTGGATTAAGTTTGCTTTTGGTCGGGTACGTTTGTTTTGTAAAGAAAAGCTGTTCACCCGGAATAATTCTAAAGGAACCGATGAATTTACAATGAATCCATATTTTTCTTGACTTATTAAAACAAAGTTAATCGTGTACTTCTATAGCGAATTGAAATACTTAATATTTCCAATATTGGTTTGTATTTATTACATTACGTATTTTAAAGACTCCGAGTGATTTCTTATTATTTACATCTAATCGTTTAAATTAATATCTAAATCAAACAACGTAATAAGTAAACTGCATTATATTTAGTGTCTGTTTACGTTATCATTTAAAATACAAATAAAGTACTTATAACAGAAATTAATAAAGATAAAATTGTGCCTATGCATACTTGTATCTATACTCGGTTCCTTTTTAAAAGCAAAGTTTTATAACTCCAATGTATTATTTTAATTTTGACACGTGGTTTAACTATTCGGAATTGATACAATTAATAATATAAGCCTAAATAACTAAAACATATCCAGCGTATTTGTAATACTGGTATAATGATATGCAATGATGAATATGTCGCATCGTTACACGCCATTCTGCTTTAGCAACGTCAGCTGCGCATTAGCAATCTGTCATTGTTAACAACGCATTTGTCATTACATATGGATATTATTAATTGGATTATTGCAATTAGTAAGCCTTTATACACAGCGTTCAACTTATAGTGTTATGTCATATGTAAATTTATTTATGAAATATCTTGACGTAGGTATCTAAAATTCATACTCTATCCTTGTAAGACCCAATGTAAAAGCTGTGGTACAAATTATTATAACGTGTACCATTCAATGCCCAAGTTTGAAAAAGAAATCATATCCTAGAACTGGGCGTGTACAAATATGATGTACATTCAAAGATTCACACGAACTCGTAATTTCACTTAATACCTACTGTGATTTATGCCATATTATTCAATAAAAAATTGTCTAAAGATGATCTTTCATTTAAAACTTAGGATCATCTAAACGCATAATGTACATTTAAATGACCAAAAAACAAAAAATATTGCTTGTTTTTCACTTAAAAAAGATTAAAATGCGTGCCTGGAACATGTAAAACAATATTAAACACACAGACAACTCATGTCGCTCACTACAGCTTGGGCCTTAGGATGCTCCAACAGGGAGCTTTGTTTCGAGTGGGCTAAGTCGGTCGCTCGAGGCTGCATTTTAGTATGAGCCCAATGTAAAGGTGTAATATAGACAGCTGTTTAAAACTGATTCTAACGCGTTTGATTCGAATTTCCATTAAACTTCCTAATAAAACAATAAATAAAATACCATAGACTTATTATACTTAACTTAACTATATTTACTGTAGTAATCAACCTTCTTCACTGAATACCTCTATTATCAAATTGTAGCCCCATTTTTACAACTAAATATTTTAAATAACCTCTAAATTCATACTCTGTGTTGTAATTTATGACGTTATTTACATTTACATTACTTGCGTACAATAAACAAGTGTGTACTACGCAAGATGTCACAAATATTACGCAATAAGCACTTAAATAACGAAAGAGTATGAATAAAATATAAATGTTATGAGATAGCACTAAGATCCAAAGCACATATTAAGATCCAGCCAAAAACGCGCACGAATTGTTAGGTGATTTAATACCTAATGCGCGCGTAGCGAGCGAGAGGCGCTGACAAAATCATCAGTCTAATACTTGAAATAATATAATAAACTGAATAGTGTGTGTGAAGTAGCTGTATATAAAACAAATCTAAAGGAACTTTGTAAACAAAAAAAAAATATTATCTGTAAAGTCGGTTTACGGACAATAATTTTAAGTGCTAACGTCGCAAGAAAAGACGCAGACGGCTCGGTCGTGACCGCGTTCGAGGTCGTCCGCGAGCCCGCTGCTCCGACATACGCGACGATGCGCATGTCAAGCGCTCCCTCGTCCGCTCCGCCTCTTGCGTCGAGCCGACGATCCACAAAAGGCCCTTCTCAGGGCCAACCAGACCGCCACCCGACGACCCCTAGCCAGCCTACGGATCCCGACACCGCTTCAACGATCACCACCGCTTCGCCTACAGGACTCCGCACCTCCGTGCCTGCTCCTCCAACGCCGACTCCGGATGCGCGTCAGCCGCTGACCGGTGGGGCATCCGCTGCGACGGAAGCGTACGAGAGTTCTCACTCTCGTCCAGCTAATTTTAGCTGGGGCTCTGTCGCAGGGGATGCTTCGCTGGATGGCGCTATTCCTGCGCGTCCAGGAAGCCGCAGCAGAGGGAAAGCCTCCTTCCCCGGCCGATTCAGCCGCGCTCGCAAGCGCAGCCCGCGGAAAGCTCGCGCCGCCCGCGTACTCTGACGCGCCGACTAGCCCGCTCGGTCGAGCGCTGCGCCGCAAGCGCAGCGAACCCGAAGCTGGGTCCGTGTCCGATCGCGCGCTGACATCGCCTGCCTCATCAGAAGCACCTCCAGCTACGAAGAAAGCCTGCATCACACCACTCGCGCAGACGTCACAGACTCGCGTGAAACCCGATACCCCAGCGGCGCCGGTAGTGCGCGCACTCGCACCCGCCCCCGCTCCGCCGCGAAAGGTTGCCCGCGAGCAGCCTACTTACTCGTCGACTCTAGCGCGCGATCCGCGTACCAAGTCGGTCGACAGCCCGCGGAACCCTAATTCGCACCCTCCGCGCGACAGTGCTGCCGCCGCGGAAACTCGCGACACACCTGCCTCTCCCGACGCGAAAGGTCCGCGCTACCCGCCGATTGTGTTCGAGTCCACCCACGACTGGGTTAGGTTACTCCCACAACTGGCGGAACAGTTGGGGCGTGGGCCCAACGTCCGCGCCTACGGAAACGGGGTGCGGTTTATTCCCGAAGACATCGAAGAGCACCACACAACATTGAAATTCCTAGAGAAGCTAGAGGGGGCGAGTTGGTTCACCTACACCCCGCCCTCTCAACAAGGCCTGAAGGTGGCTATACGAGGCCTTCCCAGAAGAATTCTTCCTGAGGACGTCATCGGAGCACTCCGGAGAGAGGGCTTCGTGGCGGATTATGTCCGGGAAATCAACGGCCGGCGCGGTAGACCTGGGTGCATTTACTACGCCGTGCTCAAGAGGACGCCCGGGCTAATACCCGCGATATACAACGTTTCGACGCTATTGTGCATGCCAGCCATTACAATTGAAGCCTGGAGGGGAGAACGCCGGCTAGCGCAGTGTTTCCGCTGCCAGCAGTTCAGGCACTCCTCTCTGCAATGTCACAGACCGATCGCCTGTGTGCGGTGCGGCGGCCCACACGCCGCCCGCCAATGTGAACGCCCGAAAGAAGAGCCGGCGACCTGTGCCAACTGCGCGGGCGCCCATACTTCAAACAACAAGCGATGCCCTGTGTTCAAGCGAGAACTCCGGAACATCCGCGCAGGTACCGTGGCCCGGACTACAGCCGGGAGACCCACGCAAGCCAGAGTGGCCCCAAGGGCGGTTGAGGAGACGGTGGCGGCCAACCTTATGGCGCCCGCCAACGATTCTCCTGCTAGGGGTCCAAAGAGAAGCAGGAGGAGGAGGAAGAGAGGCCCTAAAGAAGAGCAGGGACAGCCACACGAAGCCCAAGAGCAGCCCCAAACAGATTACGCCCGGTTCGGGGCGCTACTAGAAGGCCTTAAAGCCCTAGCAGAGGCCCACGAAGCGTGACTTAAGACTGCCACCCCGAGCAAAGTCCACGAGCTGGAAGCCGAACAAAGGGATGAAATGAATGCCAGATTACAAGAGGTCCGCGAAGTAGGCGACCGACTAAGACTGCATGTCGAGGCGCCACGATGAAAGCCCAGAAAAATATCCACAAGGATTTATAGAGACGCCTACGAATGAAGGAGGTTGACGCTGGTGCTGCCCCGGAGCGAGATGACAACCGCACCTGAGAGAGAAGCCTAAGTGTGAGAGAGACCGCCGATGACCGGGCTCAAACGACAAGACAAACCACAGGGGCAGACCGTCTAAAGACGGCCACCCCCGCACAGAAGACACTCCCGTCGTTACGGGAGGAGAGCGATGCTTCAGCAAAAGGGGCCTCCCTGAAGCTGACCCCCCCGCACGCCCCCACAAGGGTGGGCGAGAGGATGTCCCGACGGAAAAGACGCGTCGGCCCAAGGAATGGAAGAGAGATAGATGCATCACAAGCCGAACGCTTAGGCCGATCGCGTCTCTCTACGCTCTCACTTGCACGCTCGGTTCAGGTGGAACGTGACAATGAGTCATGCTTTTTCGTGCAACCGACGTTAATCGATTTATAAGACGTTATCACGTCAAAAAATATATTCATGAAATGGTATATTAATTTGTACAGCTTTAATGAACACAGCTTAATACTACTACTGTAATCACAGTTTTGGACAAAACACTCTTTGTTGAGATTAAAAAAATGTAAAAACATTAGAGACGTAAGGTAAGCTAAACTTCCATGTGTTTCATAAGCTGTATGGTTGTGTTTTATAAAGCAAGTCCGTTGTGAAGTCAATTTCATACATTTTGACAATTATCTAAATACTATTTTTAGTTTAATTGTTATTGATAGAATCGTAATAATTGTGATCATGTATAAGCAGCACCATTTTGTTTATTTTTAAGGGTTATACATTATATAATTTTATTTGGAAATAAACGATTACTAGGTGAAGATAAAATAGCATTTAAAATTATATTTCCGTTTATTTATAGGAGATCCTAGAAATATTCAGTTAAATTTGAATTGTCTCATACAATAGTGTAATGTTCATGCTTAATTCTTCCAGTGGTCTCTCGGCTCCGACGGGTTGGATTAGCAGACATTTGAATTCAGAACCAACGCGTTTCCTCACTAATTGAGTTAATATTTGGTTATCGGCGGTGCGCACTCGGCCCTCACAACTAATCCTAACGAATTAATGACGCAAATTTATCATTATTAATGCTCACGTGATCCGGATCACACCTGATTTTGTACGGAGTTTTCGCACTTGTCTCACTTCTATTAAGGTACCTACGCTGAGGTACTTGTAATTTATGTTTTTAATCATTCTGTTGGAGTTTAACCACCTAACTATATTGCGTGTATCTCAATTTATGCGTTATTTTATTTTTAATTTATTGTAATCTGTTTAGTCCATGTTAAAAACGTAGTATAATAAAAGTACTTAATTATTAACTTTGTAGTCTTCTGTGCGTGAAGTTTTGCTGTCAGTTTAAACTAATTTGTCACGTAGTTTTCCCATGCACAAATAAACAAACAGAGAAGATTTTAATGCTACATATTTGTAAGCTATGCTAATAGTTACAATTTCTAATTCATTAAAAATCACTATAAAATGGATACCAACATTTATTCGGGATAAAGAGATAAGAAAGAGCATCGATAAAAACGCTCTAATGATGAATGAATTAATTAAGTTTCTATGAATTGCATGGATATTTTTTTAAGTATGAACATATTATGATATATGAAAATTAGTTATTATTATGCAAAAATAAGTTTCTGATGCACAAAGTAATGAATCATTTTCATATAAACACATTCTGTATAAATATTCTGTGTCCGATCGGTTCGACTGTTTTACGAGGTTGGCGCCGTTTATTCGCACATTCTGCCCAGTTACGGTTTTATGATATTTTTTATAGCGGCGATAGCTTATACTTTCGCTGGGTGAAGGGCTTAACCGGTGACGATTAAAATAGGTGGATAATCAAAGGGATTGAGTGCTTTCAATCTATCTAATCATTTATGCTCGATATTGCATGTCAATATGGTTTGTAATTTAAAGTCAATAATTGAATTAATAAAAAATACCAACATTCATTATATGTGTATGTATATAATACGTCAATATATTATTTATCTTTCGATATAATACTTTTGTATTGATGCGTGTTCATACAAACAAACAGATATTTCTAAAAATCATTAAAATGACATTATTACTTACTCCGATACAAAAAAAAATCCCAAAAATCTAAAAAGTACAGACACATTCGATTTACATTGTAATGTGTCTGTATGTGTAGGTATAGATTGTTATTATACACTATATATAAACACACACAAACATATAATAAAATTTTAACGTAAACATTTGTGGCGAATAGATTATAGACAGTTGTATTTATTTTTATATTTATCCAAAAAAAAATGTTATTCCAAGTAATCATAAACTGTAGTTTTTAAAAATGTGGGTATACTGCATAACACTATCTATTCCATTATAGATATATTAAGGCATATTCGATGTAGTAATTAGAATTTTTATCTTGGGAAATTTTACAAACAGTTACGGACACAAAGTATACTATTACATGGAAGAATAATTTGTGGATTCGACGCCAGAACACTACATGGAGTTGTAACGAAAATATTGCCTATACCCAGCCGTATGTTTACGTAACCAAAGGCTTGTATGGAAGACATTAAATTGTTTGTTAACTCACTATTGATTAGTATTTGTAAAACAGTATTGTTTCTTTAGAGCCATAGCGGACATCTGGGAGAGCTTTATAGTGACACTTTTAGGTTAACCTTGATTTATAGGCTTTATTGGGCTTTTACATTAAGAAAAGATTATGAACACACTACAGATTGGAAAGTTTTGTGCGATAATCCGTTATTGATTGTGCGCTATATACGTAGTACATAATAACGTCACGTCTAACCCCGCTGGTTAATTAATGACTGATTAGTGCACAATTATCCGAGTGATTCGCTGATAACATGACGGAACTGTATTAAATGTTTATATTGTACACCTAATATGACTATGATAGATGAATTAATCTTGAGTTCACTCTTGAATGATTATTGATAGGACATACTAAAAAGTAATTCTGTATTTGGGAATATTCGAGGTTCGAGGATTCGATTTGAGGTACATGGGATTTATTCTCTGTATATGGGTATAGAATGTTTTTTTAAAGATTTAACAAGTATCTTAACTATTGCACATACAAAAAAAAACATTCCTAGGAGATATACCATGACTGTTTGAGATATAAAATATGTAACGTCAGTAAGTAAACAACAAACTCTTTTCGCTTTCAATCGATCCTGTCTCTTATGAAGATCAAAATACTCTATTTAATTTTTTGAGGTTTGGATACCAGAAACGTTAGATTATGTGTGTGTACTTATTTACACGCGTTAGAAGTTATACTTATTTAGCGTAACAAGATAAAAATCTTTAAAAAATTTTTATCTTTCGCCTTATTCTATGTTTGTAGAAAAAACGACACTAACAATAGAAAAGTATGTTTTAAATTGAAAGTTTTAATACAAAGAAATACAAACAACAAATACAAAGATACAAAATGTTCACGCTAACTTCAGGGTGTCGGTTTTTCGTGACGGTGTGCGCACGCATCATAATAACTCCAGAGTGTTACTATTTGTGAGACGGTGTGCGCGCGCATTGTAAAATTTACTCTCATCATTTTTCCCTAACGCACCAAAAGAAGTATAACTTCAAAGATTAATAAATTTTGTTACGGTCACTATAACATGACATGATTAATTGGCATGCTGTTATGTATTACATTATATTATTAATACATTCTTCATTGAGTTTCTAAAGACAACTGGTTTGTTTTACAAGATACCTCTACAAACTGTTACATTTAATTAAACGTATGTTCTAAAATCAATCCGTTGACTTTAAAAACTGAATGAAGGATGTTAAGTTAATCACATATAATACGTAGCACATGCCTAATTATCTTGTCACGGAGAAAGTGTTTATGCAATCCATTTTATAATAACCCGTCACTAGATAATGCCTAGCTGCATTTTATTGTTATTAAAGAAATCGCTAAGGGCAGCTAGTCGTATATTTAACAATAATATAAGAAATGGTTTAGAAATAAAATCAAAAATGCTTTATTCAATTTAGGCCTTGATAAACGTTAAAGCTAACAACAGTTCGGAAAACAACCCAGACATCGAGAAGAGAACATTTTTTTTATAACGTGGCGAAATCCCTTAGGAATATCTACCATCCTGGGAGAGAGTGTGAGCTTTGTCCGACTCGCACGGACTAAAACCCTACTGTGTACCGCAGACCATTTTGTTGGGGCTGCATGAGATCGTTCATTGCTAATCACCTTAGGTAGCCGCCCAAACCATCCGCTCGGCGGAAATTGACCGCGATGGTCCTACCTAATAGGGAGATAAACTGGGTATACACCAGCTGCATCTCCTCGTCAATCTGACCTGTGCAATGAGGAGATAACACCCCCGGTCCATCCCCTCAGGTCCTGCTACGGTGGCGGGAGGGGTTGGGCCAATCATCGCCTCCTGCCACCGATACTCCGTTGGCAGATAGAACCACTTACAGGCCCTACCTCGCAGGTCCTTTCCACTAACTACGTCTGCGAGATGACCTCTTTGTGGAAGGAGACCATAACACTCTATGGAGTGTGCTGTGCGCTACCGAGCATGGTCGAAACTACACTTGGCAGCGACAAGTCCCTAGTCCCCCTTACCGCCACAGCCAGAATGCGGCGCTGTCTCTCCCACGCAGCACACTCAGATAGACCTGTGCTGCGCGTCAAGAAGACAACCTACGCGTTTAGTGGTAAGGAATAAACCAAGGCTGCAGTAGGACGAAAATATATCTAATTGCTTTACACGACTTTTCAGTCCTGATTATGATAGTCATTTGTTCTAGGTATATTTCTATGGAATATAAATATTCGAACATTTAATACATATGTTTATATTCAGTTGTTATTTTACCAACAAAGGAGGTCAATGCCTAAATTAATGTGTAGCCAGCATATTAATTAATTCAGGAACAACAGATGGATTACGAAAGCGGATGAAACATTTGAATTTGTTTATCGCACGACGGCAGTGCTAATGTCGTCATACGGTTCGTTGCACTCCAACTGGGCTCCTTGGATCTTCTGTTTATGATTTACCTATTTAATTTTGTTCATAAGCTTCATAATCGAGTAACTGTAGTTACATATTACATTGTTACATACATTTTAACTGTGATGCAAAACTCTTTTTAATTATTTTTTTCTTATTCCACATATACTATTGTATTGAGGGCGATGAGGCTTCCTTCGTGTTTAAAAAAATAAGAATGAAATATGTCTAGATAAAAAGGATTAAAATTAAAATATGATCTCCGAACAAAATTACCTCCACATAGTTAGCTATGTTGAATTTAAGAACCCACTTATACCTATATTTACATGAATTGCTTTTTAAAAATTAGGCAGCAAAAATATCTAAAAATCACTTTTGCTCCTCGTTTCTCTCGTATTAATGTATATTTAACCTATTTCTTAAGAACAGATCTTCGTACCTTGAAACTTGAAAGAAAGATGTATTATCTCCTTTTCGGTGCCGCTCACAGCGTGTATGTAAGCATTTCATTACGATCGCTTGAGCAGTTATGGTGTGAAAACGTATCAAACAAATACATTTGCATATAATTACGATAACAATTCTCATATTAAACATCGTAAATTATTGTGAAGGTGACTACCATAAATATACTATTCCGTAATAAGTATTGATTGACAGTTACTGACTTCATGTCAGACCTTAATATTTGGGAATCCGTAATTCAAATATTTATTAACTCAGCGTTTATTAAAGCTCGATATAAACAAAATTGGCATCACTGCGAGGTAACTCCCAAAAGATAAATTTTCGGATCCGACCTGCGGATGCGTAATTCGCTCGGTTCAGATCAGTGACGCATCGGCTTAGGCGGACCCGCTCATAAATCAACTGCCACTCGTTTGGTTAATTGTCTTTACGAAGAATGGAGCCATTTATAAAATACTGCTCACCTGATATCCTCAATTGTCTAGTAAAAACAAAGAACTTGGAAATGAAATTTTATTATTTATATTTATTTTTGATTATTTTATATTTTATACTACTTTTTGCTCGAAGCTTTGTCGATGAGTGGCATCGATCTATGCCTCGGAATCAATACATTTTTCATGGATAAAAAGTAAAGCTACCCTATTTTGTACGTAACCCTGACAATGTAAACTTAAAATTTCATGGTGTTCAGTTGAGTAGATAAGGTATGAAAATGTTAAAAACAAATAAACATCAGTTGTATAAAAATGGTAGTAAGGATTTTAAAATGTTCATGTAAACTGAAAGAATTAGAAGTGTTAGAATAATTAAATCGGAAACAATACACTACAATATACACAATTGTATACGTACCGACGAATAGACAAATGTAGCCCTGCCACACATCTGAATAAACTATGAAAAAAATATATACTGAGAGGTGCATCGGGTGTGATAATTTAATATGTGTTTTCCTAAAAGAAATTAAAAGGAAAACTAGATTTCAACGATAATAAACATACCGGGTTAAAATACATTTACGATCCATTCAAGTGATTCCAGAAGTAAAATGAAATATCAAAATCGGAGTAATAGTTTAACAGAAGTATTACGAGTATAGGGACAGATAAGTTTATCTCTCTCTACATATAAATAATAATTAATTGTTCAATGAGTGTAAGCGCACCATTTTAGAACGCCTGCACCTATTTGCTGTTTGGCTGATTCTTTTTTGCTTTGTTCGTAAGTGTCAGGAAAGGAAAAAAAATGCATTAAAGATCGTACTGAAAAGTAAAAAAAATGTATTAAAAGTCTCCATATAGTAAGTAGCACGAGAGAGATAAAAATTGTTGGGAGATCTTCAAAAATATTAACAGAATTTACAAATCAATTTATTTAATTACACGGTCGTTTAATGACTTTACTATGAATTTATATCCTTGAAAAAATGACAACAATTATTCTTTGTAGTTTAGGTATTTAGTCACAACGTTTGAACGTTATTTTAGTAGAGGCAAAATGTTTACTGAAATAATTTGAGTCATCTCACCTTACATCAAAGGCGCTCGACGGAATGGGGACGATCTCCACTGTAATTCTTGCAAAGGGTTGAAATACCAGTTGGAAGGCATACGACACCCGGTTACTGTAAGGTAATCGGTAGTTAACATCTGATAATATTAACGCTCAATAAATTATATTCTGAATGGTTTTAACTAAAATTTTGCATACCTACACGTCGTCAGTAGAATGGGAATGGACTAAAGTTACTTTTTATTCATAAAAATTTACTGTTTCCAAGAGATAGATCTGAATTACATTAATACCAGCAAAGCCGCGTGTAAAAGCCAGTAACAAATATTTCATGCGGTCTGCTTAAAACTATATCGGTGTTATTATAAAGAGATAAATACGTATTAAATACTTTCTTTAAAAAGTTCCATATTAAATGCAACTCGCTCGCCCGAGGCAAGTTCGCGTTATCTTTTTTTCGCAAGTCTAACCTAATTTAACCAAAGTGAGACAAAAGAGCAACATAGCGAATATTCAGCGAGCGCGGTTCATTTAAAACCTAACCTTTTTAGAACAAGTGTTGAATACGTATTTAACTTTTTTGTAATAACACCGATTATTACAAATTTTGGTAATGTTTTAATTTTTAATATTTTTTATAGTAGCGTAGATAGTTAGAATCTTTAACAAATTATGTATAAACTAAATAGTATAGGCATTCATATTTCGGCTCTTTTAGGCAATGATCGGTTTCCGTCGGGCGGCTAAAACAACCTCGTCTTCTATTTTTTATCGTAATACATTGCCCGCTTGAACTATTGCACCATTTTAGTTGAGTGTCCTCTTTTGAATGAACAAATATGTTATGTCTATTCCAAGCGACGGATTTATTATAGTTGACGACCTCATTATATACATTTTCGGTTCCTATTAAATCGTGTACATTGTTCCTAAAGACGTATTATTTTAAAAATGAGTTCATAATGAATTTAACAAATACAAATAACATTTTTTTTTTATGTTTTCTAAATTATATGGCATTAGCATCCTAAATTTAAAGTTCTTTTTTCTGCAGACTCTTAGTCCACGCCTTTTTCTAATATCGTTCGTTGTATTACTGCGAATTCGTATTAAGTGTAGGGAATTTAAAGTTTTGTGTTATTATGATTAATGTTTAAAATGTTGTTGGATGCCATCCAATTAATAGATGTATCTTTGTTCAAAATGTTCACTTCTATTATTATAGTTTTGGAACGAAGTTCCTTACGGCAGGCTTGGAGGACATAGGGATTTTGCTGCGCGACCGAACTGAAAAGAATGTGATAGTAAAACCGTAACGAAAAGTGCGTGGAATAAAACCGTTAAATGAGACATGCGCAGGCGTGACAGTCGTATACATGAGCGAGTAGTGTATAATACCTTTCTCTTTCTCCTTTTTTGTAATTATTTCTATTTTTATGTACTTTTATGTTATCAAACAAAAATAAAGAGACATATTTTGTTATTTTAATTGATAATTTGAATTACGATTACATAAAATTGAGCACGATTTTTTTTTTTGCAAATTGTGTCGATTCTACATTAGCCGAAGGAACTTCGTTCCTACCTGGTGTCCCACGACACAACATTCTTTTTTGTATCGTGAAATGTCAGCGAGGTATATAATTTTTTTTAAATTAAGAATATGAAAAAAATTAACACCTATTTCACAACTTTAAACAGATTACATACCAGTATCATACCTAATTCCTTAGTTATGGTATAAGCGTGCAAAGCGGCATGCTATGTTAACAATTTTCTCAAAGAGATTCCTTTCATAACAACTTTGTAACGCTTTGATAACTCCTTAAGTTCCTTATTATTTTATTTAAAATAATTTAAGACACTTTATAGTATTTTATAAATATTGTCGATGGGTGGAAAAAGTAGGTAACTATATATATAAAACTGAGATAATGTAATACTAGCTTTCTCCCGCAGCTTCCCATCCATTTGGCCCATCTTTCGGGAATAGTACTTTTAGTGAAAGCCTTCTTCTATACATATTCTATTTTTTTCTACTTTTGACAATGCGTGTGCTGAAATTAATGAAAATCGGTTAAGTAGTTCATTTATGAGAGTTTAACAAACTTACATTCATATTAATAATGTTAGATAGAATTAGGAGTATTATTTAATTAAGATTATTTATCTAACAGTAGAAAATATAAAACCCTGGGTCAACTAAAGTATATAATTCCCTTTTTGTCATAATTTTTTTGGAACTGAATTTGGAATAGAAAAATGCTCAGAAGAAATTGTGGGAAATTATATGAAGAAAATAATTGTAAACATAATTATTAAAATAAACACAAAACTAATTTATATGGAAGGTAAGTACGTCATCTAGATTAGCATTTCTTGTTGTATTTTTTTTAATTAGACTTTGCTGTGAAGATGTTTCTGGATAGCATATGTTTCAGGCAGTATTGATAAATGTATACAAATATATTGGTAATTTGTAGATGTGTATGATATATACAATTAGGCTGTGACAACCGTGACTTCTTCTGTGTAGTCTTGCCCATGCGCAACACACCGATTGCCCCAGTTTTGCACAGCAAGAAATTACATATCGCAGAACGCGTAGTAGTCATAATTATATCTTTTAATTTAAAAACTTTATATTAAATGAAGATGTGTCTAGGAAGTATACCTATAGATATCACTAAAATATTTACAATTTCAATAATCTATTGTAGTATATATTATCTACATTTGCTCTAAATCAGACTTTTAGAGTAAAATTGTTTGTTGTCCAGATTAGATAAAAAAAAAACATTTTATATGAATATTTATATAATCATTACTACTAAAAACAGACGCACCTAAATTTACTCTAAAAAAATCATAAAAAAGTATGATTTTTTTTACTATTTATGAAGTTCCTAAGTACATAAATACAATGTTATTTTATTTAACCAGATTAATTTACTTAGACAAATTTAAACTCGTATCGAAGGTAACAAATTACTTAATAAAGTATCCTTAACGATTATTCAGTTGCTCCGCCTACCTGTCACGCGTTTTTCGAGCTTACTGGGAGGAGTTTTTGGTAGGCGGTTGTTGTTGTGGGCGGATAACGCCCACCCAACGCCCCGCCCACCGTCTACCAGTTCAGTCACCATCTGAACGTCGCGTCGGATGACACTCTCGTCTTGTATAACATCGACATAAAAAAACTGAACATTGTATCATAAAGCAAGAATTTAACCCACGCTCTTTAGATATTTGCTTACAATAACTTAGTAATATTTAATTTTTGTCAATAACATATTTTGTATCTAAAATTTGAATTTGATTACTTTTCTCTGCATACTGAATCTCTAATTACTTTCGCAAATTTGTAACATTAAATCCAAGTATTCTATAACTCTCTATTACATATACTAACAAATGGCCACGACTTCTTTTCTCTTAAATATCTTATAAAAACAAATATACTGTAGTTGAAATTTTTTGAATCCTATAATTAGTTCCAGAGTCTGTAATAATATACGAAATTTAAAAAAATATACGTCTAAAGTAATTAAAATTACACCAGTACTAAGAAAAGATTCCCCGAAATACTTTAGGAAGTACTTTGAAACAAAATATTAAATAAAATATACCCATTATGCTAAACAACTAAATTATGAAGATATTGTAAGAGTCTCCGTAGTCGGGTGAATTTCAAAATTATACAGACACTTCAGCTGACGGCGCCGCGCTTGCACACCTCTCTTATCTACATAACGACGATTTCATTACTTTTTGGTACTATCTTGGGAATTAATTTATAACTTTTGTACGGAGTTGTTGTAAAATTTATAACATGTATTTATATATATGTTGTATATCTATATATGTTTGTACATATCTATATGTATTTGTAATAGTAATGTATTGTAAACTTGCTACGTTTTGTGAGGATATATATATATATATATTTTTTCTCGAACAGACTATGCTATTGACCTAGCAAGGTCTTAACAGCTTCACCGGACTACTAAGGCAAGCGCTAAGGGCATTCAGCTGACTTTATTTGACAACTAGTTCAAGAGTGCATGGCACACCTCGGCTTGGACTGTTGCCTGATAGATGCAATTCGCAACCTATCTGAGCTGACCTAAGCTAACTATTCATACGAGTTGTTGGAACATATACGTGTACTAAGCATACATACCTCAACAACTCTTAATTTCGTACCGGATAATTTTTTAAACTATTTCAGTTCGATAAGGGAAAGACACAAAACCCTTCCACTTTCATGTATAAGCGTGTATTCATGCACGTGTGTGGAGGTGATATGTGTAATGTTGTTGCAGTGATGTAAGATTTTGTGTGAGTGTATCGCGCGAGCAGCGCACTTAAAGGCTTCACGCCGAGGGAACGGACCTAGGCTTGAGTCGTTGCCGAGGGGGTCTAATTTGGTGAGAAGATACATATTGTTAGAGCTTGTTTTAAATAAAATATGAATTACATTGTTAATTTAAATATGATACCATTATCAAGAGATTTATTTGATTTATCTCTATGTAGATTTAAGAAAGATTATTGTTTATAAATACGTACCTCTTTGTATATCAAAGTTATTGTAATAAGTAGTCAAGCAAAGAAAGAGTCTCTTAAATTTCGTAAATTGGTTTCTGTCTGCCGAAAATAATAAGGTGTTTATTCAAATTTAAATTGAATTATTTTAGTTTAAGTGCGTGTAATTCTATATTAAATATAGAATTAATACGAATATGAAACATACATTTTTTAATATAAAAGTTTAGTACCTGGACGACCGAGCCTAACTCGGTTCTTTAAAAATAAACTGTTAGGTTTGCCTCAAAAAATTAGCAATTTTCAAATAAAAAATATTAAAAAAGATAGCTCTTTTGTCACTCGGATTCTAACTGGGGTTAGAATTTTATTTGACAGCGGCGGCGAAATTTACCTTTATACTCTAGCTATATTTTTTCATTGCTTGAAAACTCAGATAAAAAGTTTTCTATGAATGATATCTAGTGAGATAGATTTATCGTTCCCGAAACCACCTACATACTAAGTTTCACTGAAATCGCTGACGCCGTTACCAAGATCCTGAATATACAACATTATAAAAATATACAAGAATTGCTCGTTTAAAGGTATTAGATAGATAGATATAAGATGATATAAAATATATTATAAGCACTGTATATAACAAACAACAACATTCTCAATTATTAGAATTATACAAATACAAAATAAAAATGAGGCAGTAAATTTAAATAAATAATTAATTATATTATGGTCGCTTAGTTACTTTCTTTATAATAATTTTTATCTCAGTTCGCATTTCACGTTTAATCTGCAATGATTAATTAAGATGTCAGCAGAGGGCACACCACCGAATATACATCATCACTGTCTTAGATACTTTATTTAAAGTACAGGATCGTATTAAGTAATCTTATTAAATGGACAAAAATATTATTATGCCCATACTAATATAATAAAACTGAATAGTTTGATTGCTTAACCGCGCTAACCTCAGGTACTACTAGTCCGATTTGAAAAGTTCTTTCAATGTTAGATAGCTCATCACGCTAAAACCAACTGGAGCGGAGCACCAACGAAGAATGTTTCAAAATCGTTTTCTTTTCCCTTTGAAGAGCTTCCGTAACATAATAGGCGGTAGAGCCACGCTGAAGCTATAACTGCTTTCAGCATGAAAGGGTCGGCTCGTCCGGGGTAGTACCACCCAACCCACAGAAAACCGACGTTAAGTAACAGTGCTTGCATTGTTGCGTTACGTTCGGTCAGTGAGAGCACCGGAGGCACACCTCCCTATCTCTCCCTTCCCTATCTTCCCCTTCCTTCTCTCCCCTTCTACAGAAATACAGGCTGGCAAATCACTTGCGACTCCTTTGGTGTTGCTGGTGTCTATGGACGGTGGTGATCATTGAAAATCGAGTGACCCATCTGTTCGTTTGTCTCCTATTATATAAAAAACAAATAGCTTTAGCACAAAGTAACTATTCCACGTGAATGAAGTTGCGGGCAGAAGATAGTAGTTCTTGTATTAGGAAAGGAAGAGTTACATTAAATAGTTCATATGCGTCAAACTCTGTATATTTGAAGCGATGATGTCTCAGTGTATTGGAACACTACGTCGATCAACGTAGGAAGTTTCGGTTCACTTTTTCGATGAAGGAAACATTGAGATGACACCATAATATGATAGCAGGGCTTTTCTAAACTTACCTGACTAGCTATCAGTCTCAAGATTAATAATATCTGTCGCCAAGCGCCTACAGGTGTGTTCTGGCAGTAGTCCTTTAGAGGCCGCTCTTTAGGTGTAACGTGATTAGCATCTTAGACCACATTGTAATTTAAAAACAGACGTCTCTAGAAATGTGGGCTTCAGTCTCGAGCTATCAAATTGAAAAGTATAGCTAGAACTATCAGTTTTAAATGGAAATTATATCGCTGTATACATCAAGTTGTACTAGACAGTCAGTCTTCCTTTTCAGTTTTGTGTGGCCAACTTCAGCCATATCGCTTCTTATAAGTATCACATAAGTGGTAGAGCCAAGATGAAGCTATTGCTGGTTTCAGCATGAATGAGTTGGCTCGACCGGGGTAGTGCCACCCGACCCATAGAAAAGGGACATGAAGTAAGAGTTCTTGCATTGTTGCGTTTCTTTCGGTCAGTGAGAGCGCCGGAGACTCACCTACCCTCCCCTTCCCCTTCTATCATCTCTTCCTCTCCTCCCCCCCTAATACAGGTTGGCAACGCACTTGCGACTCCCCTGGTGTTGCAAATGTCTATGGACGGTGGTGATCACTTAATATCAAGTGACCCATCTGTTTGTTTGCCTCCTATGGCATAAAAAAACCTTCGTCTCCATACCAGATTTAAAAAACTACTTCGAAGTATTCACCGCTTCTGAATACCGCACTGGTGAAAATTAGCAAAAGTAATTCATTAAGCGGCCTCTAAGGTTGCGTTAAGTCCTTTATTTCACAGTGGGCTCGACCGCCGAGTATTTTTTAATTCCCTAGCATTAGCATTGTCTCTCGCGTTGATTTATGTCCTTGAGCCTGTTTCGCATCCTGGGCGTTGTGGTACCTAAACCTATATAAATATAGGTAAATTTACACTGTTTATCTCAGTCGTTAAAATATACTACAGCCAATTTTTGTTGAACGATACAAGTGTTGAGCGTTTAATGTGCGCCTTTATCAGAAAAAGCAGTGCGTGTATCAGTGTGTACACGCGGTGGTATCAACATTTTTTGGCTAATATAAAATTATATGCTATTATATATACGAGAAAGCTAACATTCGTTTCAACATTAATGGGTCGGCTCGTCCAGACGTAGTACCACCCTTTCACAGAAAACTGACGTGAAGTAACAGTGCTTGCTTTGTTGCGTTTCGTTTGGTCAGTGAGATCGCCAGAGGCTCACCTGCCCTCCCCCTTTCCTCTCCCCTCACTAATTCCTTTTTTTCCCTCATATCCCCAAACACAGGTTAGCAACGCACTTGTAACTCCTCCGATGTTGCTAGTGCCTATGGACGGCGATGATCACTTAACAACAGGTGACCCGCCCGTTCGTTTGCCTCACATGATATAAAAAAACTAATCTCAAAATTTGACTTAGGTGGAACTTCATCTCGCAAGTATGAGAGTAGTGTTAGATTGGGCACTACTTAAAAAACTATATATATATATATATATAGAGTAGAAATAGAACTAAGCATCAATAGGATAATATCATAAAAGTTAATTCAAAATTCCAGGAGTCTTATAACAACAGAAAGATAATTTTTCGCTCCTTTATCACAAATGTAACACAAGGTTTTCCCGTACTAGTAGTTTACGATAACCTAGTCTTGTAATGTGCCATTTAGGTGAATTAATGTTATCGATATAGGGTTCGGTCGAAACCCGCCTTGTTCATTCTTATCTCACTTACACATGAATATGTTTAAATGTATATTTCTTATTTTTACTTATTATTTTTTATTTATTGTAATTAGTTCAAATAATACCATTTTGGAAGTGAAATGAATAACTTCTTTAACATTAATTGAATTAGAAGAATAATAAAATCCAAAAGTTGATTTTCTTTGTAAACTCTACATTCGATTTTACATTACAAATATTGCTTATTATTAGAATTATTCTGCCAAGTGCTATTTGAGTTGAGTTGAGATGTTTCACTATGGTAGATATAATCAATGCAATAGAGACCAGAACCGTGGTAAGTGGAAGGTTATAATATTCACGTATTTAAGCTTGGTACGGTAACAACTGTTACAGTGGAAAATGCAAAATTAGCATCAATTAATTAGCAAATAAACACCGCCACGCAAAATTGATGAACGAGAAAATCTGGAAATAATTATGTGCAAATTTATTGATAGCATTGTATTATTATGATGATATACAATTTCAGTTGTATTTGCCTTATTATATTTCATGTATGAAAGTATAAAATAATCAAGTATACTTTACTCTAAATAACTACATCCAAACAGATATTTACACGTTATATAGTTTTATTACACATTATACGAAATTCTATTAGTATCGCATTGTAGTTAAAGGAACGGAGTTTCTTCCTAGATTTCAAAATCGGAAGTAGAAATTATTTACTTTTTTCTGTGGCAAAACAACTATAGTTGTATTGACGAATTGTAATTTCTATCAAGTGTATGTAAACCACTTAAAACTATTGGTACCGGGATGACCGAGCCTAGCTCGGTTCTTTAAAAAAATTTTTTTTAATCAAAAATTTTTTTTTTTAATTAAAATAATCTGTTAGGTTTTGTCTCTAAAAAATATTTTTTTTTACCAAAAATATAATATAAAGTAAGAGACGGATTTTCGAAGCAGCCGATTTCCATCTGAGCTATTTTTGTTTTGATAGCGGTGGCGACATTTATCTTTTTATTTTAGCTATAATTATTCATTACTTAAAAACTCAGGTAAAAAAAGTGTTCTATAAATTAAATAAAAGCTAAAATCGATTTAATTAAATAAAGCTAGATCGATTTATTGTCACAGAAACCTCCTACATACTAAGTTTCACTGAAATATATACATGTTTCCGTGAATATATAACAATATAAAAATATACAAGAATTGCTCGTTTAAAGGTATAAGATAAGATTCGTCGTGATTTGAGTGTTGGGTTACGAATGAGACGTATGAGAAAAGGTTAGATTTGGCAGGAATGTGAATGTTAAGATGAACGTACGGTATAATTAGAATGGATAAAATCAAAAATGAATATAGCAGAGGGAATTTGAAAATAACTCTAGTGGCAGTTAAGGAGCATGGTATGAGGACGTTATGAGCAGAAATGAAAGTCATATAATTAGAAAAGTTTTGAATATGAAGGTGGACGGATGTAGTAGTAGCTGAATACCGAGAAAGGTATGGATGGATTGTGTGAAATATGATATGTGAATAAAAGCAGCGAATATTGTAATGGTATCTGATGGAGGCGAATAGAAAAAAAAGTCGTGTCGATCCTAATTAGGTGGCATAAGGGTAAGATGATGATAGTAGGCAAGGTTCTATTGGTTACAGTGCCCTGCCTTAACAGCTCATCGTTGAATCATGTAGTCAATCTTCATTATTATCAATCAAATCATTGTTGAACTCATCATTAAGCGCATTTTGATATGAAGTTATATTCCTAAACCTTATATTTAATGACTTATCATCGAAACAGTTAAATGACATAGGGAAGGGTTATATTTTTTTGTCAGAATAGCTTTACAATTCTGTGAAAAATGGTTATAATTAGCCATACTGCAGGTTTTAACGCACGTTCCAGTTTCATTTACATCAAAACGAATTAATTGCCGAGGCGGGCTTTTCACATTCAGCCATCGACACACAGTTTAGTAAACACACGAGCTCTCGAGCGTTGTATGCGCTTTAACTGCCATCCTAATTATAGCGTTTGGACCGCCAATTTGCCGCCGGTTGCGGGCACAAGCGTTCGCAAAAACTCTAATTAAGGTAAATAATGTTTATAATTAAAATAACACTTGTGGTTGTCGAGAACGGAATCAAAGCGAGATTTCAAGCAACTGATGCGTTTAACACGGCTTCTCTACTTTATGAGGGTTTTTAACGTTCTATACGTGTGTCTTTTTGCCTTTGCTAGTAATATGACATTTTTTTGTTAGGCGGAGGTTTATTCTGATTTTAACAATGTTTACAACGTATTTTTTAATACATTATTTCTAACTTCATAAACTGCGTTCTTAAAGAGCTTGTTAAAAATCCATTCATATTCATTATATTTTTCAATTCATTCTGAATCTCATATAATGAATGTATCAAATAATTCGTAATAACAATTAATACTAATAAATATAATGTAAGTTTATTTGACGTTTAAACTAAGGCATTTTCTTAAGCTCGTGGCCTTATTTATAGATTATTAAAAACCTAAAAATTGCAATTCTAAATATTTTGTAATGATTAATCAAATTTGATGCGATTTACTTTTGCTGGTGGAAAACTTTTCAAAGAGTAATGTAAGTTATTTTACTTAGCAACTTGCAGTATCTTGCAGGATTTTCATTGAAACAAAATATTATGAAAATTATAATGTAATTTTATAATAGCTCGCGTAAGTGGAATTTTGGTTCGAACTAGTAAAATTAAAAATGTTTATGTAAATTCAGTAGAAACTAGTTTTTCATTCTTTAGGTAAGTCGGTAGAAAGTGCTATTTCGCTAACGAGACTAACTAAAGTATTTCAACTTTTTTTTTTCGTTTATTTGTTCTACAATTATCATATTATTATTTTATTTTGAAGCCTATGGTTTACAAAATGTATTAATTTAATGTCAATAGCATGAGTAACAAGAATAGATCATGTTTCCCGGGATCGTAATAATTATATACGAATTATTTTTTTAATTCATGACACATTAGTGATATAAACACAACACATACACACATCGTTTTTGAGATTTAAACTTGGCTGAAATTATCTAATAAATGTAAGCTGTGAGCAGATTTCAGAATAGTCCTGATACTAATGTAGATAGAGATACGCACGGTTTGGTACACGGCTGCACCTGTTTGCAATGGTGTTCCGGGAATGCTAATTAACAACCTAGCTCTAGTTTCCCTACGCGACCGCACTCGACCTGCTCATACCGGAGTATTAAATCAGCGTCTCTAAATGTTGTTCGTTTTTATTTAATTTTATTATAACCTCTTTTAAAAATAGTATTTTAGAACTATGCAAGCGCTTTTCTCTCTCTCAGACTAATGATTTCGTAAGAGATGGCTTTGTTTATAATCTGAATTGAAGTAGTTAAAATTCATAGTTTTCTTTTTATCGACTAGATAACTAGACTAAGAAAACATATTTCAAAATGTATACAATTTGGCTTACCACAAAATATATTATTTTATTCTGAGAATTCTCTTTAAGTTTAAAATCACTTAGCTGGTAATAATTAAGCTTATTTACATTCTGGCTTCGAATGTTTGCGAAAACTCTTATAATGCAAGTGATGCACCGAGAACTTTAAATGTTTTAACATTTTGAAAATTTGTCCAAGATCATGAATCATTTTGTATTTTTCTCAATCTCGTACGGTATATAATTTCATCATTGTACTTTTGAAAGGGAAGTTTCCAATAATTTTATAGATATCCTATCGAATAATTAAGTGCATGTATATTCAAGTAGTTAATTAAGAAATATGAATTATAGCTCTAAAAAACTAACCCACACAAAATAAAAATTTCGGTTCTAAGCATTAAACCCGTTGTGTACTTCAGTCTTCACCGAGTTGGTTTCGCCGGATGTATAATTAAAACCATCCTTTACTGATTTATCGCTTCCACAATTTATACCTTTATCTTGACTCGGACCACTAATATATCTTTATTCAGTGCTTACTCCCTTACCAAAATTAGTAAATTTATTCATTGCGGACCGTGTACACCGTTTTTGTATTTTATTCAACAAGAGCTGGATTTGAAGATTAAAATAAGCAGTAATTGTTTTTATACAGTTTTTACAACAATTATTGTTACTATTATTTTAATACAGTTGTTATCTACAGCTGTTACTATCATTTATATAATTTTATCTATTTAACGTAGACGATACTAAACAAAATAAAATCTAAATCCACCCTTTTCCTTGTTGTATAATTCACTATTTTACATCTAACTCATTCTCTCATTATTCATCTAACAAAAACTTATTTGAAAAGATTCGATCTTACGTCGATCGACACGGTGTCGGAACACGCTAATTCACGGTGTTCATCGTCTCTTCAAAACCGCTTAAGATGTTCAACCACAACGATGAATATCTGAATATATTGCTTAAAATTGAAGTGATCGAATGATTTTATCAGCAAAATATCGACTCGACACACAACATGCATCAACAAACTTTACGGAAATTGTGTACATTTACCAATTTATATATGTAACATTATCAATTGATGGTATTTAAATAAAACACAGTGAAGTACCACTATATGTAGAAAACTGCAAATTTCTCGGGGTATAGAATTGTTAATACGTCGTGCATTTATGTAGTGATAAGTTCCATTCCTTCTTTCAGAGGTATTAGGCTCAGTAGTGGAACCCTATTGACTGGTATTATCATGTATGTTACCAAATTGGACAACATTATTCCTGGTTTTAGTAAGCTATTGTGTATATCAATTATCTACTAATAATGAAGAATTATTTTAAAAAACTTAAATAAATTTTCTACGTTAAATTGTTTGTTAAACCAGAAAGCACACTACACAAAAGACTTTGCATTCTACAACTCCCATTACTCCTTTATAATAGCATGAAAATCCGTCGGCCAATAAATCTAAAGAGCGATTTATTAAATTTTTCATGAGTCTGGCCGTGTTTAGTGCTCGATAAGGAGATTAATAATTCACAAGTTTACGGTGTTTAGTGAGGCATTGTTGCATGGCGGCGCGTTATCGATGCGATCTCACTGAAATGGCATTGTGGCATCGTAGAAAATGCAACTACAACAAAACGTAAGCAATACTGGATGAGAACCAAACAATTTATCACGATTTAATTTGGGCTAATCGCTATACCGCTTTTAATAGCTAGTTAGCCACTTCAGTAATGTATTGATTAGCTTTAAAACACGAATAAATATGTCGTTTTCTCTTATATAATAGCAGCCTTTCCAATGGAAACATAGAAAAGCTAAAATAGGCACGCCTTAAAACGAAACGCTGTATGTTTTTGGTATGAGTAAATAAAAATCGAAGTATCTTCTTTGTAATATATTAAAAATAGAGAGTTCATCCAGCGGTTAACTAATCAAAGGGATAGAACGACGGCAGCAGTCGGCCACGTTGTTATGACACCTAATATGCGTTTAGCACGCGATACCGTGCCGGTTACTTTGCCGTTTTTAATGGTTCGGCGTGTTGAATGACTGATTTGTGATTGATGCGATAAATAATAGCTGGCTTCTGCATAGAATGATTTTTCTGTTATTTTATCATGTCCCAGAACTACCAAAGTGACAATATCAAGGATGCTTGGATAGTTAGGTATCTTCTAAAGAGGTAAATTTCCGTTGACGATAAAATTGCCAAACCTTATTATTTCTTCTCTCTATATAACGCATTATCAATTTTCCTATTTTTGTTTTATTTCTGCAATAAAAACTGAATTCCAAGCGGAATGAAAAAAATGTACATTACCTATTTTAGGTTTGTAAAAATATATCATAGGCAATAAATTGGTTCAACTTCCGTTAGGTGACTTGTTTTAATGTGGAAATCCGCCACTAATTTTAAGGTTTTTAAAATGCTTTAAATTAGTTCTCATTATCTTCGTAAGAACTACAAAATTGAATTTCTTTAAAATTCGACCACTCACCCTCGAAATGAAAATCCCTGTAATTTGCAAATATATAATTTATCAAGGCACTTGCATAGTAACATATGCAATAAATAGTATTAATAATTTTGCAATGGTTATTGACAATACGAAAGTAATAATGGTGTCGCGACCTGCAAATTGCCGGAGGGATTTAGCAAACATTTCATTTAAACTAGACTGTAATTATTACAGGACTCTCGTACGCTGACACGGCATGCAACAAATTGCGTTTGTTGGCAAACACAAAACGCATTATTGAACGGTTTAAATAAAATACGATAAGTTATATTGCTAAATAAAAGACTATGATATATTTTATGGAAATGTTACTTATGTCATATTAATATTCGCGAATTAATATGTAATCAATAGCAGTTTTGTTGGTGGAATTTTTGTTCTTTAGTCAGTTTCCAATACCTAATTTGAAATCAAATGTATTATTTAAGGAGCACATATATTATTACTATTAGGTTTACTTTTTATATAATGACATTACTGTAAAGTTAGTATAACACGGCAATAATTTCAGATTGCGACCACCAGATAATCATAACAGTTTAATACAAAACAAAGTAAAAGTAGTATTGTAGGAATCTAAATTGGCATTTATTTATACTTATGTTATCTCGATTTTACATATAATAAAATGCCTATTATTATGTAAATTTGTGATCTACGCAACTGTATTCAGGGCGGTCAAAATGTTTGGCGTGGACTATAAGATGGTAAGCATGCTAAACCAAGAGAGAGGACTGGCTCTCAAAGGCATTTGCAGGAGCAAGCTTAAAGGTGCTTAGCAAAAGATTTGAACTTGAGGGCTATAGTTAGCCAGGCGGGCCTAGAAAATGTCCTATTTTACATTGCATCGTTCTTAAAACTACAGTATAATTAGTCTGCCGTTACCGAATACAATTTTGAGGTGTATATTAATAACAAAAGAAATAAAACTGTAATGTAATATTTGTATAATAAAAAAAAATCAGCAGTTAATTGTACACAGTTACCGGTACCAACTTATTACGTACATATTTGCCCGACGAACGGTCCATTAATCAATTTTTGAATTTTTAATTCGTCTCTCATTATTTGCCCGTGAATTTCATTTCCACTGTTGTTTCACCATTTTAAAATTTAACCCCGACGCGGTTCCAAAACGCACATTTCCAAGTAATTTACAATTTATCATGTTCGCCTGCAAATGAGCAAATATTTTACGTTTGTTAAGCCACTTGTAATTAATATATGTTAAAGTTTTATTAAAATGTGGTTTACAATCTGTTTAATTATTACGAGTACTTTTATTACAGAACGCGTTTATTTGCTAGATTTGTTTTAACGTATATTTTGTTGATTTGAAACAATGGTTATGTATTTCATTGTTACACAAATCTATATAAATATTATAACACTTAAGATATAATATTTTGGATTTTTTTTATATCATAGTAGGCCAGCGAAAACAGGTGGCTCACCTGATGTTAAGTGATCAACACTGTCCATCGACTCCAGCAACACTAGAGGAGTCGTGTGTTGCCAGCCTGTGTTGGTGGGGAAATGGGGACGGGAAAGGGGAAGGGAGGGTTGGAAAAGGGGGAGATGGGTCTCCGATGTTCTCACTGACCGACCGAAACGCAACAATGCAAGCACTGTTACTTCACGTCGGTTTTCTGTGAGAGGGTAGTACCACCCCGGACGAACCGACCCGTTCATGCTGAAACCAGTAATAAATAGCTTCTGCGTGGCTCTACCACTACTAAACTAAAATATCAGTAAAGTACTTTCTTATACATGTTAGACAATATTTACAAATACAGAGTAAACGAAATAAAACTGAAAAAAACCTTACTTAATTATTAAATAAAAAACGATGCCATAACTTTAAATCTAATAATAATTTCGGAATTATTTGAATATGTAAATTATTTATGACAAGACCAATCAAAGCATCAGCTACACACATGCCACTTTAAACGTTCAACTGAAATATTAAATGGTACTGTGTAACTCCGTTTTCCGCTTCAACATTTTTGACGGCCGTGCTCGCTGTAATTGATAAAGGCAGAACGCGGCTCCCATCCATGACATGTCGTATTTATGCGAATTTAAAAGCTTCCGACTCATACGGTTTAAATCCCAATTAATCTTGCGTTCTTGTGATAGCCCCCTCTGTCCACATTATTTAGTCATCACAATATTATTATCAATTCTACTACATAAAAAAAAAACACTTATTCATTACTTATATCCGTTATTTCGCCACTTAGGGTATCAAAAATCTATTTAGTATGTAGTAATAATCAGATATCCTTATTTTAATTCTTATTTATTATACAATTACACTAACTGATTTCACTCGTGATTCATTCTTTCATTCTCTGCCTCCGAAACTCACCTCTGCACCATTGTTATTACGTCATCACCTAGCATACTGTTCACATATATTTTTTGTAGTTATAACATCACTCTTTGCAGCATAACGATGCATAGTTTATATTCTTCCCCAATAAAACTAGAATAAAAGAGGTAAAAAGAGTTATTCAATTTTTACTGACAGTTCCTGAAATCAGTGCATTTAAACAAAACAAATGGTTATTAGAAAGTGATAACAAGGAAATAGCAACATATAATATACTTTTTTGGACATCTATTTTGTAAGCCTTATATTGTAGGTGTAGGATAAATTTGGTATATACTAATGTATATAGAATGTATTAAAAAAGCACGTAAAGTTTTCTACGAATTAATTTATCCAATGTCTTTTCTAATATATATGATTGCTTGTTTTATTTATGTATCTGCTTCTAGGCTATTTATCTTACGTAACGTTATTCAACAACTTAATCATATTTATAAAGAAATATTAAACATAACAAAAATTACGTTTTATGAATTTCCATTTAATATGTCATCTAGGTAAGATTGTCAGTAAAGACTTTGTCGAAATCTTTTTAGCCACCTCGAAGATTAGCTTTGATAAACATCATATATTTCACTTTTATTTATATGTATAAATTAAAACGTAATGTACGACCGCCTAATCATATACTATACACACGCACCAGCAGTTTCAAAGTAATCATCCGCCGACTCTAACTTAGCGCTAAACACCTTAATAATCATGACAACTTGTTTCAACGTGGGTACAATGCTAACTAGTCGCTACCAACTTTAATAGACAATACAATTTTATAAATAACGACTATGTTAGAACTATTACCGGAAAATCTACCTTATACTTAGTGCCATAAGGGTTTTAGTTAATTTCTTTACTTGCATATTTGATTTTGCATACGTGTACACAAACTTAAGCTAACTTGGAGCTGTCAAATTTGTTTAGCGGTGAGGGAGGGCCGCTAAAGTTGCAAAGCAGGGCGCCGTCGGCGTATAACTAAATGCTTACTTGCCTATAACCTGATTGTTACATTTGTGTTGTAAAATTAATCTCAAGATTTATGTGAAACAATCGAGGTTATTGCCGAAGGAAATCAATAGTTAAATTGAAATATTTGACTAGGAAACCTCTCATAAATAGTTAAGTTGCTTAAGGCTCGGGCGAGGAGAAACGATCGTGTTTCACAACAGGCATTTCACGGGATTCTCTGGTCAAAGTTCAAGAGAAGCCTACAAGGTGACGCCGAGAGCTAATTACGATTTTTTTTTTAAATAACGTTATTCAGTATTCTATTTTTAAATGGAATATAAGGTTTTCGTTTACAGTCCTGAAAACTTTTTTGAAGCCGGTACGTTGCAAAATTGTGTTTCGTAAATGGAACGGTATTAAAAATACTTTTGGTTTATGACGAAACGATACATTACGAAATTCAATCACATAGTAAAACATGTTATTCCCTCGTAAAGGATTATGTTCGGGCGTTCGTTATAACAATATTTTTTCATCGAACCCCTCTAACCTATAAAATCAATTGATATGTAGGCGCATTTAGGAACACCTGTGTTGCCATATAACTTTAGAAGGACCTTTTTGTTCTTTGGATGTAATATTAAGTGAATTCAGAAATAAGAACTGAGTGTCTAGAATATGGTATCTGTATAAGTAAAAATACTAAATTTAATTGTAAAAATGTTTTTTATATCATAGGAGACACACAAACAGGTGGGTCACCTAATGTTAAGTGATCGCCGCCGTCTCTATAGAGTGTCTATACACTAACAATACTAGATGAGTCGCAAATGCGTTACCAGCCTGTCTGGAGAGAGGGGGAATGAAAGGGCCGGAGTGAGGGGTAGAGGAGGATTCGGAAGAAGGAGAGGGGAGGTGGATCCTCCGGCCCTCTCACTGACCAAACTAAACGCAACAGTGCAAACACTGTTACTTCAATACCACCCGACCCACAGAAAACCGACGTGAAATAACAGTACTTGCAGTGTTGCGTTTCGTTCGGTCAGTGAGCGCGTCGGAGGCCCACCTCTCCTCCAACATTTCACTTAACATCATGTGACCCACCTGTTCGTTTGCCTACTATGATATAAAAAAGGATTATACATAATATTATGAAGATATTACTATACTTGAATAGACTTACATAATAATTAATACCATAAAACCGAATGTGATTTATTTATTTATCTGTTTGTTACACTTTTACGCCTTAACTATGTAACCGATATTCATGGAATTTTGGAAATAAATATTTCATCTAAAAATAGTTTTTTTTTCTCGATCTAACTACGCTATTGACTTAGCAAGGTCTTAACATCTTCACCGGACTAGGGATGTGAGTTTAATGAAAAAAAGTGATTAATTAGGAATCGATTTTTCTTTTTTTAAATAATAATCGATTTGTTAAAAATCGATTTTATTGAAAATAAATAATCAATTTTTCAAAAATCGATTTTTATAATATTTAAAAATAGACATGCTTTCCATATTCCTATAATAAACCTAAAGATTTAAAATAACAATTTATCAGATTAAGAATCACATAAAATTATACGTATCAAAAATAACCAGTTCAAAATAAAATAAAAGTGAATGTTCCTTTAAACTTTCAAGGTAAAGAATATAGAAACTAAATACCATAGAAATTTTCTATTAAACATTATATCGTAATAAAAATGAAATGATAAAAATCCTAACAAAATGACAACATTATTAATTCTAACTGTAAAATTCAAAACAATGAAGTTCTCTTTTAAATTTTCATATTAATCATAGTGTGACTGAGAAAATTAAAATTGAAGAATTTTTTTTATTGAATAATTTCAAGAATAATTTATAGTTTTGTAAACTTATCGATGTCGAGTTTACCATAAGACATTTTTAGTAAACATGTTGTACTCCCATGACAGACCTTTTTAGTTTTATTGAAAGTTTTAATTTTACAGAGAGCGGTATTTGGCTGTCATAAGAACCACAACAATCATTATAAGATATAGTAACTCATGTTACTTGTAAGGCAGTGGGATGTTTTCATTCTATGTTCTTTTTAAATTTGTAGTTTCACTACAAAATTTTTCATTCTATCGAACAGGAAATGCATATTACTGTGGTATTATTCTTTTTCGTTATAAAATACTTTCGCCAGCCGCTTTTAGGTGTTTTACGGCTAGAAAACATTTTGAATTTTTACAAACATATTATTATCTCACTATGCTCGCTCTTCAATTGTAAATAATAATGAACTTATTTTGAGTTTTTTCCATCCCTCGCATAGATGTTTATAAAAATCGATTAAAATGCGTAATTTATATAATCGATTTTCAAAAAATCGATTAATATGAAAATAAACATTGACAATAAAAAATCGATTATAATAAAATAAAAATCGATTTAATTAAAAATCGATTATTTTTTAACATCCCTACACCGGACTACTGGAAAGATAGTATTTTTCCCGATATATAGAGCGAAGCCGCGTGCAAAGCATGTAATGATTAATATGATTTACGCAAGGCTCAGTATAGATAGATATTTTTACAATAAAGAAGTTCCCGTGTTACATCATAAAACAAAATCAACAAGGCGATAAGGGCAGTTTCACACTGCGTCATATTTCACAAAGTGCCCTAAGTTCGGCAGTTAGCTCGCACGGTTATGGCGCTGTTAACACGTGTTCTCGCTTCATATTGTATGGGTCTCCAACTAAATCATCGGGGTACTGAAAACAATGTATCGTAAAACACGATTCTATCTTTACTATTAAAACAAAAAAGTATATACAAAGCTTTTAAATTTAGCACATCACATCTACAATAACACATACACTTTAAATATGGCATATTATTTTTGTAGTCCATTTTAGTTACATTATGCGTCACAAAGAACCTAGTACAAAGTAAATAAGTACTTGACAAAATTTTCATAAGAGAGCGGGTAAAGCGTCGCCCCGGGCGACAGCGGACCTTCACTTGAGATCACTTTGTAGCATTAAACGGGCCTTTATTGAAACCAGGAATACGGTGACTTGTACTGGACATGAGCTATGTAGCTTATAGATTAAGAACGTAACTTGATAATTTTAATATTTATTTATTTTGTATAGCTCTATATACATGGCATTTCCGCCAATCATCCACTTACAGTGTTGTTTTTTTTGACACCTGTTTTGACTTGCATTTTGACAGTTCTTTTCAGTTATCTATATAGATATATATTAATACGTGAAGCAAAATTTTTGTACTCTTTTTTAACCTATTTCCAGTCAACGGGTGGACTTGAAGTTTCGCATAGTAGTTAAAGTTTATATGGCGGAGAAGTGCAGAAAGCTGTTTATTTTATATAAAATGCATTAGTAGTACATTAAATTAATTAAAGTTTGCACTACTCACAATACTACTCGAATTTTACACAACATATACCCACATGTAAATAAAAAAGACATTTTGACAGCCGTCAATAATTACGAACTTCAAAAATGGTTGTGAAGGAGGTTGCTATGCTCGATGCAGTTTTTAATCTTACGTTCTAATTACCATTTTTCATCCTACATTCAACAATGATATTATAAAATATAACTATTATTGTAATGTTTATTATTTTTAATGATGAACTCACTTCAAATGATGAGTTAATAAAAAAAATGAGCCAAATACTATGTATAATCAAAATAAGAATTTTGTTCATAAAAGTGATCCATGACTTAGACCTCCGCGGTTACAATATTGCAATTCAACCTCATGTATCAACAAAAAAGAATTTATTTTCAACAGCTAATGGTAGTATTAAAAACGTCTTTGTCTTGGATTCACCATTTGATTGTATTGTGCATCCAATACTTTTCCAAACGATGATAGTGGGCATATCACTATTTATCATAATGAACAGACTATATTTAATTCAATATCACCCAGAAATACCACCCCATGGTGTCGTGTAAAATTAATTGAAAATTGTGTCGTGGGTTGCGATAAATTTCTTTATTTTCGTAAAGTTATCTTTGGTTAAAATTTGAGCTTTACCACGTGATTTTCAATTTATAATTAATTTTCATTTTCATTTACACATAGTTTTTTTTTAATGATTATATAATAAAGATCATGGCAAATGGCAAATAACTGAGTAGCCATGATAAAAACCTTTGATTATATAAGTATATAAACCCTTTGACAAAAGAAATCTAATAAAGTTCAAACTTTAAAAAATCAATTAACTATAGTCGAATGTCGACGACTGGGCGCCCACTAGTAAACAATAATTTTCTTTTCGAAATAAGTCTATTTTATACATGTAGTTTACAAACAATAATTGATTCATGATTATATACTGCAACGTCACAAATAGGTGCGAAAAAATTAATATGCAAAAAGAACTCATATTGAAACAACCGTCCAAATTATCATATTCATTAATTACAATATCCGTTCTATACTGTTTTACAAAACCTTCCAGTAAGGTTGCTAAAATGCTATGTGAAATAAGAGAAAGATGATTTTATAAAAGAAAATGTACGAAAGGCTTTAACTTTAGTGTAATTAAGTTATGATGTGGCCGACGTGACTAGAGTCAAAAGCCCCCTATATGAAATAATAAATAAAAAAAAACTATATAAAACTTCAACAAATAGAATATACTTGAATATATTGATTAACTTTTGCCCGTGGTTACGTTGTAGTTAATCTAGAGTAGCATATCGTTACGGAAAAGAACGTATTATAGTGGTCCGGTGAAGCAGTTAAGACCTTGCTGGGTCAATGGCGTAATCAGTTCGAAAAAAAATAGAACTTATTTTTTTGAATGATAGGCTATGTTTATGTACCCTTGAATACTTGTGTAAAAGATTTTATGATCGTCGTATAATGCAAACATTTAAAACACTGCTAAGGATTCGTAGGAAAATAATATTTGAACAACGTCAAGTTACGTACTTCAGTTCTCTGGGCTTTTGTGAAGACGTCGCTATGAATGAGTGTAGTGGACTGTGAACGTAACTTGACAGTATCATATCTCGAGAAGGTCCTATTTTGTGCCGACGAGTGGACGCCAAATGAAAATTTATTGGACATTTTTCATTTACCACAGAGCGTTTTATATTTTTGTGGATATTTGGTAAAAGGTTAATCGTTTTTATTATTTGTAAATATGTATCACATATTCATTCAAACCTTTCTATATAAGTTTGCAAACTAGCACACATTATATAATTTTTAAACTACGTAAAAAATTGAATTTTTGAACCTACATATTAATTAAAGTTTGATAACATTACGTTAAAATAACACGTGTCTATTTGTAACTAAATACATTAAATAAAGGTATATTCACATGAAAACGTAGTGAATAAATGAATTTATATTTTAGTAAAAAAAAATATTTATAGTACATACACCAAAATGAATAGGATTTGAGAAATATGATATTAGACTACAGGAAATCAGCAAAACATAAAAAAGTTGATAAAAAATTTTGTTCAACATTTCTAGCAGTATGTTATTTCATCTTATTTAACAAGTAAGTATCTGGGCGACCGGGCCTAGCTTGGTTCTTTAAAAAACATTTTTAAACTAAAATAAACTATTAGATTTGCCTCACAAAATTAGCATTTTTCACATTAAAAAAATATTTAAAAAAATATTAAAAAAAATATCTCTCTTATAATTACAATAATAATATTATTTATTTGATTATAATAAATAGTGAGGTTTGCCTTAAAACATCCTTTTTTTACAAAAAATAAAAATTACGTACACTCGGATTCAAACCGGGGTTAAAGATATCCTGTGAATATACAATTAGCAACAAATAGAGATAATGTTAATTTAGTATTATTTAAAGATTTTTTATTGAATATAGATAAATATATTCTTTCTGTATTATTTACTCACTTACTTGACAAACGTGAAATCGTTATGTAATGAGTAGTTTTGTAGTTCGGTGAAGCTGTAAAGGCCCTACCAGGACAATAGCGTAGACAGTTCGAAAAAAAAAGTTATGTAATAATTCATTAGATAATAATGTTTCAACTCTACATGTCTACTATGCAGCGTCGCGCCGTTATGGTTCACGACTAAAATTTTTGTTGCAAAGAAATGTAATGTCTGCCCAAATAAAATTGCTAAAACGTGGACGATTTCCGTCAGCGTACGTATGAGGACGATTTCCGAAATGTGTTTACAAAGCGAGGGCAGCGTTGGACGAACGCGACATATTTCATCATTGCGAAGAAATAGCTCCGACTTCATAAAAACGGTATGACTCGAAACGGTACAGGCGTATTCAAAATGCGTTTCAAATTTTAATGATCAACTATTGGTAATATGTAATATATGAAATGTATATATCGCAGAGTATATATATTAAAACTACAGTGAAATTATTAAAAAAAAAAGTTAAGTTAGATCTGCTTAAATCACAAACAGGGTGTGTCGTAAAGACACACGATAGAAATGAAAATTTTGTATTATACCGAAACTTTTAACTAAAAAAATACAACAAGATGCTAAAGCCACGCGGTGTTCCTAGGCGGTCACCCATTCAAGTACTGACCGCGCCCGACGTTGCTTAACTTCCGTAATCAGATCAGAAGCGGTGTTTTCATCACTCTACCCGAAACAGCGTTTATTTTCATTGCTTTTCATCATACAAAAAGGTTGTAGATTAGCAATTCAAAACCCGCCCATAAAAAGTTCCACTCCTATATATTAACTACACACATGTACTTAAAACAGTCCTTAAAATACCGGCCATAATTAAATTAATAAAATAGGTATGAAAAAATATTTTGACAATTAATTATTATAAATTTCTTAAACACTTATACACGCGAATATATCGAGGAGACGGGAGCGGACGGCGCTTACCCTTACTTCCGGTCACTATATAATAAAGTTATTCTCCTTCTTTCGATAAACTTCAGTTTGTCCGGCGATAAATTACCCGGTCACATTCGCGGAAGTTGTCCGGGATCTCCAAATATTGGCTTAACTTTGAAGAATTGGACAAAACGTTGTTCCGGGACTTGTGTAACACAAATAATGTGTTTTGGAGACATTAGAAAACGATAACTTACTATTATATTTCATGGTCCGAACATTCCGAATACCCATTTCTCGTATTTATTCGCATTGTCAATTACACTGTAACTTTTGATTGTTTTAAATAAGTCTATAATTTGTAAAATTAGTTACAGGTTATACAGTATGAACATTGCGTATAGAAATAATTAATTATTGTAGACGCTGCCTAATAGCTATGCAGAGCTACGAAATATAGACTTACTGTACTATACGTTTTACCTATATACACGATGTTTTAAATATGAAAAACGATGCTGTATTTTTACAGTTTCATACGACACATAATGACACTATTTTGTAAATTAATAACCATACATTTGAGTATAATCTTTTTGAGATTAACTGACCGATAAAAGGCAGCTTTAACCGGTGAATTTAGAAGCATTCAATAATATATTTGATGCACCGTTAATATGCTTTAATAACCAATTTTTGGTAGTTATTAGTGTCTTAAATAGAAGGTTTAAAACATTTAGTTGTTTGGGTCACTACACCGGTCCATATGGTGAACGCAAAAGACACGAAAAAAACACTACAAACATCGAAACACTCACGAAAACGTAACAACGTATTATACTCTTATATGACTCAGTTAGTACGATTATCACGCCCGTTTTACAAATGTACAGCGCTTGTTTGATAGTTAATTTTGACTGCATTTTGTAATAGACTTACGCTTTAAAATACATTTAAAGTGTTGCTACGAAAATTATATACAATAAAATACTCACACAGCGGCTACTTGAAACTTATCTTTGAGAGAATTAGCAATTATTAGCCATGTTTTGGATGAGAAAAAAAAAATGTAATTGTTCTTTTTAGAACGCTTAGTAATGTATACACTGTTAGTGCGTTTTGCCGCCTGTATACAGTGTTTTGAAAACGTTTCATGCCATGCGTGAACTGTATCAACCCCTGCCAAATATTCTCATTGTGAATCAAATTCGTTGTCAATCCGGTCATGGTATACCGCTATTTTGACCGGTGACCGAACTCCTTAGTGAGTGTTTATTTGTATAATATATATCTTTGAACATTTTTTTAGCATTTTTCGGTACCGTTACAATCGTTGTAGTATGGTTATGTTTGCGAAGAGTGCGGTATTTAAAAGTTTTAACACTTAACAAAAGTCGTATAGTTCCCAACATGTAGCCAATAGGAAATATTGCCGGTAACACGGCTACTACCATATAAAAATATAAATTGTAACTTTTAGGTATTTCGTTTTGTGGGTTCTGTTACTCGATACAGAGAAAAACGCAATACCAATGGAATAAAAAACTTGATAACTCGTAAAATATCTCATGGTAAATCCTGTGTTTTTTTCTGACATTATGCAATTCATTTAGATATATAGTTGTGGAGTGTTTTTATATTTACTGAAAGTAGATTATAAGAAAGTAAGTGAGTACGTACAAATGAAATTCACGAGTTTCCATTTCTTTGAGGAAATAATTTCGATTTTGATTAATAAAACACCATGCAGAAAGTTATTTAGGTTGATTTATTTTTAAGGTAAAAATATAATATATGCTTTTTATTAAACAACAGATTCAATCTATACATTTCTCTGTACAACGTTTGCGTGAGATATCTCTGTAGCTGATGGCGCGGCACTAATGCCGTATGAATGAAATTTACTGTCAATATCTGGGCCCGCATGCGGCTTTGTGACGCAAACTGTCCTCTTTTATATCCCCCATTATTTCTGTTTTTATTTTTCCTTTTTTATTTTTCAATGTATTTATTTGTGAATTGTTCCTTTTTATTTATCACGTAATAGGACAGATTTATATTATCTAAAAACATCAAGAAAAATAAAACGTCGTCTTCATCTCTATATCTATACAAATATTATAAATAGGTAAAGTTTGTGAATTAGTGACTTTGTGAGTTTGTGACGTTATAGGGGGTAATCTTAGGAACTACTGGTCTGATTTGAAAAATTAATTCAGCGTTATATAGCCCATTTATTTACGAAGGTTATATGCTATATACCATTACGCTAAGACTAACAGGAGCGGAGTGAAGAATGTTTTAAAATCGGGTTTTTTTTTCCTCTCGAGAGCTTCCGCTACGTGTTAGTGTTAGCCCAAAGTAACTATACCGACACGGACGAAGTGGAGGGTAGGGGCGATTATGAAATAATTTTAAATAATTACTTATTATATTAAGGTATCTTTAAATCTGTAACCTACATCTTTTAGTATATTCAATGTAACCGCAACGAACTCTTAAATAATGTTCTACAAAACCTCACGCAGTAATAAGCACCCCTATAATTTGTACGGGATTATCGCGAGACGGCGAGACTACAATCCCAGCGATTAGTCACAAGTATCGCGGGATTCAGTCGGCGACGGAACGAAGGCTTATCTTCCTACGCTAGGGAGAGGTAAACTTCCATTGAATACTGATCGCCTGGTACCACGATTTCGTATTCAGGTAAACGTGTAGAATTATTACGATTGTCTATTAATATCACTGTGCTAGGATTATAAATTTAACTTTATGGGAAAACTTTTACTTAGCGTTATTTAAAAAGCATGTAGTTTGTTGTTGGTGTATAACCTTTTTGGTTCAATGATTTGTTTTATAAAGAACTATATTTTAAACTTTATTTAAACTAAAGTAAGATTTGTATTAATGTAATGTTTAATATATAATAATAATTTGTAAATTGTATAATAAAATATACAAATAAATTATATATTTTATATGGCATAAAAATCATATCAAATTAAAAACGGGAAAGGAGGTTAAGAACAAGTAGAAATATTCTGTTACAATCAGTCAAATATGTAAAACAGTTTTTTTTAACCGACTTCAAAAAAAGGAGGAGGTTATCAATTCGACTGTATGTTTTTTTTTTATGTTTGTTACCTCATAGCTTTGAACTGGCTGAACCGATTTTGAAGATTCTTTTTTTATTTGAAAGCTAGTGCTTCCCGTGTGGTCTCATTTTTTGGTTCAGTTCTGTCAACGGCATCCAGTGCAAAACCGTATAAGTGTTAAATTTGCATTTGGTGTGTATACGACAAATAGACGAATAACTCAATATCATGCCAACCAATTTCGATGATTCCTTTTTTATTGTAAAGGGTGTTCTTCAAGGGTAGTTTGATGAGAGTTTGGTTAGGTTCTGATTATGGGATCCCTGACAAAGTAACACAACTTTCAAGAAACAAGTCTACTCCTTTCTTAAGGGCCGGCAACGCATCTGTGATTCCTCTCGTGTTGCAGGTATCCATGGGCGACGGTGATCACTTACCATCAGGTGACCCACATGTTATAGAAAAAAAAATTTATGTACACTAAAAATGGAAAAATAAAGTAAATTTTCAAAAAAAAGAATTAACCGACTTTAATATTAATCAGAGGCATAAAAATAAGGCACTGAAAACCGGAAAATAAATAGTTTATCAAATTAACCAAATTTAATGAAACATATGAATATGTGTGCTACCAAGAGATGCATTGGAAGTCGGTGCCTTTGTACCTAGATGTAGATGATATGATTTTCGGTTGGCACCGATTTCCAATACATCTCTTGGTAGCACACATATTCATATGTTTCATTAAATTTGGTTAATTTGATAAACTATTTATTTTCCGGTTTTCAGTGCCTTATTTTTATGCTTCTGATTAATATTGAAGTCGGTTAATTCTTTTTTTTGAAAATTTACTTTATTTTTTTACTTATAAAGCATCTAGTAGTGGTAGAGCCAAGCTGAAGCTATTATTGTTTTCAGCACGAATGGGTCGGCTCGTTCGGGGAAGCACCACCCTCTCACAGAAAACCGACGTGAAGTAAGTGTTTGCATAGTTGTGTATCGTTCGGTCAGTGAGAGCGCCGAAGGCCCACCTCCCCCTTGTCTCTTCCCTCCCTCCCCCTACCCTACCAACACAGGCTGGCAACACACTTGCGACTGCTCTGGTGTTGCAAGTGTCTATGGACGGTGGTGATCACTTAACATCAGGTGAACCATCTGTTCGTTTGCCTCCTATGATATAAAAAAAAATCAAGTAAATTCTTTGATAACAGAGATATAGCTTATTTATTTAGCATATTGACAATATTTACAGATTTTTAATATACTTGGTTCGATAATTGTAATGAAAAATGAAAGATTTGATAGAGTGGACCGATTTTAAAGAAACAAAGACTAAGTTATTCCTTAAGATATGCTTTTTGATTTTCATGGCGTGCTGTTATTTTAAACCCAGTACTTTAGCTGTGATGCCTGTTCATACAAACATTTATTATATGTGGAAATTTAAATTCTTATTAGAAGTATAGATAAAAGATTATAAACATAATGTTTTACAAATTCTTAGTAGATAATTTTACATTTATATAGAATTGTCTTATTAGTATCGCTGACCATTTTATTCAAATTCAAAGTTATAATATTTATTTTGGATTATCATATCAAATTAATTTATTTGGTAAAATATAAGATAATATTTGGATATTGCACGAACTGTACACTAATTATTATTAAACTAGTGGCTGTGCAGCATGGCGTCGAGCGCAGAGGTTGTGGTCCAGATTATATGCGGTTCTCGCACGCTCTGCCGATCTGGTCCGAGCATTGCACCACCTGGATTGCATACAACCAGTAAAATATCATTTAATATGATATATTAAAACATTTTTTTTTTGTATTTATTAACACCAAATCAGTATTTCTTTATTTCGCAAAAACAAAGTGATAGCAGTAAATGTTAAATAGCGGCTTTAAGTTGGTAAATTACATATGTAAACTATTTGAACGGAATATGTAAACTTCATTACTTTACGCATAATTCGTAGGGAGATTTTGCTAAACGCTAAATAAAATACAGAAGCAACATTGACGTTATCAAGAAGTGTATTATCTGAATTCGCCATTTTAAAGGGAATACATATTCTGTTATTGCTGACAATGTTTTGCTCGTATGTTTAAGGTGAACGTAAGTACTAATTACTTTTGAATAATTATACAAAATATTGCATATTCTTTTACTTTAGCAGTAGGTAAACAGAAATACGGAACCTAAATCCTAACTAATATTATATATGCGAATGTGAATTCGTATTTAACGTTTTCACACTCAACCAATCATCATGAATTTTTTCACGCACGTTGTCAGGGGTACAAAAGAGGACATAGGGTGTACCTTTCATCCAGAAAAAAAATACTGTACCCAAAAGATAGGGTAAATCTACATTAACGCGAGAAGTGCCACTTGTAAAAATAATGATATTTTAATCAAAGGCATTTCAATTGCAACACTATACATGCTCTATGATGAAATAACTATAATCATATAGGTAGCTTATATAATAAAGCTAATAGATACCGATGACCGACACCGTGTTCTGGATTCCAAAGCCTGTGTTTGGGACGTCGGTCACCGCAGCGGCGACGAGCAGACATGCGGAGTGCGGCGACGCGGCCGCTGCGGCGAGCGCGGATACGAATTAATTTTGCGGCTCGCGTCTGAGGTGTGCCGTAATTACAGTTCCTGCGGACGATAGCGACGTATTGACTTACAACTTTATATAACGTTATGATTATTAGACAGAATATGTGTATCTATCTGTATATTTTAAAAGAACTTCATTACTTCTTCAAATACAAAATCTATATTATTACTACTATAATAAAACTGTAACAAGGCCAAATCTGTACATTAAATATTTTTAGAAAACTATCATCGGGGTAAACTATTTTATCGATATAGAAGCCAATTTTTTTTTTTACAATTTAATCTGTTTATCTGCCCCTGTGAACACGTATCACTCTGAAAGTACTGAACCAATTTTGAGGAAACTTAACTATAATACATAATATTACTAGATTACATCTAAGATACTTTTTGTCCCATAAAACGCAAGATGTTCTCTAAAATAACGGATGAATAACTAAAATTTGTATTCAATGAAATTCTTAATTCATTTTGGTAAATTTAGTTTGTGCTATATATAGCAGACGGATTAGCTAAAAAATTAAGCTATATTTCACCACCGATCTGATTTTGAATTTTTTTACAATGTTAGAAAGGTTATAGTGTTATAGATAATGTTTATTTTGGCAAATATGTATTTTCAATTGTTAATCACGAGGAATGTAATTGAAATCGGCAATAATTCATTTATCGCCAATGCTGGGAAGACATTTATCGGCAATATATGTGGGTTAGTTATTATTTAAATTGGACCTGGTAGGTGATGCTGCGATCGAGTTTTAGGCTTATTTTAAAAGATTTCTCACAAACCAATCGGGTATATGTTTGAGAGTGTCCCAGCATAGTTCGGATTTACAATTGAAAATGGGATATGTCGCTGCAATCAGGTATTAGGTTTGTTAAGATTTTTCGTATTTAAAAATACAATTAAAACAGATAATAACCGATTTGGTGTAGACGAAGTTGCACGGGTCATCTAGTAATTAATAAAGATACGGAACATAGTGTCCCAAAAACATTTCCTTGTTCCATTGATTTACATAGTTGTATTGTACTATTTTTTGCCCGTTTCTTCATCCGCGTTAATGTGTATTTGACTTATACTTTGAGGAACAGTAGTTACATGTATCCGCATAAAAGATACTTTGTCTATACAAATTTTCATGATCGTCGGTTGAATAGTTAAGCCGTAAAGGTATAACGAATAATAAAATAAATAAAATAAAAAAGCCTTTTATTTCTTGCTCTTCTTTCAGTAACAATGTGTATATAGAGTTTCTAACATTTTAAACTTACTTTTTTTTTTACTTTATTTTTGGCAATTAATCTTTCAGATTATTGCTGCCATCGTCACGTACTCGATAATATTACAAGCGTCGTGCAATCACTTCAATATTGCGTCGTGTGAGTCAATATTCTAACAAGATGGTGGATCCCTTGTTAGAACCTGCTAGGGAGTTTTTGTGGCATCTCAGAATTTCATGCTATTATTTTCTATTCACTTCACTTATGCACAATAAATTAACTAGATTACGTAAAATTCCACCAAATTTACAAAATATAGAGTCCAATAAGACAAAATTATGAATAAAATATAAAATCCACTACATGACAGACTAAAATCCCGCCAAAAACTCCTTAAACTTACTTACTAAATATGGTACATTTGAAAAAAATAATGATAAAAAACAATAGCAAGAATCCTCTCTAATAAAAGGTAAAGGCCTCCTCCAGAGATGTTCAGTGTTCTCTGTTTTGTGCTACTCGCAGCCATTGAATACCTGCTACTCTTGTTATGTCGTCTGCCCAGCGTGCATATATAGGGTCTTCCTCTTTTTCTCTGCTCTGGTGGACCTGCCCATAATGTTGTATTTTTGGTCCAACGGTTGTTGTTGAGCCTCGCTATATGTGCAGCCCATCGCCATTTTAGTTTTTGCGAGTAGCTGAGAGCATCAATGGCTTTTGTTCTCTTTCTTATGATAGTATGGCGGATCTTTTGGATTTTCTTAATTTTTAGAATGCTATATGTATCTATAACTAATAAAACTCTATAAATAGTTAGCGACTTCATATTTTTCATACACTAAAATATTCATAACACAATTTTAATTCGTTTACAATAATAAAACCTTAACATTTCTTAAACCAAATGAATATATTATAATTTTCTTTTATATAAATTTGAAATCTCATAAATTAATAACATAAATTAATAATTAATGCTCTTAATTGTTTTCAGAACAAACTACACGCCCCTAAAATACCAATTAACCATGTCTCACACGTTACGAACAAAAGATACACCGTCCCTAATGAATTCGTAATCTCTGTAATCTGTTCAATGAGAGATGGCGTTTTCCAAATAGCCGAGTGTCCCGGCAAACAAATTAAGGCTTGCCCAAAAATGAATTTATCACGTAGCATCGGACGGCCATCCGGCGAGTCTAACTATCCATATGTACTGTTGTTTGGGCAATTTTAAACGAGTAAATAAGGGCGTTTAACGTTCAATGTGCGATTGTTTTTGCATTTATCTGTTGCGATAACTATTACTTTCACACTTTCACGCCTTTGAATCATCGTGAATCTTTGCACACATATTGTCCGGGATATAGATAAGGACAAAGGACACCTTTCATACAGAAAAAAATACTATTTCTAAAGGATAAGTCCAATCTCCATTAAGGTGAGCGAATTCGGAAGCAAAATGTAGTAATTGAATATATCAGTATCTTACGGCACCTATTTTTTTCTATTTTTGGTAACTATTAAACAGCCCTGCAATCAATATTTACGTATACATTTTTTTTATATCATAGGAGGCAAACGAACAAGTAGGTCACCTGATATTAAGTGATTACCGCTGTCCATAGACACTAGTAGCACCAGAGGAGTCGCAAGTACATTGCCAGCCTGTTTTTGGGGAGGGAGAGGGTGGAGAATAAAAGGGTTGGATGGAGGGTGAGCGGAGGATTCCAAGGAAGGAGGATGGAAGGTGGGTCTTCCGATGCTTTCACTGATCGAACCAAATGCAACAATGCAAGCACAGTTACTTCACGTCAGTTTTCTGTGAGTCGGGTGGTACTACCCAGGACGAGCCGACCCATTCATGCTGAAGCCAGTAACAGCGTTAGCGTGGCTCTACTACTTATAATATATACAAAATTATGTTTAGAAGAAAAACACCTTAAAAATAAATTTGTAAGATATGTAAACTGACCCACGAGTGCATCTGCTATATGAAATACGTAAATAATATGGCTGAGAAATATATTTAAAGTGTGTACGGAGTTAAAGCTGAATAATGTTTAAGATTTATTATTAATGAGTATAAATTTACAAGTCTGGACTATAAACACCAAATGTTACACACTCACCGGGTTTCGAAGCCCAAATATTTTAATTTAAACTGAGTCCGGTAAGATTGTCCTACGGCACAGATGGCACCCGGTGATTAATATGCAGGATGGACAGTGTCCGAGCACACCCCGGACGGAACTTTTGCTCGTTTTCCTTCATTTTAATTCCTACCTTGTATTATAACTGGAATTTTGATATTAGATTTGGATAAATGTTACTTTGGATTTAAACGTTCTGGAAGTCAAATCTGAAGGTAATTTATAGTTATAATATAAAGTTGGAGGGTTATAATATAAAGTTGGAGATTAGTCTCAAGAACTACTGGTCCGATTTGAAAAATTTTGTCAGTGTTATATAGCTACGTAAAATCTTAAGTAATTACTTTCCTTCCACAATCTACATTTACTATTAGTTCTGTCACAAATTACATTTTATTCATTTTACTCGCAGATTTCCTCCTTTATATTGATTGATTTTTTACTAATATGCTATATATATAACTAATCTATATATAATATACATTAAAACGTGTATATGCATATATAGGCGCCCCTGGGTTTTATTTTGTTGTCATAAGGTTTATGTTGTTGTTTAATGCGGATTAAGTCGCAGGTAGATATTATTCATCTATAAATATTTGAGAAAGGTATGAATCTCCGAATTCTTCAGCGTTGTTTATTATTTTATCAATACATTTCATCAACAGAGAAAAAAACATAAAAAAAAAATTTAAAACAACAATATATTTTGCTTCCAATTACATATATTTCTTGTGTATTATTATGTCTCTATCAAATCTAATACAAGAATGTGTCGCTTTGATTTTTGCCACTACTGCGTTATATTACACTAGTTTACAACACGCTAGTGGACATCCAATGGACAAAATACGATCGATTTTTTCTTGTTTTGCCAAAAAGTCACCTACGTAATCATTAATAACAAATAGGTCAAAGGCAGCATATGTAGTTATTTAAAAAAGTGCAATTATTATTATTACAAATTTGAAAAACACAATAAACATACAATCTTTAGTGATAATTGTTACTCGAAGCGATTAGTTGACAGCACACTGAGATATGTTTGATATTCAGTATGAAAGTAAACTCCCTGTTTTATTTTATTCAAATTAATATTCTTGTAACACGTCGTTTATACATAAATAATATTTTTGCACTACTTGCCCATACAACTTTAATTACAAGTCCTAACAGAGAAAAAATCAATAAAGCTGCTTTTAAAAATCAATAAAGCCGGTTATCCCGCGTTACTACAGAATCAATTTTGATAAAACTTTTACAGGCAGATAAAACACTACTCAGACCTAAGTTACATTATATCATTATTTATTTCGATGGCGGCTATAAATATACACAAATAAGTTAAATCCTGTAAAATAGCCATAGAGGGCTAAATAGTAATGACTAAATTATAATTTAAAAAATTAAAATAGAAATAACAATTACTTGAGATACATACATATACCATATCGACACACAAAAACATTATCCGAGAACGAAGACGCAGGCTACAGCTAGTATTATTACAAAAATAAATTACGAAATTATAATAAAAAAAGTTTTTTTCAGTAAATATGGCAAAGTTAAAGAACTAATTACATTTCAGCAATTTCTTTCGGCTATCTAATGATATATTATGAAATAAAATGTGAGTTAAGACACAAGTTTGCACAATAAATAATTGTTTCTAGAGGCATAATTGCCGTAATTTCATGAATAATTACCGCCACAGAGCAATTAAATAAATTACAGTAGGAATAACGAGCTCCTTCGGGGTTTAGTTTAAAGTTAGGGCACCGGCTGTTGCAGTACGCCGTGCAGTAACCCTTTGAATTAACCAGTTCATGCTTAAAATACCATACTATCGTGCAAACATAATGATAACTATAATCCTTTAATACTTCTATAAAACTAACAACAAATATGATGATTTGTTATGTTCTTCGGTTAGGAATGCAAATAGCGGATAATTTAATTGAAAAAGAAATATTATAACTTTCTTTTTATGTAGAGCTGTCTACAATCAATAGGGGCAATATTTAATCAGCTAATGTTTGTTACTATTCCAAACAATAAAATGTGTGTGTACTTATGTCCATAAAGTAGAATTAGAAATATAAATAAATACTTGCACATTGAAGTTCATATATTGTAATAATTATATATACGTAAATAATAGTAATATTGAAAAAAACTTGAATATATAATAATAATAAAAATGTGATTGTTGGTTGTTGGAATGGTACACTCTTTGTCCGACAGTCAACGGAGTTGATGACGACTGGGACCGAATATACATGATTCAGTCCATCGCCGATCCGAGTGAAGAGCGAAGTGAAGATCCAATCCGAGCAAAGCCTATCCAACACCACTGAACTGTAATTACCCATAAAAAAGTATTCACTCCAAAAACTATATAACCACATTGATAGTACAGCATATTAAAGCGTGACAAATTCGCGGTCAGTATACAATCTAAACACGTAACCGCAAATCGCACCAAAAGCGGTCGGCCTGAAAATTTCAAAAAAAGAATAGCCTCTGTCATAAGCGCGATATGGCTCGCTTCCAAATATTGGCTACAACGGGAGCGAGGGGGCGACGCAGAAGCGGCAGCACGTCCCCACATGGCCAGTTAGTTACGCCGCGAATTATAGGGGCCATTACGATTCATTAAGGCCAGTTAGGCTTAAACCGGTGTTTACTCACGCACACACATGAACCGACATACGCGAGTCGAAATCTGCAACAGTTGGTATTGTTTTGTGCGGGCGAGAAAGAGATAACGAAACATAAAGGGTTCCATTTTGAGATTTTAAGGTACGGAATTGAGTGTAATTAGTGGCGGTCATAACGAGTCTTGGGTAGTGAAGTGTGAATTTCATAGTGACCAGATAAATGTAGCAAATAACTCGTAGTCGATTCGCTACTGTCGTAGGCGATTGCTACGAAATATACTACAACTGTACTACAAGAAAGAAAACGCTATGATACTGACTTTTAATAGCCATGAATATGCAACATACACGTTATGGTGCTACAAGATATGACACTCGTATATTATTCAGGTACTAAATATCAAACAGTAAGCCCGTATGTAAATATCAGCCATAACGTAGTTCATAGCTGGAGGCTTGCCAGTATTGACACTATCGGCTATCGGAACCAAAGCTCGGCTTTACGTACTCAACTGTTACTGTACATTATAGAGGAATTGCACTTTAGTATATCGATATTACACATAGAGTTTCTAAAATCGAAGTGCACGTGTCATGATTCACATAAAATATGAAATTGTATTTTAAGTTTGGAAACTAGAAATGTATAAAATTAAATAAACAATTTCCTAAGATAAATTATACATTGTAAAACCATTTCGCAGTTTAAAGCCTTTAGGAGGAGTACAAAGTTTTTTTTTTAAGGAGGAGGTAAACGAAATGGTGAATCATCTAATGTTAAGTGATCACCACCGTCCATAGACACTAGTAACACCAGAGGAGTCGCAAATGCGTTGCCAGTCTGTGTTGGTGGGGAAATGAAGGGAGGGAAGGGAGAAGGGTGAGGTGGGCTTCCAGCACTCTCACTGATCGAACGAAATGCAACAATGCAAGAACGTTACTTCACGTCGGTTTTCTGTGAGAGGGTGGTACAACCCTGGACGAACCGACCCAAGCTGAACCAGTTATAGCTTCAGCGTGACTCTACCATCTACAATATTATATTATTTAAAAAAAATATTTTTTTGCGATTGCAGTTCTTTTTAAGTAACAAGTAATTTATTTATCATTACCTACTGATTTATAAAGTATTACTTAACTTTAGCGGTCGCTCTCGAATTTGTTTGCGTTTTTATTTTTATAAACGATGACATCTACAATAATATATGCACAACAGCGGACACTGAATTATCTCTCACAGAGATCTCAGATCATAGGATTTTTTTAATTCAATGGACATTTATCGTTACATATTTATATTTTGACCAGTTTAAAGGATATGTGCATAAATATGGATTTCATATGTATTATCCTGATCTACTATAACAAAAAAAAAAAAAAAAGTGCGTTCAGTACTTTTTGCATGAAACAATAACAATCACCGATCCTCAGAAACATTCTCGTTTAAATTACTAATAGGATTACAAGATAATTAAAATATTTATATTTTAGCGAAGTACAATGTGAAACTACAGTATTTTATATTTTAGTAAGTAAATATATATACATATAAGCCAATCCTGTGATAACTTGTTTACACAAAAATATACTTTTCCACATACAAGTCGATATATAGCACATTGAGATGTATTAATATAAGTCATATTCAGAAACAGGAAATATTGCGTTTCGTGCGATTAATGTTGATGGAATACGTAAATATCAAGTTATTTCCTTGTATACATTACATAATTTTAGAAAAACGAATATTAAAAATTTAATACAAATTTAAAACATGATGATGCCATAATTCGATCACGGTAAAGTCAAATCGACCGTTTAACGTTGGTCGACACGCACATGTGAAACCACTTACATTCAAATTCAACCGTATTTTCTAAACAATAAGGGAGGATTGAATGCAATGTTAAAGTTGTAAAAGACACATCTGCCAATTTGTATCCCGCTGCATGTTCCAGGTAAATAACCGACGCGTATCGTTTACCGATGCTTTTGACAGGCGGTACTTTTGAGCAAATATCTGAATATTTGTGTGAAGAGTTTTTACCATGTTTGTATGCAACAGACTATAACTTCCCAATTGGTTACTCTTTCTATTTTTATTTCCATTAATGAAAATATATTTTACAATTATTTTGTTATTTCTCGTTTTCATAATTTACCTAAAATTTTCTAACTTGAAGATTTATATATCTGTGTATATTTATATAACCTTGTACTAAATATTTTTTCACAAACGTTGCATAATGGAAAATGATTAATTTATATATATATATATATATTTTATTACTCTGATAAATTAAAAATCTTAATTGATATTAGAGTCATGTTACAGCATGAATGGGTCGGCTCGTCTGGGGTAGTACCATCCTCTCACAGAAAACCGACGTGAAGTAACAGTGCCTGCATTGTTGCGTTTCGTTCGGTCAGTGAGAGCGCCGGAGGACCACCTCCCTCCTTATTCCTCCCCTCTCTTTCCCTTCCCTACCAACACAGGCTAGCAACGCACTTGCGACTCCTCTGGTGTTGTAAGTTTCTATGGACGGTGGTGATCACTTACTATCAGGTGACCCATCTCTTCGTTTGCTACCTATGACAAAAAAAAGAATATAAAAGAAAGTGAGAATATAGTAACACACGTTATATTAAAAAGTTATATATTTAATTCATTTCTATAAGTCACATAACGTAGATGGAAAGCTTGAAAGTAGTAAATTTAATTTTTTAATGCATTTACTGAAATTACGTTAAAGTAACTGATCGGTCCCAACCGTGCACATTTAAAATTATCCCTAGCCATTTATTTTCGAACCAGACGCATTAACAAAAACCTGTGCGGTAGACGAAAGAAGTACGAAAAAAACAGATAATCCCGAGTCTGAACTAAGCCCAGTGGCTATCTAATAACATTTATTACTCGGCCCGTGGTCCCCGGCGTCCACTTCCGTTGCCTGATAAACTGGCGCCATTTTTGCCGCCATATTTATTTATAGGTGTTTGTGAGGCGATAATGTCGATGTGTGAATTGTTCATTACCCGGTGTATTGGCAGCCTGAGCGACATGCTTCATTTAAACGCGACGATGTTTTGATTTTGTAATAATTCTTAGTACAAGAATAGTAATTTAAAAAATGTATTAAAAATTAAATAGTTAGAAATTTGTCCCCAATCAATATTGTTCTAAACAATACTGTGTTTTTACAAAAAAGTTAAATACGTATTGAATGCTTGCTTTATAAAAGTTTGGGTACTTTGAAAATATCACAGAAGGTTTTTTCTTTCTTGAGGTAAGTTCATCATTTGGTATACGTTAAATAAAATTTTCTCGATTCTACGCTAAAAATATCCATCCAATCGTAAACTATTTTCTCAAAGTGATTGACTGATATCTATGACTTTGATTTAAACTTAGAGTACAAAAATAGACGAGAATGAAGATTTTATAATAATATTCCAAATTAAAGATATTATTAGAAATCTACACATCATTTCTACGACATAATCAGGTTCATATAATCCGAAGTGGTCTATTAATAACATCGATGAGAACGAGCAAGTGTTGGGCAGGATTTATTTCATCGCAACTTTTGTGCCTCGCGTGCAACTCCGTAACTAATGATTCCTATCGTCAATACATTATTTGCTAATAATAATATCATACCGAGTTATTAGTACTTAGTTGTTATGAATTATAAGTCTTCTTTCACTGTTAAAATAACTTGCAAGATTATAACAATCTTAATATTACGTTAAATGTTTTAAGGATGCTTACTTTTATAATTTAAATGTAGACATATCCTTTTTTATTTTGTTTAAGGTAGTAGAATAAAAAGCGATTAACAAAAAACAAATTATAATAAAAGATAACCATTACATTGCATACCTAGTATGTAAAATAAATAAGTGGTCCTATTGATTAGGTATACATAGTTTTTACACCGCACTTTCTAATTGTTTTTTTTTTCTATGCTCCATATAATATTGTAGGTAATAAAACGTCTCGTACTCAACGGTATATCAAAATAATAAATAAAAAAAACAACTTTTCATTGTAACATTAAGAATTCCATTTTATGCGAAAACTCCAATAACTACATTACAATGTTTCTATTTACCGCAAAAGAGGTTGTCCTATAATTTAGAACAATGTTTGTTTGAAGTGGACAGCAAAATCCCGAGCATAAATCGAGAAGACCCGAGCTCGACCGTTCCTACCGAAATACGGTAAAGCGCCTCCGGGGACTCACCACACACAAATCATGCTGTCTCTTACTTGAAACGTTACTATGGAGTGAGTAATCTTCTACTTAAGATTATCCCAACATATATTATAATAATATCAAAGACATTTCTTGAAAATAGTATTCGTTCCAAATAAATGGCTTATGTACACATTATTGAAGCAGTTTGAGATTCAGTTCTCAGTAACATTATTGTTTTTCTTTAAACTTATTGATAATAATTGTTGATATGTATCTTCATGCAATATTCTTACTACGGCAAGTACAAAGAATAAACCACCAGTTCTCTCCACCTGTCGTAGCGCTTGCAAGGACTTTTCCCTACTGTCAGTAACTAATTAGTACATGTTATCCGCGTAGGTCAATAAATACTGGCCCCGGTTCAACTTGAATGTACAATTGTATTAGGTATATGACTTTTTGCCACTTTTCATTTGTAGTATCTATGTTCTCGTTAATTCGCATTGTTTTTTATTTAATTATTGAAATGAATATATCGTGATATTTTATTTTGTGAATTGTAAATAAAAATAATGACTTTTACACAATGTTTTTTTAAAAATCGATGTGTATTCACATGTAGACAATTTCAAACCAAAATAACGCAATTTTAACATTAACGAAATAGACATAAATAATATGAATCTTCAAGTGTAGTTAAAGAAACAGTATTGATTAATGTTACATAATGTTAGGTATACAGAAATCATCAGTTCATTCATCGTTCGTGGTTTAATACTCTTGTTAAGATTTTCGTTCAAACAAAAATGTGAACCAATAATTCTTCCTGTCCGGGTATCCACTTGCTCTCACCGCACATTACCCGGCCCCTGTCTTTGCCACTTTGATTTGTGGACGGTTGGAACGCATCAATCGCTCGCGGACTTCTAAACCACATCTAATTATGTTTCCTGTTCAAATAAATGTATTATTTTTCTAAGCTACAAGATACAGCATAATTATTGTCAATTCATATATTTGTTTAAAGTAGTATCTATTTATTATAAAGTACGTGTTATTTACATATGCATACATATTCCAGAGTTGTAAGATCTATAATTATAATTTAGTAGATAAACGGTTGTCCAATACCGATATTAGATATGACAAATATAGTCTATATATATGACTGATCACATCTTTGTTCATATAGTAACGAATAGATAGCGATGAAACTATGCACTCGATTATAATGACCACCCAATTATTAATCACATAATATTATGCATTATGAATGTTTTAGGCACTCAATCTCTGTTTTATTCAGTGTTGTTGTAAGACGAAGTTCTGTCCGGGTAAAAATAGCCAGTGCATCTACAGAGCGATAATTGCCATCCACGACCGCATCGACTATACGTATATTGTAACAATGACCACATACATTAGATTGTTCTACACCCTTTTTCTTAGAGCTTGACACGCATTTGTTTACACAATTAACAAAGCATGTTAAAAAGGAAAATGAAACTTCAGTTAAAGTACTCATCACGAAGTGACTAATAATAAATACATAATAGGTTTATTTTGAGATTTTTTAAACGCCGGAATATCAACTTTGAACCTTCTGTTACATAATTTATGATAATATCCGGCAGAAGCGGGTTTTTTTTTCAGACAGGAAAAAATACCGAGTGTCGGAAAAATAATCGCGGAAAGTATTTAGTCATTTATGACTTTAACCCGGACGCAAATAGATGTTTTTTTCAAGAAGTCAATGACAAATTTTCTTTAAATTTTGTTTGAAATATGAAAATAGACTACTACTAAGAAGGGTACAATACTGTAAAACACTTTAAAAACCTCATCTTGATAGGTTTTTTTTCGCTACTCCTGAGATATAGTGATCAACCTTTAACTTTTCTTATAAAACTATCTATCTATATTTTAATGAATGACCGCATCCTTTTTAAATAATCGAAGAAATTGCGCACTGAATCTTATTGTTTTGTTTATAATCTATGGCGTAAAAGATAAGTAATTTTACTTAAGTGCAACTTCCATATATTCCATAATCGCCATAAAATACGTTACGAGCTTCTATCGTAATAACAATCAATGATACTTTTTTTTTGAACTGACTACGCTATTGACCCAGCAGTGTCTTAACAGCTTCACCGGACTACTAAGGCGAGCGCTTGCGGCACTCAGCCGATTGTATTTAGGCAACTAGCTCAGGAGTGCACGGCACACCCCGGCTTGGGCTGCGGCCTGAGACGTGCAATTCGCGACCTATCTGAGCTGACCTAAGCTAACTATTCATACATGTATGAGTTGTTGGAATATATATGTGTACCAAGCATACATACCGCAACAACTCTTATATATATTTCGTATCAGATAATTTTCTAAACTATTTCAGTTCGATAAGGGAAACAAACAAAACCCCTCTACTTTCATGTGTAAGCGTGTATACGTGCACGTGTGTGGGGGTGATATGTGTAATGTAGTTACAGTGATGTAAGATTTTGTGTCACTGCATCTCGCGAGCAGCGCACTCAAAGGCTCCACGCCGAGGGAACGGACCTAGGCTTGAGCCGCTGCAGAGGGGGGCCTAATCTGGTGTACGGGAGCGAAATTTACCCCCAGACCACGGCGGCGTGATTTGTGGTTACACGGGCGTGGGCGTGAACAGGCTCTGTTTGGAGAGACAGGCTGCTGTGATTTTATCGGGAGGGTCGGTAAAAATATGTCGCGGACATCTTTTATGATGCGCAGCGTTCGGTACGGGTTCGTATAGTGCGGCGGATACCACTAACGGACTGGGACGATTTAAGGCTTTTTCAAAATAACTAACCGTAAGTGATTTGACGTAAGCCTATATAGATGGCATCTCTATCAATCATACGTAAGTGGTCAATTCTATAACTATCTGTGCTCACGATTCCACATGCCATTGTTACCATTTGTTTTTATTTAGTGTGTGTAATGTTGTTTTTATTTATTATTTTGAGTCCAAACACGTATAATAAGCATATCCTACGTAGCCCAATTTTTATAGCGATTCATTGCACAGTATGAAAATGGAGTGGTTACATGGCTATCTAATGACGAATTATAATTAAATGATAATACCTTCCCTGTCTCTTTGTTTGTTCAGGCTAATCTTTGGAGCAGTTGGCCGATTTTCACGGTCCTTTCAATGGCAGATAGCCAATGCTATAAAGAGTAAATAATGCTACTTTTATTAAAAAAAAAGTTTTGCTGAAATTATTATATCTACTAGACTACTTACCTACTATTATAAATAATAAACAATGTCCAAACCGAGTGTACCCCACGCATAGTTCCATTAAACAACATTTTTTTTTTTGCTAAATTCGGTGCGGTGGGAATCAACAAGTTTTTAACCAATTTCTATAATTCTAGTACTAAACATATTGCACCAAATTCATCAAGCACAATTGTGTGATAGGTAATGGTATTCTTTTTTATTAAGTGTACAACTTATATGATGGAACGTGATCTAAGCGAAGTCCAAAAGCTATTATCAAGTCCTTCGATCGAGTTTCCTTTTTCTAGCGACCTGGAATCAAAAAATATATCATATGCCCTTAAAATTAAAGTTCACTTTAGTTAATTACGGTATATAACTTCAAAATAACCGTAACCATAAATACAAAATGTAAAAAAATTTTGAGTGTTTAATTTTGTGACGGAGACATTTAAATACCTAAGAAAATTCTGTCATGAACCTGTGAACGACAATTAAAAAATAAATAAAAAATACTCACCGGAATTATATTTAATTCTGCAAGGAACAAGCTTCTGTGAAAAACCGGAAATACAACCTTTAGAAAAAGGAGTATTCTCGACCGGAAACCACAGGCAGGAAGACGCCGACGACAGCGTTGCGTTGGCTCACCAAACAAATTAAAAATTAAAAGAAATTCGCTTCCGGGAACCATGACGATTTTTGTATTTTTCCTTTTATAATCTCTTTCAGTGACAGTTTGTCTAGTATTCGATAATGAAAAAAAGATAAACAATGATAGCAATAAATTGAGCAAAATACATCAATGCAAACTTCTCGTAGCGAAGAATACATATATTAAGTGTATTATACATTATTTTATATTTGTAAGTTGGTAAAGTATTCAAAGTATATTGTAAAAACATATTTTACTGCAAATTAATCGATAAAGCGTGTTACTTGGTATTAAAGACGCACAATTTAAACATGAAATTTGTTACTCCTAAAGAAATATAATTTTAACGTTGTATTAATTTTTTTAGAAATACCCAGTGTATTTAATGAGATAAATTTAAGTTTTAAAAAGGTTACTTAAGCCACTCAGGAAGTCTGTTCACTTTATGGGTAATATATCTCCTTATAGGTCTTAATCAGAGAAAAAAATTATATCATACTTCAACTTTAACATTCAAATTGATAATATCAATAGTAATTCAGTGTTCTGATGCTATTTTCTAAAAAAAGGATTCTGAATATTCACACATTTATTACCAAGCCACAAAAAGTACAAGCTTCTTTTCGGAGTTTCTTTCGCAGTAATCCTGTCAGTGCTTCAATCCAGCATTACTGATCATATACTATTTATGTTTAAATACCACAAGAGTGTTATGGGTATTTCGATATTTTTTTCTATTTTAAATATTACATGTGATGGCTATTATTATGTTCCACACCGCGGCCTTTCAGACACAAGCTTATCCAATAGTTACATTCAAACATGACATCTTCTGCTAGATATTTTAGTTAATTTCGTATTCTTTTAAAAATCTGCGCATTTTTTAAACAGTTAAAAATAGCAATAGTTTTTGTTTTTTTACTTTTTAATGTGATTTAATATTTAATCTCGACATATCAAATCATTTGTATCAAAAATATTATTTACACAACAAAATGATGGCACTGCGATAGTTAGCAGTGCGATCTAAAAATATCGAGAGATAACTCATCGCTGCTCTCCATTGTCATATCCATTTCTAGGCTTCTCGGTAGTTGTATATATTGAATGAAATGCAACACTCTAAAATAGAGTGACTGTGTCTCATTTAAAAGATGTTTGAGATCCAAAATCAAAAATACTTTATTCAGTTTAGGCCCTAATAAGGCACTTATGAATGTCAAAATCTACCACCGGTTCGGAAACAACCCAGTTATCGAGAAGAACCGGCAAGAAACTCGATCTGGTTTATCTTTTTAACAAATATATATAATATTTAGACTATTTATATTACATACATGACAGAAACGTTTTTAATGGATAATTCAGCTGAATAGACACTTTGCCATCCCGCTTGTTTGTTAAATATGCATCAACGCGACAGAATGCAAAGTCAGTGTGCAGTATAGACAATTGTTACCTCATTTTGTAATAAAATCATTTTTTTTTCAACGATATTGTCCTAGCAAGGTCTTAACAGCTTCATCGGACTATTAAGGCACTCAGCGGATAAATTAGTGCCCGCATATTGATTGTCTCTATAATACATATTGTCCAAAAAAATTGCACTAAGATTCTAATATAGTATACATGCTTTCATATACTTAAAACTGTTTGAACAACTATATCGATTGTTCCCCGATTCAAAGTAAGGAGGTCAAATGGAATTTTCCTTATACACGTAACAAGCTAAACAAAAATGTATAGGTTATGTAAATGTATGGGTACTTTGTAAATATTAATGGGTACATACAATGTTTAGTGTTAACACACAAGTTGAAAGCTTTGCTAGTGTTTAATGTCCTGAATACGGTTTTCACACTTAGGTAAGTTTTGTACAAACACAAGCGTACATAAGTACTCACATCTTCATTTACGTTGTAAGCGAGAATAAATGACTCATTCTGGTCTTTCCAGGAGAGAATCTTCTTTGTAGGCGTGTCGCGATGAGGGCGGAGCGAAAGATGGACACTCCTAGAAATTCTCTTTTTTACCTCACTGCGTATCTAGGTATACGACGTCCAGTTTAACAAGATCCACAAAGCTTACGTTTTATTAGTATGAACCGGACTTGAAACGGATCTTTTAGAATTGGCGATGTTTATGTAAGCGGTGGAACAAAGCTCCGAACAACTTTGGCCGTTATCGCATTTAATAAAGTTCTTGAGACAATTCCATTTTATGGGGTGTTTTGCTTGAGATAAATTTTTATTTCTTTTGTTATGATGCTTTTTGTTTTCTTAAGTAGATAAATTTTTACTTGACATCGTGCAAATTCTGTTTAATTACAAACATTTTTTTCGGTTATGTATAGCTATTGCTGCGTAACAAACTACTTCAAGCAGATGTAGTAATTGTTTTCATGGGGTCAGGCCAATCTTAACCACCAGACTAAACCCCCCTCGGCAACGGCTCAAGCCTAGGTCCGTTCCCTCAGCGTGGAGCCCTTGAGTACGCTGCTCGCGCGATACAGTGACACTAAATCTTACATCACTGCGACAACATTACACATATCACCTCCACACACGTGCACGCACACATGCTTACACATGAAAGTAGAAGGGTTTTATTTTTCCCTTATCGAACTGAAATAGTTTATAAAAATTATCCAACACAAAATACATATAAGAGTTCTCGAGGCATGTAAGCTTGGTACACATATATGTTTCAATAACTCATATAAGTATGACTATGTAGCTTAGCTAAGGTTAGCTCAGATAGGTTGCGAATTGCATGTATCAGGCAACAGCCCAAGCCGAGGTGTGACGTTGCACCCTTGAACTAATTGCCCAAATAAAATTGGCTGAGTGCCGTAAGCGTGTTCAAAGTGGTCCAGTGAAGCTGTTAAGACCTTGCTAGGTCAATAGCGTAGGCAGTTCGAAAAAAAAAAGGTCAGACCAATCTTTAACAAACATGTTACATTATAAATCAGTAACTACTGTCTTCTTATATAAATAAAATGATAACATTAGTGTTATTTTTACTTCTTTTTTCTCATGAGTAAGTGGAGCAAGCGGTGTGGTGCTATGTTTTTTTTCTCAAGTTGTAAATTATTATATATGTAAGATAATAAACAACGCAGGCGAAGTGGTAGGTATCGGTTAGTAAATTAATCACCACATATGTATGGAAGTGATTAAAATTATACAAATAAAAAATATAGCTTCCGAATGATATATGGTGAAGCAAGTACAAATGCAAATAAGACAAAGAGAACGGGAACACGTTCACCATTCCGAGGATATGTTATATTTTCTTCTTAATTGCTATGTTACAACAAATTATTGTAAACATCACAGGGTTAAAAACATAATTATAATATTTATAACAGTTTAGTGAAACTGTAAAAGCTAGCTAGACCAACCACGGTCTAGTCAGTCAGTCTAGTCATTCGAAAAAAATCGTTTCGTTGTTGGTTTGCGAAATCATTAAAATTATCGTCAACAATATAAAATGTTTTAGCTTCGATTTCTGTTCCCAAATTGAAATGTATAGAATAGATATTTTTTCATACTGTAAATATCTTAACAAAAATTATAAATGCGAATTTGACATAGTCCGGTGAAGCTGTTCAGACCTTGCTGGGTCAATACCGTAACCATATAGAAAAAAAGCGAATTTGACTTTGTTCGTTACGCTTTCACATGTTACTTAGTCAATCGATCATTATAAAATTCTGTATACACGTTGTCAGGTAGAGACAAGAACAGAGTACCTTTCATTCGGAAAAAAGTACTGTTTCAATGATTCGGTCCCATCTACATCAACACGAGCGACGCCGCGGGAACAAGCTACTCTCTTATACTTTTATATTCCAAAGGAAATAATTCAGTTTATACTAGCAACCAATTCATATTAACAATAAAATACAGACTAGCACCATCTAGTGCGTATCGCATATACATTTTGGGGTGTAAGGGGTGTCGAATAACATTATAAGACTTGAGACACCCAAGCCAACCTCACCTGCACGTGGTGCACCCTGTTGAATAACGAACGAGGCAATGGCACAAGCGGGGTGGTTGGGTTATACAGTCCGACTGGGTCGCAACCACCATGTATATGGCGAAAAAGCCCGTAATAGTGATTCGCTTCTACGGGTCGCGTTTCGGGATCAGCCTGTGCATATCCAGCTTATTACAGGCCGGCATGATAGTGGCGACCGGCGACGGACAGTGTGTCAATCGGTGGTCGCTATTATTTTTGGATTGTACTGTGCTTACCATCAGGCATAGTGCAGTCACTTTGCCGTGCTACAATAAAAAAAAATTAAAAAAAAAAATGAAATTGTTCAGAATTCATATTGTTTTCAAAATTAGTAGAAATTCTTAACAAAGTAGTTCATTTCTTTAAACGCCAATAAAGGTATGACATATAGTAATAACTGTAAAAATATTATATCTTTATGCTAGTGTTTCATTTAATATTTTTTTATTATATTTATACTTTGTTATTAGTAAGTGATTAGGTTAAATGATTTGTTAATACATTTTTGTCTCTATATAGTTAAAAACAAAGGCACTCCCTTGTTATACGTATATGTAGTGAGTATTTCAGGCAAAATCACCGATGCGATATTTCATAAACGATCACCGCTCATAAAACGAGTGCCGGCAAGATTGATAGCAGTGCATGAACGCTGTTCACAGCTTATCTCTCCAGAAATAATGTTGTTTGGAAGAAAGCGGTAATGAGTGATCGATTGCGGCCGTATTATGAAGGGTCTAGAAATAATAATACGGTGAGGAATAGTTGAATTAATTAACGGGTCTTATGGCATATTCGTATTTTATTCTTAATATTTTAGACACGAATTTTATTTCAAATGAGGAATGATTTTTTGTATGATGAGCATCGTTTAAAGTTGTGTGTTTAGGTGTTAAATATATATAGTATATATATGTATAGTATATCGGTAGCTGTTTATTTACTATATACAAGCTACGCTTAGTTATTAGACAGCTCTGTCTGAAATTATATACTCACGTTAAATTATTTAATAATTCGAAGACAATAAATCTTAAGCTTTACAGCTATTTCATTATTGTCTTAAGAACTTTTTAAAATTTTATGTCTTTACTCAATATATCATAAACTGTAATAATACAATTACATATTATAAAACAAAGTATCATACCGCGTCTTTCTGTCTGTCGCGATAAACTCAAAAATACTGAACGGATTTTCATGCAGTTGTCACCAGTAAATAGCGTGATTCATGAGGGAGGTTTCGGTATATAATTTTTCAATGATTTGTTTTTGTAACTAGGGCAGGACAATGCCCGTTAGAGCCGCTAGTCTAGGATAAATTACGAAATGTAATTTAAAGAGAATGTTATATACTCTTTATTTTAGATTTTATCGGTGTTATTACAAAAAACTGAAATACGTATTGAAAACTTGCTTTAAAAATGTTTCGTATATAATGCACCACGCTCGCTGAATGTTCACCATCTTGTTCTTTTGTCTCGCTTTAGTTAGGTTAGGTTAGACTTGCGAAAAAAAGATAACGTGAAATTGCCTCGGGCAGCGCGGTGTATTTAAAACGAAATCTTTTTAAAGCAAATATTCAATACGTATTTAACTTTTTTGTAATAACATCGTATAGGTTTTAGGTTATAACCACACTTATCGTCTTTTGTTAAATGATGTGGTTGAAAATAGTAAACACGCCAAACCTAAACGCACTGGTTTTTAAATATAACTGCCAGTACACCCACATAAGTGTTCGGTGACATACTCGTATTTTCAACTAGAGGGTGGAAGCAACCTACACGGGCTTACAAAAAGTCTTACAACCACGTTACGCTTACATCCTTTACCGAAAAGTCATGTTCATTTGCAAGGATTTGAAATCCGAATACGTAAACCATCGAGTCATTATCGCTTCAAACTATTAGACGTATGAATTTACAGCTCTATCTATCTATCTAATACCTTTGAACGAGCAATTCTTGTATATTTTTATATTTGTATATATTCAGGATCTCGGAAACGGCGTCATCTATTTCCGCGAAACTTAGTATGTAGGCAGTTTCTGGGACGATAAATCGATCTAGCTAGTTTTAATTCATAGAAAACAGGATATTATCTTATACCTTTAAACGAGCAATTCTTGTATATTTTTATATTTGTATATATTCAGGATCTCGGAAACGGCGTCATCTATTTCCGTGAAACTTAGTATGTAGGCAGTTTCTGGGACGATAAATCGATCTAGCTAGTTTTTATTCATAGAAAACAGGATCTTATACCTTTAAACGAGCTATTCTTGTATATTTTTATATTTGTATATATTCAGGATCTCGGAAACGGCGTCATCTATTTCCGTGAAATTTAGTATGTAGGCAGTTACGGAGACGATAAATCGATCTAGCTAGTTTTCATTTATAGAAAACATTTTTTAAGCGAGTTTTCTAGCAATGAAAAAATATAGCTAGAGTATAAAGGTAAATTCTGCCGCCGCTGCCAAAACAAAAATAGCTCAGATGGAAATCGGCTGCTTTGAAAATCCATCTAACCCCATTTCGAATCCGAGTAACAGCAAAGAGATATCTTTCTATTTTTATCTATACTAATATATAAAGCTAAAGAGTTTGTTTGTTTGTTTGTTTGTTTGGTTGAACGCGATAATCTCAAGAACTACAGATCTGATTTGAAAGTTTCTTTTAGTGTTAGATAGTTCATTTATCGAGGATGGCTATAGGCTACATATCATAACGTTTAAACCAATAGGAGCTGAGCACTAATAAAGAATGTCTCAAAATCGGGCTATTTTGGAAGCTTTCGATGCGTGTTAATGTCAGTACTATATGCGTTGCCATGGTAACGCGATAACAATCTCTCGCAAATATTTTCATGGTTTATTTTGTGTTCCTATTAAAACAGTTAATTCTACGTTATTTTTGTTTCCAATTTTTAATTATACGTGGTACGTTTATATCGCAAACATTTCTAAAGTTTATTTTGTGTCGCTATTCAAAAAGTTTAGTAGTAATAATATTCATCCAATAATATAGTCAAAGGAATTAATCCATACTGCCAATTCTGAAGTATTTAATATAGGTAGTTTTTTTCTATATCCAAGATAATGTAAAGGTATAAGCGCCAAATCCTCTATGTAATATTTCGTAAATTTTTATCTTCTTAATTTTCAAGACAACAGAATTCATGCTTCCCGGTATTATTTATCTTTCATTTCATTTATGCACAATAAACGAACCATATTACATAAAACTCTACCAATTTAACACAATATACAGATAAGTAAGACAAGATTATGAATAAAATATAAAATCCACTACATGACAGACTAAAATCCCGCCAAAAACTTCTCAAAAACTTTATTCTACGTTAGTTTTGTACCCAACTTTTGATTTGTGATATATTACGTATAATAAAAGTAAAGTGAGTGTATTTTATATTAAAAATATCCGAGATGCTACAAATATCAACATTTTTTTTAATTCTGTGGATATGTCTGTTTTTTTTTTTATTTGTTACGGGTAATCTCCGAAACGGCTGGACCTATTTGAACGGTTTTTTTTTTCTTAGAAATGACTACGCTATTGATCTAGCAAGGTCTTAATAGCTTCACCGGACTACAAGTAATATTTGAACGGGAATTTTACGGACAAATAAGTAACTAATTAGCTGTTTTATTTTAAGCTAGCGGGTTCAGCAGACGTTGCCCGCCCTGATAATAAGACAAACTATACCTATACCTTGCCCAATAATCATTTTATATATTGGTGAAAACGGCATGAAGATGCGTTCTGTAGTTTTTGATCTTATCGCGAACAGACATATAGACAGACGTGGAACAGGACTTTTTCTTAACTATGTAGTGATAAGCTGTTATCCGTGCCTTCGTCCATGTGAAATTAATCAAAAATATGTTGTTCACTGTAAACATACACGAGCTGTACTGGACTCCAAGATTTTTTTATACCAAAAGGCAGCAAACAGGCTGACGGCCCACCTGATGGTAAGTGGTTAACGTCGCCTATGAACAACTGTAACACCAAGGGTATCGCTGTTGTAATTGAAAGTCATATGTTTATATGTGATTTAAATTATAGCAAGGTATGATAATAACTTAATTATATCGACACTATGGACATATTATATCTATATAATAAAAGATTTAACACATATTGTTCGAAAATGTATAGCTTAATATTTTCATTACTTTCTTATATAGTGTAAGTGGGCACTAAGGGTCATATATAGCAGTTTAAAGTTCCAGTTATGTGGCTGATGATAAATCTCTTCCCATTCGATTCACTATTCGTATTCACATATATAATGTACAAGTACATGTTACCTGTTACAGTAGATGATGTGCGTGTGATACTTACAAATATTTTTGAAAGAGTATTATTGTAATTTACACTAGATATGTGATCAAAATTTTACATTTATTTAATATATTAAAAAAAAACGCGTGCGGAGCCGCGGGCAACAGCTAGTTTTCTTATAAAAAGCTGATCTTTTGAGGCAAACCTAACAGTATATTTTAATTTAAAAATGTATTTTAAAGAACCGAGGTAGGCTCGGTTGTCCAAGTACTAATATATTAAATTCTATAAATATATTTTGAGGA